>ML681964.1:6845772-6958889 GCA_007922195.1 Podocnemis expansa | reverse complement strand
TGTGTGTGTGTGTGTGTGTGTGTGTGTGTGTGTGTGTGTGTGTGTGTTGGGGGTTTGGGGGGTTGTTTACACTTATTTAACTTAAATGGGTGACTAACATTCTGGGAAAAGTAGATTATTTGTTAGTCACTGCACCTGCCTTATCTGTTATGGAATGAAAGCCAATTGTATATGTCCTCTGAAACATGCAGTGTGTCCTACTGGACAATTAGAGATGACAAAACTTCATATTGCTGATATTTCTAAGATTAAAAAAACCAAACAAATAAAACTTAGGAAAAAAAAAGGCAAAGAAAACCCTCTATCATTTATGCTTCATTAAATAGCAATAAAAGGACACAACCCAAATAATTTATTTCAGATACTTTGAAGGTCACCTTTTAAGTGAACTCTTATTTTTAAAGTCAAATTCTTGACCCTTGAATATATCTGCTGACACTGTTTTTATAATAAACCTTGATTAACTGCAATGACACTATTATTTAATAACCTACAATGTTATAAATTATTTTTAGTAACTACTATATAATGGCCTTGTGTTTTTATTTTGACAAACTGTTGAAGAATAGACTATGATCATAAACTCTCATCCCAGACCTCTCAGTTGAATAAATTTCTAGGCTGTTGATTCTATAGCTAAATGCATTTTATTATGACTTGTGTGGTACACAACTGTACAATACTTAGCAATCTCCAATAAATAATAAATATATGATATGGTAGTATCATATAGTTTTGGTTTGGTTTTTTTTTTCATTCTGTGAGTTTTAACCAAATTTGTGTCAGTCTGGTTAACCAAAATTTGTCCCAACCATCTTAAAATAAATTTGACTTAAGTGATGGCAATTTATGAATCAGTTAATATGAATGCAGTGATCTCAAGAGATGCATGAAAGAGACAAAGGCTTGATAAGGGTCCTGTTTAAAGGAAGCAGAAGGGCAATTGATCTACTTCAAGTGGGAGGAAGGATTATCTAGTAGCCTAAAGCAGTATTTCACAAATGGTGAGTCCTGGAAGGGGGCTAGGTGAGTTGCCATCACTTTTCTGATAAATCAGGCCCATCCCTGCAGTGTCTCACTGTCCATCCCCGCTCCCCCCGTCATTACCTGTCTGACAAAGTGAGGTTTTCTCCCACAACAGCTCATGCAATAAATATATTTGTTAGTCTTTAAAAATGCCATTAGACTCCTTGTTTGTTTTGCATATGCCTTGGGAAGTGCTGCTGTGCCCACCTCTGCATCCTGTTCCTCCACACTGGGCGGAGGCAGCAGCAGCAATGTAAAAAAAAGTCAGTAGCTTGCAGGAGAGGGACTGGCTGAGAATACTGCCCCTCCCCTGTCCCTTCCGACCCCAGCCACCCACACTTTAGCTGGTGCTCTGAAGCCTGGGATGACACTACTAGCTAGCAGTAGTTTTTTTTACAGTTGGCTTCCAAAAAAGATAAAATGCAGTTGCTGGGTCACCTTAGAAAAAAGCTTTAAACCACTGGCCTCATATGTGAGAGATGCACATTCTGTTCCCTGCTCTGCCATAGGCTTCCTGTGTGAAACTAGACAAATCACTTAGCCTTTCTGTGTCTTAGTACCCAGCTGTAAAATGGGAATAATATGGCAATAATGCTTCCCTACCTCAGACGAGTGTCGTGAAGGTAAATTCATTAAAAGATCACGAAGTGCTTTGAGACCTACAGAGGACAAGCACTAATTAATAAGAGGTATTAGTTTTTTAATCACTAACCAGATTCATTTTGCATAAGTCTCTCTGTGTGAAAACAACTATTTGAAGGTTACTGTGTGTCTCATAACTCTGCAATATCAGTTCTTCTTCTGGCTAGCCATCTTGTGGTATTAGCTTCATTATTACAGGTACACAGTGACGGTTATAGTAGTGTTCTAGTCAGAGCTATGTTCCCTCTAAGCCGTGTATGGGTGTGCACGCGCGCGCACAGGTTGTGAAGCTCATGCACACCACAGAATAAAGCACGCACAAAAAAATTCAACAGTGCTAATATTTTTGTCCTACTTTAAGAAGGTAGTTTCAAATAGCATGTTTCAGATAAGGTTTTGTAATTTTTTTTTGCACACAGACTATGCAAAATTAGGGGGAACGTGGAGTCAAAGGGGACTAAATTGTCAAAGAATAGTCCTTGACTCCTTTCTGTTTTGCATGCTGGTGTTAAACTACTGTATATGCATGCATAACAATCTTAAAACTGGACCACCAGTGTCCTAAGGAATATCAATCACAGAAGTGATCTGTCCTGAAAAAGGGACATTCTAGAGTCATCTGTTCAGATGGGTACAGAATGGGGTACATGCAACACATTTCTATCCTGAGGAGTTTTCTTCCTCCATTTAAGTATTTTTAAAGTTTTTTTTCCCCCCATAGAAATATGAATGTTGGCTTGGAAAGAAAATTGGTTTGTAGACACCAGAACCCATCTTTATTATTTAGAGCAGTGGTTCTCAACCTGTGGTTGTCCCCAGAGTTATTGTAAGAGGTCCATGAATATATTTGGCCCCAGCCAGCAGTCCATGTCGGGGAGGGCTC
Source organism: Podocnemis expansa (assembly GCA_007922195.1). NCBI lineage: Eukaryota > Metazoa > Chordata > Testudines > Podocnemididae > Podocnemis > Podocnemis expansa. The sequence goes on along the minus strand of ML681964.1, from coordinate 6,956,338 downwards.
TAAATCAGGTGTGTCAAACTTAAAGCCCACAGGAGCAGATCTGGCCAGCAGAGCTACTGCCTGGGCTGTGCCTGGAAGCTGTCTGCAGCAGGGAACACCCAAGACAGGCCCCAGGCACAGCAGGGCTAGGTGTCCTCCTGACTCACTCACGTAATCTGAATTATAGCACAGGGCAACAAAGAAAGTGCTCCAGCCAATCCCAGCTCAGCTCTGCTGTGGTCTGCCAACCAATCAGAGTCTCAACCACAGCAGGCTAGGTTGTCTCCAGAAGGCCACCACAATGTCAGTCAGTTAGCATGCTAATTTGATTGACAGCACATTGCATGAATCACAAATAAAAAGGGAAAAAGGGCTGAGGTCCACATGGAAGCAAGCCAATCAAAGGCCAGCCAGGAATGAGCCAACCAAAGGCTAGCATTCTGAATGACTAACAATGATTGGCAGGAAGGGGAGAAGCAGGAGCCAAACCTGGCTGCCTGTGAGTAAGAATGAAGGGAAAGGAGGAGTGTGTGTGTGTGTGTGCGCGCCAGAGCTTGGAGGGGAAAGGGGAACCCAGGCTGCTTTGAACATGGAGGGGGAAAGGGTTGGGGAGCCCATGCAGCCATATGGCCCGTGACAGGTCTCCTTTCAAGTGTGGCCCCCCACACTGAGTTTGACACCTCTGCTCTAAATGAATATTTGCCTGCTGAGAGTAACAACACCATGGATATGTCCCCACGCCTTGCAAGCAGGTGGGGGCCAGGTCTTCCACTGCCCTTCCTCATGTTGGTAGCTAATAGTCCAGGTGACAAACTGTAGGAAGGAAACTGGGTAAAAATAGCATAGGATTAGGTTTGCAGAACATAGCATCTTTCTGTCATTTACATAATCCATTAGCAATTGTTAGGCAATAGTCTTTCACTCATCCTGATAATCTTTTTGTTTCCTATGCAGGTTATCATTTAATCAGAGATGTAAAGTCTTTTGTCTTTGTATTGAAATGTAACTTTACAGGAAAAAGTAAAAAGATTTGCAAAGGTTGAGACTAATTCCACCAACATTTCACAGTTTGCATTTTTGTCCTTGCATATTTATATAGAGGCATATGTGGTAACTGTGGTCTTTTATAAAACAGTCCACCCCCTCTGTAATGAGATTGGAAGCTTAGGAACTGTTCCTACAAATGGTTGGATAAGCTTTCAGTGTTCAGTGACAGAGGGAACCTCTGAGGGAGAAGCCATTGCTGGAGAAAGTAAAAGCCCTCAGGGAGTGGAGTAATTTGGATTTATTTTCAATTTTGGAACCAGTGTTAAATGCAATAATTTCTTCTGAACCTTTTTATTAGGACTTGTTTCTAAATTGATGTAATTATTGCTAAACTACACAGAGCTTCAACACACCCTTGAGAAAAATGTAAGCCTCTTTTTGACCCTACCAGTAATCAAGTTTTTCTTTTTAAGCTTTGAAGTAAAGTTCAGTTTTTAAACTTTGCCGCAAAACTATCTAAATGAGTTGGCTTCCCACAAAAGATTTTCAAATAGGTTAGTAGCTGCCTCAGAATAGTCCACTGCTACAAATAAACCATACAAATTATGGTTCCAGCCCTGTAAACACTTACTGCTGGGCATAGTACTTTCTACCAAGGTAAGGTAAGCCCTAGTCTACACTTAGGGCTTTTTTGGCAGTAGTCAACCGCCGTTTATGCAAGGACCATAAAATACCTTGTGTAAACGGCGGCAACTTTCTTAGCCACCATTACATATTAGGGAAAAGCCAACTGCAAATCGCTTGTGGTTGGCTTTCCCCTATGCCGCCTGACCCCCAGGACTTCCAGGGTCGGCTTCCGGGAGCAATGCAGTGTGTTCACACTTGCCACCATCTGCTCCCAGAAGCCCTAGCTGATGGTGGCAAATTTGCCGCCATCAGTCTAGACATGCCCTAAGGTAGCAAGTACTTCACCTGATTGATGTTGTCTATAGAACTGAGTGTTTAGTTGGGTTGTGTCACATTGGTTTTCACTCAGCTAAACACAGCCATTTGCAAAATAGCTTTGTGTTCTGATAGCACACAGAAATCCCACTTGATTTTCACTAAGAAAGCTCCAAAATATTTTTAACACATGAGATTATATCCTTCCACGTTGGGCAGTAACTATTGTGCTTAGTTCTTGCTTCAACTTCTTCTGAAGTTTATTTGCTATAAAGTTTACCTGTCAGTTTCAAACGTACATATTTATCGGCATTTTTTTCAAAGATAGCTTTTGATTAAACAAATAAGATATTTAAGGAGTCTTCCAAATTCTGAAATGGAAATGTTGTATAGGCTCTATCTCTCTCTTCTGTTTAGGAGTATAGGAAGATTTGTAAGGCATTTATTTACCCTTGAAAATAGTTGTGACTTTCCAACTGAAAATACCAATGCCTTTAAGAAATAGTTCGAGTTATTACTGAAATGATAAGAAGAATACTTAAATGCATTTTCACTCTTAGACTGAAGTGCTTCTTGTTTATCCCCATTTTACAGGTGGGGATATCAGTATAATAGTAGTCTATTCTATTTTTATTGTATTATCTCCCTGATCCCTCCTCTGCTTCCTGTTAAAGAAGCACGCATGCATGCGCGCACACAGAGCCAACCCTCCGCCTCATCCCTGGTCTCTGTTCCCCACAGTTTCTAGGCATTTCATCCTTGGTCAATCCATCATTTTAGTTACACTTGACACGGGGGAGCAGCTGGAAGCTGTCCCTAATTAAAGAGGGCAAAAAATATTGCTCTGATTTATTTAGTCACATGATACACTGTCTGTTAGATTGTCAGAACTGTCCAGAAGGTGTTTTGGTGGTGGTGGCGGCATATTTTCATTTTGTTTGTTTGTTTGTTTGTTTGTTTTCAATGTGGTTTGTTTTGGTTTAGTTTTCTTTTGGTGCAGTTTCTTTCCTTGACCTAAAAATGAGACAGGAAATATTTGATGTGGAAACAACTTCACTGAAAACAGTAATTAAATGTGCATGCCCTAAGGCATCATCTTGGCTCCCTCTGTCTTGGCTGGTCAGATTAATTTCTCAATTCTTTGTGATGTTTCAGTGCTTATTGAGAGTATTGTAAAAGGAAACTAGGTTATGGAATTTAATAGGTGCAAGACGTACTCAAACTCTTGCAGAGAAGTAGACATGAATGAGAAGTTGAAGGGATCTTGTCTTGTCTATCCCACATGAATTAAAGGAGAGGGAAAGTGTCAAGGATGAAACCGTCTGCAGCCTGTAGTCTTCATCTTACAGACTTATTCGTGGTATTAATTACTTGTCTGATGCTGTAGAGCATGCAAAAATAGACTTGCATTACCTGCCCTGAAGAGCAGCTCTTAGGTAACTCAGAATAACCACTTTGTTCAGTGGCGGATGGAATAAATTTTTATCAGGTAAAGTGTGTGTGGGAGGGAATAATTATTTCTAAAATTATGGTTGTGCACTTATATACTTTTTTAAAAATAAAGAGATCATGGTGAAAGGAAGCTTTGGGTTTTTAATATACTTTGATGTTTCTGTATTTGGAGTACTTCTGAAATGCGATACACCTTGATTTAAAAAAAACCAAACAAACAAACTGCCCAGAGGAGAAAAGTGACTTCGTACAGAATTTCTGCCTTTGCAAGTTTGAATTTTCAGTTAAACTTCCAACTGTGATGTTGTGTCCTGCACCCTACCTTTCCTCCTGTATCTACACCTATCAGTTACAGTGATACAACACCCTCATCCTCCATTAATGGATCAGAGACTTCATGTCTCCTACATAACCCTCCCCCTAAGTGCATTCTTACAATATACTTTAGGTCTCCACCATGTATCACGTCCATTATATTGATACAGGCTTCCAGAAGAGGACAGAGTTGACAATGTCATCTAAGAGAAGATAAATTACAATGGATGAGGAGCAGACTTAAAGTCAAAGTTGGAAGGAGTATTTCATTACCTTTTTTAATTAAATGCTCAGTCTTAATTCTCTGTTTACAAAGTATTTTTCCCTTGGACCTTTCTTAAAAAAGGTTTTTTTAAATAAATAAACAAACACCACAGTTTTAAGAACAATGAAACTTGTTACTAGTGTCCACCATCAGAACTCTGTTTTTTTGTTGACAATAGATAGTTTCATAATGCATTGGTAATCAAACAACTTACATTTTTTTTAAAGTGTAAAACAAAATAAAAAAGATAGATATTCCAGTAGTGAAGAAAAACAATATTTTAGTCTAGTGGTTTCCAACCTGTATTGCAGGTGGTCCATGGAGAGGTAGGGAAGTAATTACTGCAAGTAAATAGACTACAGGTAAATGCAGCTGTATTTTTTTAATACCCTTGATATACAAGTTTGACTCACGTCAGTCATAGGCTACATTAAAAATGTTTAAAATGGCTTGCTTACTTGGTGGTCCGCAAAAACTTTCAGTTATGTTGTAGTGGTTCACATAAAGGGAAAGGTTGGAAACTGCTGTTTTAGTCTATGTTCAAGTGTTATATGAAATAGAAAAGTTATCAGAGGTAAATCTGTAGGTTGCGTCAAACAAAATGGTTAACCATGATGCGTTTTTGGATTTTACTAAAATAAAACAAAGAATTCTGCCCTAGAAACCATGCACTTTTTAAGCCCGCTGCACTTCATTTTAACTTAAAAAGAAAAAACAAAAAAAAAATCTTCAAAGTGATTGCTCCTGTTTGTAACATGTTTGGTGTTCATTTAAAACTGTTGCCATCACAGTTTGTAATTTAGCAGCATTAGAGCAGAGATGATTTAGGTGGTTTTGGCTGGGAATTCCCAAATTCTTCCAATGTGTCATCTGTTTGTTATGTAGGTTTGATCTGAATCTCTGGAATGGGTGGTCTCCAAAACATTTTTGTTCTCGTCTTTATTTTCCAGGCACTTGTAATTACAAAACAGGTTGGTCAGATTTAGATTAGTTGCTTTAGATTAAAATATAGGGCTCTAGAACAGAGGCCATAAATATGGATTTGAGTGTGAGTTAATGATTGTATTCTTCGTGGTTCTAATTGAAATGCTGGTTAATTTTCTGTGGGCTACTAAAATGAATCATGGCTAATGAGATTGTTTGTTTGTTTTTCTCACATCCTGTCAAGTTGACCAAAGGCCAGTTGTGGCATTTTAAGTGACATCCCTCAACTGAATAATCTTTAGAATATGAGCAGTGACCAGTGGCAGAAACTTAGGCAACTTGGGGATTTTAACAATGAAAACTTAACCACAGAATTTAACCGCTGCAGGGTTAGATGGCCTCCAGGCAGGGGGTCAGGGATCTCAGTGATGCCAAAACTTGGGTGTAAGAGACAGTTAGGTACCCAAATGCTTTGTGGACCTGAGTCTGTCTTAATACAGTGGTTTTTCAAATCATGGGTCAGGACTCAATACTGGGTTGCAGACCCTCAGCTACTGGGTTGCAGCGCCCCTGGCTGCTGCCGCCAAAAGACTGGAAAGCATTGCTCAGATTTTAAGTAGCTGGGTCACAGGTATAGATGATTATTTTTTTTCAAGTGGGTCCTGAGGAAAAATGTTTGAAAACCACTGTTTTAACACACCCCCAACTGCCACAAACTCATTCCTCCCCCACCCCCACCCCATTTTTTTTGGAGGTAGACACTTGTGGGCTCTTGGATTTAATACAGTATGTTGTAACTGTTTTGTATTGGAATCAGTTTATATATTTGTAAATCATCTTCCAAATGGCCAAGTGTTTGACAGTTGCTAAATGTTGCATCCATCTGTTATAGTCACTTAACTTGAGTACAGCGGTTATGCAGATCATTGGAGGTATCAGTTGTGTCTATGCACCATATAGCTACATAGTGATGTGTTCTTTGGAAATGATAATTGCAAATTACTTTTAAGCAAAGAATGTAATTCCTCACCTTTTGGCTTCTTTTTATATCTTCACAAATGTTAATGTCACTGTACTTAAAGTCCATTCATGTACCATCATTTTTCTAATAACCACTTGGGTGCTGAGCCACTTGATAGTACCTAATCCTAATGTAAACCCAAGTAACGTAGCATTGTATAAGTGACTTGAATCTCACTTTTTCAGGCTTTTTATAAGACATCAGTTGTGCTGTTCAAAAATTGAAATCCTCCAGCTATTTCACACTGTTAATTGAAACTAAAGGCTTGAAAGTCGGCTACATGTATAACTTTTTAATAAAATATTGGAGAAACGTCTACTGATGTTTTACAAAGATGTGAGATATATATATTTAATCCAAACCTCCAGTTATACATTACTTCATCTGTAAAGGAAGGCACCTAACATGCATTAGTAACTCTAATTGGAAGTCTGATAGGGTATAAGAGATTTCCTGAAGTATTAAGAATAATATTTTTAAGACATGTATTTTTATTGACAGTCCTTTTGGGCTTCAACTGGAAATGAAATGCAGAATAAAATATTGAAATATTTCTCATAGGCTCGGAGAGTTGTATTTAGTATGCTGAACACATATTACTTCTCCCATCTTCCCACATTGAAGTACTCCCAGTTGACAGTTCTTGCTTTGTAAATTCCAACAGTAAATTGATATTAACAAATTGCAAGGACATGTTCCATGCAGTAGTCCCATCTTAAGGGGTTGACTGGTGCAACTTAGAGTAATGATAGTGTTTCAATACCACTCCAAAAGGTAATTTCTTGGTGTAGTGGCTAAGGGCACCCAAGAGTGTCCTTTTCAATAACTTTGCATGGTTCAGATGCTGCATGCCACTAGAGGCAGAGCTTCTTGTAGAAATACGGTAGTGTCACAGCCCATTACACATCTAGTAGCTGTAGAGCTAGGCATCTAGATAAATGGGCCTATACAGGACAAAGAGAAATAATTAGGGAGGAGATGGATATCACCAGTCTTTAGGGGGCAGAGGATGGAATGGATTTTACTTTACATTAGTGTTTTTGTTCCAAGTCTCGTTTCATGAACTTCATGAAGCTTTGGGTTTGAATGAGAGAAATCTTTACCAATGTGTGGTGTGTAATTTTTGTGCTAGTTTTTTAAAAGTTTACACATTGGGGAGGATGTGAGGAGGCATAAAAAGAAATCTTCGAGTACAGGTCTTGCTGTTAAAATTAATCAGCAAAATACCATGGACATTTATTGGATTGTAGCCTGAAGATTAGATTTTAGAAGTATTTGATACAACCTTCCTTCTCCTCTTCCCTTTGCTTACCCCTACATTCAGGAATACATTCACCAGCAGCATAAAGAGCAAAAAAGCAGTCTGGACTTGAGTATTGGAAGCTTTACAAGATGTGATCTAGAATTATGTGTATTTATTTATTTCTGTTTATAATGCAGCTTATAAACATCCATCCCTCAATTACTTCTGATCCCTTCACATTATCACATCCATACTGAGTGCATTAGATGCCTTCTGTGTCCAATATTAATGCCCATAATTATAATAATGAATAAAAGATCTTTAATTTACACATCCACCTATCTCACTGACCGGGGGGGAATAGTCTTTGCAGTGTGTCTGGAATGTTAAATCCAGGTTTTTGCAGCACAAGGGGAAAAGTGAATTCCAAAGTCAAGTGCTTTCATGGAGCATCCCCAGCTAGCAGTTCCATCCCATTAAAGAAAGAGAGTTCCAGTTTGAGTATCTCAGCTGATAACTGCCCAGTAACACAGAGAGAGGTGATTCTTAGGTAACTGGGTCCAAAACTATTTGGGACTTTACAGATTAAAATTAGTGCTTTGAGCTTGACTTTGCAACTCCCATGGACTCATTACACACTATAGAGTACTAGTGTTTTATGTTCTCCACAAGATTGTCCTCTGTGAGCATTTACATTCTGCACCAGCTTTAGTTTTCAGTTAGTTTCAAGATGTAGTGTGTTCTCCATAAGGCACTAGAGGGAGAATGTACTATGGCCAAGCAGGGATAATTGTGACGTTGTAAAGTATCATGATATAGTTTTGATCCACTCAATTAAAGCAAATGAACTGCTGTTCAGTAGAAATGTAAGAAATATAGAAAAATACCTCATGTTGATCACATCAAATTAAAAAAAAAAATACACAATGAGGATAATCCTTTTTCATGCTCTAATTTGTTTAATGACATACCAGTAAGCAAGATTTCAATTTTAATATGATCTGTGAGGTGAAACTCATTGAATCCATGTAATAAAGTTGCATAAGGGTCAAGATGAAACAGTTCTTTCTAAAATGTAGTAGAATTTTCCTTTTTGAAGCTGTGTAGTACTTAACTACCATTACCAGTGTTTCTTGTTGCATTGAACTGATGCTACTTGAAGTGGTACGCATTTTTGTTTGTGTCTGGAAGGACAAAGGGGGAGGGTATACTTGTTCCAAACATCCTGATCAACAGAAAGGGATTTAAAACACAGAAAATCATTTCTCCTCTCTCTCCAGATCTCAGTGAAATAACATGCCCCACTTAGTCTTGAACAATGATACACCTGTCCAGGTATAGAATTGTAATGAAGCTTGAAAGAAAGAAGTTTACTTTTTATTATAGTTCTTACTTCTGCATCATATATTAAATACCACATCTTCGGGATTCAGCTATTTTTTTTTTTAAATCTGGGATCATATTTATTGCAATTATATTTTATAGCTTTACCTCCTAAATATATGCATATTTTTATTTCACAGTGCTGGCCCCAAAGGTGACAATATCTATGAATGGAGATCAACTATTTTAGGACCTCCAGGCTCAGTATATGAGGGTGGAGTTTTCTTCCTTGATATCACATTTACACCGGAATATCCCTTCAAGCCTCCAAAGGTAAAAGAGACCGTCTACCACTTTGATACCCAATGTTCTATTGGATGTTTGCAGCATACTCAATATTCATGGGACAAAGTCAGTTTGAAATCAAGTTGACTTAAGAAAATGGGTTAAACCTGATTTCAAGAACCACACCTGGAATTCTCCAGCCAGTTTTGGTGGGGTTTATTTTTCAACCACCTCTTGCTATTCTTCAGATTTAGTTTTCCTTCTCCTTGTTGTTGTGCAAACATTGGAAGATGACTGATTACAAAGGGAAAAATATGAAACTGAATATACAAAAAGTGTTATGAAATACACAAATACTGGGATAAATAGAGATAAATATTTGTTTAGCTAATCTTTCAGTTACAAAATACAACTAAATTTACTGTAACAACAGCTGGTTAAAAGTTTTTAGGCAAAAGTAAGTTCCACGATCCTTTAGGGGCTTACCAATTGATTTTAAGCATATAAAATAGCAGCTCTTTAGTAATGTCTCTCTGGATTATGGATGCAAGTTATATTCTGTGTTATTGGGTTCTATCATAAATCCAATACTAACATAAATAAATGCTGCTTTATGGTTCACCCATTTAGACCTCTATGTTTGGGGATGCCTCAGAACAATCTTTTAAGACTGGAAATTGCCTAACAAGATGCCTAATTGATAGTTCCAGGTTTCGTTGCATTAGTATTTTCTTGTCCCAGGTTGGAAGTGATGGTGAAACAGAGAACCTCAAGAATATCAGTTGGAATGGATATATTTAGCAGTGTTTCTTTCATGTGGCTTCACCTTAGGCAGAAGCATGCTGCCAGGGGTGTCTACTTGTGTCAGACACTATGTGAGACTAGAGAACCTTGCAAGTAATTGATGAATCCTATATGCAATGGTGCCAAAGGTTTGGCTGCCATTTCACTGATGCTTTAGCTTGTCTAGGTGAAAACAGGAAGAGTAATGGGACTTGCTCTCTGCATTAAAGGATCTGAGGCTGTAGCTATGGAGTTTTTAAAAATGAAAGTTTTCAAAAGTTCTGACTTGAAGTAAGCCATGGAGTGCAAGATGCTTGCCAAGGAGCTTATGATAGTGGACAAAGAGCTCTTCTCTGTCTAGTCTTAATATATATCCTATGAATGGTTGGTATCTATGCAGCACGACATTAAGTTCCATTTTTCTGTTAATCCTCACACTGTTCCTGGGAGAGAACTATTATCTGACCATTGCCAGTAGGTGGAATTGAAATACGAGCCAGAATTGCTCTCTCTGTTAGGCGGGTACATGCTTACATGCTTTCCGGAGTCAGGGCTCAAGTGAGTTGCCTGAGATCACCCAGCAAATGATAGAGCCAATATTAGAATAGAACAGGTTTTGACTCCTAGAGCTCTGCTTCGTCCTCAGGCTCACTGCTGGTGCTACTTTTCTGCAATATTACCCCATGCATTTTCTCTGATTCATGAGAGTAGCATTATAGTAAGTCTGCATTTTTGTGTGTTGAGGTGAAAGTAGTAGTTTGGGTTGACCCAATCTCTGCTTTGATCTTTTGTATAATAACTTCTAACCACTTTCTTCCCCAACCCCATTTCGCTGGTTACATGTATTACCCTGTTCTACCACTTATCTTTGTGAGTCATGGGACCAGCTTCTTTGTATCTTTTTTTTTTTTTTTTTTTTTTTTCCCCTTTTCCTTCCTGATACAGCTATTTCACATCAGCTCAGTGACCAAGACGGAGCTTTTTCAAAGTGTGAACTTTCCAGAGGGGGCTTCAGTTTCATTATATTTTCTGCTCTTCTGTATGGCTTTGTGTTCTCTTGGCTTCAGCTATGTCCCTCTGTTGTCTTAATATCTGAACTGATTTGATCTTGTTAATATTGTGTAGATTTTTCACCACTGCTATCACACCAACATTTGTAACAAATTTTTACCTTAAACACATTTGTACTTTTTTTCCTTTGGATTTTGTTTTTTTATATTTTCCACACCACTGGCTTTTGTAGCAGAAGCAGAAATTTTAAATGGTAAACAACTGGTCTTTATGTACAGTAAAAACATCAGAGGTCTGAGTTGCTGCTTAAGTGGAAACCATGTACATCCTATGCTACATTGCCTCAGTCTCTTCTCTTTTGATAAGAATCCACAAATTGCCCAGTCTATTCCAGTGGTAGTAACTTTTTTTTTTTTTCCTTGTTCTTACATTAGCTAATATGGCTTATGCTAGTAACCAGCTAACAACCTACTGGACTGAAAGCCTGTCTAAAGCAATTCTTTTCTCAGGTTACCCAGTTTTAATGTAATGTGCTCAGAGCTGGTATGCAGTTAGTTGCTAGTTGGAGTTCATGAGCTCTCCATTACCTTTGTCTTTAGTTCATTAACCTGAAAATACTCATGCTTCCTGTTTGAGTGGTTCTATGGTGCATTTTAACAAACTTATTTCTGAAAGCTGGTGAGGTAGGAATTTTAGATAATCATAGTGGAAGGTCACTATAGTGAAATGTTAAACCATCAGTGGGGGGAATTAGAGGCTGCCTATGAGCCAATAGGAAAACCTTGCCTTGGAAGAGTATGTGCCACGGACTTCCATTCTTCCTCACCCACACCTGTCCTGAATGGAGCAACCTGTTTTTAATATTGCTGTATGACTAAGTGACCTGTTTGCTTGACCCGAGGCACATAAAGGACCACTCATTTGGGTGTATGACATAAGGAAACTGATTACAAAAAAGCAAGGAGTCCCATGGCACTTAAAGACTAACAGATTTATTTATCGCATGAGCTTTCGTGGGAGAAAATTGCTCATCTGATGATGTGGGATTTTGCTCCCACAAAAGCTCATGTGATAAATAAATGTGTTAGTCTTTAAGTGCCACAGGACTCCTTGCTTTTTTTGCTGGACTAGACTAACATGGCTGCCTCTTTGGAACAAGGAAACTCATGTCTTTTTGGTTTCTGCATACTGTGCCTTTTGAGGTTCTCTAATGTACAGAGATCAGCATCTGTTTTAGTTGTTGTTCTGGAAACAACGTCACACTGTGCTCTCCTGGAGATTGTTGTTTCCATATAGAATGCACACAAGCATGTACTTTGGTTTAATTGAAACTCAGTTTATTAAGAATGAAGTGTAATGTCCCTGTAGTGTGGGGGTGTCTCTCCAGTGTCATTGGCTACTGTACCTCTGAGAACAAAAAGAGCTGTGGCATTCTGTGTATTGGGCAAGTTCTTGGAAACATAAAAGATGCTGTCTCCAGAAAACTAGAGGCATTCGGTTCATAGTTATGCATGCCACACCCTTGCCAGTCCTCTGCACTCGGAGACTGAGAGAGGGAGGGGCATGAACAGTATTTTTACATTGCTGAATGCTAGAAGAATCCAGGAACGCAGCAGAACTGCTATGAGGGAGGACAGACAAGTTTAACGTGTGGGCTAATCTAATCCCAGAAAAAAAACACTGGTGCCTTCTCATGCCACACACCTGCTGAACGTGAAAGTCATGACTCCCTTATTACCAGTGAACAGGCAATAACATTCATGGGTGTGGACAGCTGGCAAATTCTGAGGATTTAGGGCATGATCCTACAACTCTTACTCATGTTAACAATTAAAATTCATGCAGATAGTTCCACTGACTTCAGTGGGACCACACATATGAGGGAGGGTTACAGGATATGGACTATTATGCTCCAAAACACACAGTTGTGGCATTATTAAATGTTCAATGGGAAGATATAGACCATGTTTTTCAAGCTGGGTGTCTAAAATAAAACTCCAAAGTACATACTTTAGAATCTAAATGAAAGTGGATTGAATTTTCAGATGTGCTGATCTCTCTGAAATCAATGGAAGTGACAGTTGTGCTGCCCCTTTGAAAATCTGGTTGTTCTGCATGGATTTAAGAACCTAATGTAAGAGAAATCTTGGTATCTGGTAGTAAAGCATGAGCTATATTTGCTATTCTCTAAGACCAACAAAAAAAAAATTAAGCAGATTCTTACATTGACTTTAGGCAACCAAGTTTGAAAGTTTTGTTTCGGCTATGGCTTTTGCAATATGAATTACTGCATTGTTTTTGAATCTTCAGTTAGGCGCCTTGAAACAGAACTGACCTGCTGTGGGCAGTTTACTTGAACAATGTACTTACTTCCTCATCTTGAAAATGGAAATTGTAATGATTGCAGAAACTCTGTGGATTTAAGTGGTGTGAATAGGGAAGAGTTGCTTGCCAGTAAAATCCATACCTATTCTGGTGTAGAGGACGCAGTATTTCTAGGGATTCAAAAATCATAAGTTGGGCCCCCAACATCACAAGATTAGTTTAAAAATCAAGATTCATTTAAATTAAAAATGTGAGATTCCTTTATTTACCTTCTGGTTTTAGGATACATTTAGGTCACATTTTCAAGCTTTTCTCTAACACTTTAAAGGTTAGGAACCTTTTTAGTTGTTTTACATGAACATTAAAATTCTTACAATAGCTTATCTTCAGAAGCAAAACCTCAGATATGACGAGGCTTATCATGAAATTTGGAAATTCTGAATAGCAGAGGTTTTGAAAAGCATTCTTTACTTCTGGACTGCTTTGACATAGTAGCTACAACCAGAAATTATCATCGGGTGGCATATTTTTAAATGAATTTGGGCATTCCTGGCTGTGCTTAATGGATAGGTGATTATATCACACACACCACTGTGACATTGCTCACCCTGATAACAATTAATGCTCTCAGTATTGAGGCTGGTTTTGAAAGGGAGGCAGACAACTATCCTGCTGACCCTGAAAATGGTCTCTCTGGGTCAAGAGAGGAGAAATGCAGGAGGGTTTTTCTGCTGCTTTGGTTTCATTATTTTACCTGTGCTGAGTTGTTCCCAAGCCTTAGATTGTAAGTGAGCTGCGAAAGCCCCTGACTGCAGCACTAATCCAAAGAGTAGAGGCCTGTCTCCTGAATCCTGGGGATTCAATGGCAGTCTGTTACAGATGTTGGCCTGGAAGTTCTGTGGAGCTCTGGATTCCTTGGTAGACAGCAGACTTCAGTTTTCCATGTGGCATTTTTCTACAAATTCCATTTAAGTTGAAGGTGGAAAAAAATTTCACCTTTATCATGTAACTGAAATATGATTTGCATTAGAAATGAAGATAGAGTTGTGCAACATCCCCCCCCCCCCAATTCCATTAACAGTAAGTGATTTTTATGGGAAATTGATCATGGAGAGAAACTGACCATCCAGGTTAATTTTGTGGTACTTAACGAAGCACAAAGAGCTCAGCTTTATCTGTACAGTTTTTGTAGATGTAAAGTAGGGGTCTCAAATACGTGGCCTGTGGGCCACATGTGGCCCCTAAAACTATTTCCTGTGGCCCACAACGATACTATTGCTACAGATATTTGCAATATCATTGTGTGAAAAGGTTTCAGTGGTGCAGCCCTCTGGCTAACGTAGTAGTTCTCATGTGGCCCTCGTGGTGATTTGAGTTTGAGACCCCTGGGGTAAAGTATGGTTCAGTGACAACAATTTTCATTTAAAGTAAATGCTATATTTTCTATTAAATTTTAAACTGTAAGTGAATCAAACTGTTTTTTCACATTTTTCTTCTACAAATGAAATATAAACACACTTCTTGTTGCATAAGATAATAAGGAAAACAGAAGACTGATTATCGCAATAATAATCCACTTGTGGTTTTAAAAGCTGATTTAAAGTTGCTTGTACTACAGCCAATTGCCACAAGAGGGCAGCAGCACACCAACAATCTTTGTTTTAAAAAAAGGTTTTATTATCTGTTAATCTGGTAGGAAAGATATTACCTATCACTCAGTACATTTATATTAAAGCAGAGCTGGAGTTACTTTTAATCTGAATGAAATATTGGGTTTCCAGTCCTTTTTTCTGTTTACATCTGTCAAGTCAAACTTGGTACTGTGGTGTCTGACAGGTTAACAGTCTTGTAATTATGGTTTTTCTAGGTTACGTTTCGGACAAGAATCTATCATTGTAATATTAACAGTCAAGGAGTGATCTGCCTTGACATTTTAAAAGACAACTGGAGTCCAGCACTAACTATTTCAAAAGTTCTACTCTCCATCTGCTCACTTCTGACAGACTGCAATCCTGGTAAGCCTCTCATACCCGAACAGATCCTATCTCTGTTGATACAGATCATTGGACGTTTTAATAACTTATGTCCTGATCTTGCACTATTTAAGTCAAAAAAGGAGCTTTGCTATTGACTGCAATGATCACGCTCTTGGAGAAGAGAATCCTTGTGTTGTGTTCTCTCCTCTTCCCCTCAAGATAGCCCAAGCTTTCTGTTTGTCTCTGAGGGTTAATATACAGAATATCAGAATGACTTCAGTCATTTTTAGTATATTTAGTACCTCCCTCCTGTGTCTGGCTGAGTTAAGTATGTCTCAGTAATACAAAATAAGCAAAACTTGTAGAATTACTTCTTTTATAAAACTGTATTAGCAAAGGTGTTTTGCTACGTATACTTTGCCGGAAAATCCTGATCTTGTCTTTCATGGAAACCAAATTTATATTGATATAGATGCACATAGTGTCTGAGGCATGCATATAGCTTTGGAAATGGTAAAGGAAATTAGAGGGGGACAGATCAGGTAAAGTCTACACATAACGTGCAAGGGTGGCAATGCATAAGTGTCTATTATGTTGTCTTTTTACCTTTTTAAAACTCAGATTAATGAATCTTTGCCCTCCTCACTGAGTGGTTATAAGGCACCCATAAATTTACGTATACAAATCAAGACCTGTTCCCTACTTGGAAAGTATAAGAATCTAAGTACTATAAAATGGATCAGTGCTTCACAATGTACCCCACCTCCATGAATGCTTTTGGGAAACCCATCAGATCAGTTCTCAGCTTTTCCTTTTACATTTTCCCCAGTTCTCTTAATTCAAATGAGCAGGAACCTTTTTTCTTTCTTTTCAGCTGACCCCCTGGTTGGAAGTATTGCCACTCAGTATATGACTAACAGAGCAGAGCATGACAGAATGGCCAGACAGTGGACCAAAAGATATGCTACATAAAATGGATTTTTGTCAAAACTCTTGCATTATTTGTCTGTGATGGAAAGAGCTGCTTATTGATTTTGAAGTGGGGGGAGGGAGGGTGCTGGTAAAGAGTAGGGTATTTCTATAACAGATTTTATTCAGTCTTTTATTTCCTAAGATTTTTGTTGTTGTAACTTAAGGTATCTTGCTACAGTAGACAGCTAGAATTGGGAATAGCATATTTTAAGACAGTCATTAGTTCGGCAATATTAGCTCACATATAGGACCAAGAATGTAACCTTAGACGTTTTTCTGGTTCAGTTGCTTGCGATATGTAAAAGATAAAAACAGCTTAATTTTGTACAGGTCCGTATGTTGACATTTATGGAAAAGTCCTTTGAAGACTCTACACACTGGGTTTTTTTGTGTTTGTAGAAGATGTTGGGATTTTTTTTTCCCCCGTTGGGAGGGTGTGTTTGGTATTTAACAAATCCTTTTAAAAGACTCATCTCATGATATGTAATACAGAGGAATGGATTTATGGCCTCATAAAAATGAGAAGTAGTTAATGTATTATTTTATATGCCAATCTACTTTTGTGAAAAGAATAAATGTTTTAATCAGGATTTATGGCAACCTGTAGTGAAATACCTTAAGCTGTTTAACTGTAAGGCGTGGAATAGGAGTCACTCAGTGGATTGGTTGTATGTTGTGGGCTACTGAAGTCTGCATTTGTTACTGTGCTAATAAAAATATTTAAAAAATTATTTCTGCTTTGAGACCTGCTTTGTCATTTTGCTGAAATAGCTTCTTCCCAATACATTTTGATCAAAGAAATAGTCACTATCCACTGATTTTACCTGTAGGCTATCTGCTGTCTCAAAATGTTCAGGGAAGAGTTCCCTGCACTGATTTATCAATGACAACTTTGCCTAGATGCGGTGCTTTGTAGTAAACAGCTCCTACTGCTTCCGTATTTGAAAGGCTTTTCTAGATTAGTATGTACTAGCTGATACCACAGAAAAAAAGAGACAGTGTGTGAGGTGATATCTTTTGTTAGATCAGCTTCCGTTGGTGAGAGAGACAAGCTCTTGTGCTGACACAGAGCTCTGCCTCAGGTCAGCTTCAGCACCACATGCCTTAGGAACAGTCTGGATGAATAGAGGAGAGCTGGAAGGGCTCTGTATATCTGTCCCAGCACACTGCTGTACATTCTGTGCATCTTGTCTTTAAGGTCAGCTTCTCCCAAAGCTGGTTTTGAAGCACTGCTCTTCGATGAGAACAGCTGAGAATGCAGAAGGAACTGTGTCATGCCTAAGGATGGGCTGAAGGTGAGGGGCTGAGGGGAGTGTCTGTAACAGCCGTAATGAGAGGGAGGGAGAGAGCTGTACCTCAGTTGGAGGGGGATGAGCAGACAGAAGAGGAAAAGGAATGGTGGCATAAGAGAATTGGGCTGGATACAACATGTATGAAGAGCTGGGAAGACTGAGGGTGCTACCTACAGATTTCAACTTGCTGTAAAATGATTAAGGTCACGAGAACTGCCACGTAAGATTTATGGACAATCTAGCTCTAAGGTGGCTAGGTTATCAGGCTATTGCTCGCTAAAAGTGATGGAGGGGATTCTCCTGTCACTGGAGTTAATCCACCTCAGAGAGAAAATGGTAGCTAGATCGACAGAAGTTTTCAGTGTAGACCAGTGGTCCCCAACTGGTTAGTCATGATCAGCAGGTCAATTGCAGAGGCTGGAATAGTTTATTTCAGACTGACACCTGGGACCTGTGGCCAGTTCAGGCTGTTTTAAATGTCCTGCCCTGCTCACACATGGCACACGAATAGAAAGCCCAGGCCAGGGAGCAGACTCCAAGGGCTGGATTTGGTCAGGTGAGGTTGGAGGGGGGGAGCAAGTAGCAGGGCAGATCAGGAGCTAGCAGGGGGTTGGAGGTCCAGGAGGCAGCACAGGGCTGTGGCCAGAGAAGGGTCCAGGAGGCAGCATGGCTGGAGCAAGGCAGGGAAGGGATCTGGGAGGCTGTGCAGCTGCTGCAGGGCAGGGGTCATGGAGTCAAAGTGTGGCTGCCACAGGGCAGGGAGCTGGGAGGCAGCCCAGCTGCAGGAGGGGTTGGGGAGGTAATGCAGAGCCAGGGCAGGGGTTTGGGAGGCAGAGCATGGCTGCTTCAAGGAAGGGGATCGGAGACAGGGCAGCTGAGCAGGGAAGGGGTTTGGGGAGGCATCATGGAGTCAAGAAAGGAGTTGGGGAAGGGATCTGTAAAGCAGTATAGGGCCAAAGCAAAGGCAGGGGTCAGAGAGGCAGTGTTGGGCTGGATCTGGGCTTGGGGAGGCAGCGCAAGGCAGGAGCTGGAAGTCAGATCAGGGAGGCTGCAGAGGGCTGGGGGTGGGAAAGGGGAAAGGATAGGGGAGGTGGACAGCCAGTGCATAGAAAGAATCGGGGATGCAGCCCAGCTGAGGCATGGTTCTATCCAAAAATATCCTGTGACCTCTTGAATAAATTGGAGAAGGAATTCAACAGATGATTTCAGGAGGTAGACAGAAGAAATCAATGTTTTTCTCCAACTCTACTTCAGGTGGATTAGAAATCTGACAGCAATTTTTCAGCAGGTGTTTGAGCAAAGCAGTGGACTTGACATGGAAATAATCACCATGCAGAATGACTTAGAGCTGAGAGCTAGGTCAAGGGACAAAGACTTCTGGAGAATTGTAAACAGAGAAAAGTACTCTCTTCTGTCATTGTGTGCAGTGAAAGTGAAAGCCTACTTTGGGTCCCCATGTCTCTGTGAGGGGTTTTTTTCCCAAATGAAAGTCATTAAGTCCGAATACTACACATCTTACAGATGTGCATCTGATGGACAATATGAGACTGGCCACCTCAAACTACAACCCAGACTTCACAACACTCTGATAGTGTACAACCACAGGTGTCACCCTAGATGACTTATGTATAGCAAAGTAGCCTTTCTAAAGGGTAGCTCTTGTGTTCCATGTAGATTCTAAAAGTGATTGTTTAAGAAGGTTGGTGACCGCTGGTGTTGACCAGTTAGAAATCACCTATGTCCTTAATGCCTAAGCAGAGCAGTGACTGAGCTGTTAGGGTTGACCTAAGGTACATCTAACAAAGGAAAGTTGAGTGAAATCCATTCAAAGTTGAGCAAAATCAGTTTACTGTGATGGCATGCTAGCTAGCCATTAACCTTACTGTGGTAAACAGGCTGATGGGGACCAGATACCAGAGAGGTCAAAGGAACTTTGAACATTTCATTGGTCAGAACTGTATTTGGTACCCAAATATTTCATAACAACAAACACAAGTGGCCTAATTATATGTTGTATATTAAGTATGCTCTAATCATTTTACTGGCATATTAGTATAGTGAAACCATGTAGGGATTTAGGCATGATGTATATTATGCATGCATCTGTTGCATTATGTATATTGTATTTAGCATGTTAGAAAGTATATACATCTTCTGGAGCCTATATTCTGGGCTTACTTGTATAGGTCTAGGAGGGTCGTGGCTACTTCCTACTAGGTTGGATGTATAAAGGGAACAAATATTGTGATTAAGGGCACCATATACCCATTCCGTTCCTGACTGGACCTGATCCTTCTCCCTTTTTAACAAACAGAATTCTTCCCTTGACCAAGCTACTGCCTCGGAGGTGGGTTACTTACGCTAATGGGTGGAACCCTTCTCAGGGCCATACCAAATCTCTATGGTGAAGTTCTACAGTGGCAATTTGAAGCCATGTTACCACATTTTCCTCTGCGATCTGGTTTCTTCTGTTTTGCTGTGATCTGTATGTAACTAGACCATATGGATCACAGCCAGGGGAGCAAATAATGTAGAACTTTCTCCTGTCTTATAACCCCTTAGCATCATCTATAACAGGTCTGGGCAAACTGTGGCTCGTGAGCCACATGCTGCTCTTTTACACTTAAAGTATAGATTGTGGCATCCCCTTACACCCCCACCCCCTCCTTCATGCTCTAGCTACCAGCCTGGGTGGCTCAGAGTTTCCGGTTGGGGTTAAAGGATTCTGCCTGGGAAGGAAGGAGGGGGCATGATTTTGGCCACCCCTGCTCTATAGGATTCAGGATATGGAAGCTGATGATACACACATCTAATCAGTAAAACTGTTCAGTCCAACCCCACAGATTTTTGGTGTTGTCTGCCTGCTCTCCCTGCTCCGTGACACAGAACACCCACTCAGCTGGTGACATCATAGGTAGTGTTTGGTTATCCAGCCACCTGGCACATCCACATGGCTGATATGAAACTGAATCATGTCAGCCTGAGCATGGGTTCTCCACCTGACAGCTATGACAGCTGGGGTGGCACACCTACTTCCTCTTTGGTGAGGGTAGATGGGAACTCCTTAATTTCATCACATGGGGGTTATGGCATTTAAAAGCTGGAGACCCACTGTAGGTAAAAGTTAGACCTACCTTCATCCTGCTTTCAAAACCAAGTAACTTGTCTTCTGCAATGACTGCATGTAAACAGTCAAGTCCCTTGTGTGGAGAGGTTCACGTGCAGGAAATTAGATAGTGGGTGGTATTCTACAGCTGCTCTTAGTCAGCTGGCATCCTGCAACAGAAACCATGCAGGTTTCAAGTAGAGTGGAGCAGGTGCTGGCTCATTCATAAGGAATAGCAAATGACTGAAGATTTAATAGCTGTTTTGCTCATCATGCACCTTGGGCAAAGGAAGAATGATGATCCTGAACTACCTCACTGAGCAAGGTAAAAAGTTGAACAGTATCTGGGTGAGTCCATCGTAAAAAATTGCTTCATTTTGGTAAATTGTATTATCGCACCATCCTCATTGGCTGTTCAGATGTTGCAGTGAGCTATTAGTATCACTGTGTAGCAGAAAATTGTTGCAGGCACATACGTAAAGGGGTAGCACAGCCATCAACACTGACTGGCAAATAACACCACAAATAACTACTATGGTGTTGCTGAATCATGACAGTACAGCATTCTGCTATTTAAAATATCACCTATTACTTAGGTGGAAGACCATGGAACTTTGCTCTCCTGCTGACACAGTGCAGTCCATGCCCACATGTATCTCACTATCATGGCATCACTCAGGGCAGTGGCTTATTCAGACCCCCAAGTGATATAATTTATACTGATCTAGTCCACTGCAGGTACACTGTCTCAGTCTTTCTGCTGAATGCAAGATGTGGGCTATTGTAACTTCCCATATAGCTGGCCAGCAGTGTTTGTTTGCTCCTTGGGGGGGTGGTAGTAACTGTAGCCCTCTTTATCTCCTACTCCCTAGCAGTTGGAGAATTTCAGCTAAGAGCTAACAGACCATCAGCAGAGAAGCTGTGCCCTTGTGTGTCAGTAAGACCATTAGATACCTAAGCATGACTAGGGACCAGCATTTTGCTTCAGTTGAGAGTAGGAGTGGAACAAAATTTACATATAGTTACTCCCCTAGATTATTTTTTAATTGCTCCTCAAGCCTTCTTTCTGTTGTGCATACCCCATAAGAGTAAATGTCACTTCTGTAGCCAATAGAACTAGCACACTTGCATGTGTATATACTTTTTAAAATAAACTTAAGCACAAGCATGTTTTATAACAGTTACAGATTTATATTAAGGTATTATAGCTGTAATGCAAGATGCCTACAGGCCACATCTTGTATGAAAAGCTAAGGCCATTACCATAGCATGTCCAGAATCTTTGGCCCAGACAAGTAATACTGAGTTAAAGGATAAGATACATATGGTCATAAGTAACCTTCACCATAAATTACTCAGGAGGCATGAAAATGGGGGGGGCTGCCTCAGCTTAGGCCCCAAGTAAACGTCACAGTACACCGTGAAAGTGATCAGAAATAACAAAGGTAAAATGAGCAAACCACCTAGAAGAACAAATATATCATTCATACACACAAACCTGCCTGCCTCTAGTATAAGTATACCATAATAACTGAGAGTGAAGCAACCAAGTTTGGACATAGTCCCATAGTGTTCAGGGTATAAAAGGCGCAACCCACATTAATCAGGGAGGCATTTTGTATTTGCTTCATTGGTGTCGCTGGTACTGGGCACAGGGAAGGCACGTGCCCCAAGTCCCAGGACCAGTACCCGAGTGCCCCGCAGTGGCAGAGCACCCCCCTGGCCGCAGCCCAAGCCGGGGATCCAGGGTTCTTGCCTGGCCCTGGCTCTGCCCAGGGATCTGGGGCTGAGCTGCTGGCAGCAGGAGCCTGATCCAGGCCCTGCCCAGGGTGGCGAATTGGGCCCAGGGGGCAGGGCTCCAGGTCTTTTTCCAGGACAGTGTCACTCCTGGTTTGCTTCTAGTAAAAGTAGAGCTAAAGATATTTATCCAATTGGTACGTATTTTACTTTGTCAGGTTCTTTTGTTCTTAGTCTATACTTGGTATTATTCAAAGTATTAAGCTTAGCCTTGTATCTCTTTGCTCTACAGCACAACCTCTCTCTCCATCTCCCACTCAAGTATTGAGGAGCTTGACCTTTTCTCTCCCAGGTCATCAAGAATGGGGGGTAAGTATATAACGTAGCTAGCATAACGTAGATCACAAGTGTCTTTAAAACAAAACTGTGGTTCTAATCATTATCCATGTATTCATTTGTCTATCATTCGGTGCAGGGCCAGCACACCCATATAGGGGAACTGGGTACTTACCTAGGCCGGGCACCAAAGTAGACAGAATCAATTTTTTTCTCTGTTTAAAAAAATATTAATATGGGGGAGGGTACCAAAGTCATAGTTCACCTAGGTTGCCAAAAACCCTTGGGCCAACCCTGATGCTATGCTCTCTCACAGACGGCTGTAAAACTGTATGTAGTTACCAATGTAAGCATTCCAGTCATGCATCCTGGGAACGGGGTCTTTATAAAACCCACTGTAGCCTGATTCCAGGAGCACTATCTTCTAATCAAATCCATGGACAATCCTGTAACCCTCCTCACTTGACTACATACCCACTATCAAGCAACACTTCCCAATATTGGATGAGGCTAGTGGAAACTATAAGGAAGTCGCATCAGATTCCAGCACCTTTTTAAGTGGGGACTGATCTATCTTAGGATCACTCACAAAATGTCACCATTTCTATAGACATCAGTGTTCCTGCTGTGTGTCTATCGCTGCCAGGCAGGCAATGTTCTCATCCCTCTGCTACTGGAGCAGTCTCACATAAGTGTCCTAGAACTTCCCTAACTGTACACACCACCCACATGGTACACCTTTGTGAGGTACCAAGGGTAGAATATACATCATAACTATTCTTTTCCTAGCCCCAAGAAGAAATTCCCAAACTTTTTCCTTTCCTGTAGTCAGGAGTTCTTACCATTGCAGCAGAGGCTGTACAGCTGTGTGCTTTGTCTGGAGTAACTTAAGAACTGTACACTCGAGAACTTGACCCAAAAGGACCGTGAAATGGCCATGTGTGGGGATGTAGACAGCTGTCACTGCGTGCATCTCTATACTGAAGTGGGCCTTAATAGAGCTTCCCATTAAAATCAGCCCCCTGACTATTACAAGTTTACAGTTTGTGTCCCTATGGTGTGCTCAACACCTTGACCACCTGTGATTTTCCAAGCAAACACTGGAATGAAAGACCCCTATGTTCCTGAGCTTGCTGATTTTAATTCCCTCAAAAAACCAAACAAGCGTGCAAAGCAGATGGCAGAACACAAGACCATGCCATTGTGGCAACACATAACTCAAACAGCCTCCTCGGGAAGAGGGCTTTTAGTTATCACAGTTATTGCCTTTGCTCTTCCTCCCAGGCAAGGGAAATGCTGACTTGTTCTGGGACTGGGAAAGTTTGCTGGCTAACCAAGTGAAAGGATCGATGAGTGTTTTCCGATCTGTCACAGTCACCTCCCACAGTCTCACTTTTTCCGCCTTTGCCCATTGCTGTGCTACCTCAGTCTCAACTTGTCTTTGCTCCAGGAGGTCAGTTTTGTTTCCTAAGACGACAATGGTTACCTGGAAGGAAGATGGAACAGGAAAGAGTGGTACACACAGATCAGCCACTGTGAAGAATATGTTAAATAGCGTGCAGCAGTTTTAGGCCATTCAGAGTCTTTTCTCTCAACCAGCTCACCCTAAACATGTTCTACAGTTTTGAAGTAGCAGAATGTGGGATTGAAACTTGTGTGTCACATGCTGTGCTCAGAGCAATGTGGGCAATGCTCTCTGCAGCCAGAGGGAGACAGGAGAGTGGTGCATCATGTCACCCAATGGAAACCCATACTGGTAGTAAGCAAAGCTGTACAGCCACCTTCTACTTTTGCCTGGCACTTTATCATATACACACATGACAAGAGAGTAGCATGTTAGTGAAGGTGAATGGCAGCATTTTACACTCAATTCAGAAAGGTGATGACAGTACAGTGGAAGGCAGTCAAGATCTGCCCCAGACTGCTGCTTTCCAAGCCCCAGATTGTTGTGCAGCTCACAGAGACTGTCATGACCATCTGAGAAAGTCAGGACTACCACTTTAAGTTCTAGCAATCATGCTAATGTTGCAACTCTAATGGCACCATTTCCACCTTGTGATTTAGTCAAGATCACAGCATCTTTCATTTGCCATGGAGGATGAGCAAGTGGCCTTCCAGACTCATACACGAGAAGCTTTGTGTCTGCCCAACAAGGGGAGAGCTGATTTGGAAAAAGCAGACCTCAAGAACATAATCTCTGCAACCTACTCAAGCCCTATAACTCAGCAAACAAAATACCCAGCTATGGTCCATGATTCACCTGTCTCTTCTGTGGCACTGCTATCAAGCCATTCCTTTCCTCCCTCTCATACCTTTTGAATACTAAATAAGCATGTCTTGTGTTTTGCAAGAAGTGGTATGGCATTCAGGTGTTACTCCACACACACACACACACCCCTTTAAAAAAAAATAGCCCAAATGAGCTTTATCTTGCTAGCCTATCAGCTAAAGGTATTTAGCAGAGAAAAGCCTTTAAAGAATACCTGGATGCTATAAAAAGACGAAGCACAAATGTATCAGACAGATGATATTCAGCTAGCAAAGTTCCATCATCGACTGAGAACACTAGCTTCTTTCTAGGGGAAAATACAGTACAGCAGTCATTCTGTATAACAGAAGTGATTAACAGATGCATTGGAATTCAGTAGACCCTCCTTGTACTTGACGGTCAGGGAAACCCATTGTCAGCTATACTGTCACTTTCAAAAGGTTAGCCATATTAGTCTAGGTCAGCAAAACAAGCAAGAAGTCTGGTGACACTTTTAAAGACTAAAATTTATTGCATGAGCTTTTGTGGAAGAAAATCCCACTTTGTCAGATGCTTTCCCCCTACATGCTTCAAGCATCTGATGAAGTGGGATTTTTCTCCCACGCAAGCTCATGTGATAAATAAATTTGTTAGTCTTTAGAAGTGCCACCAGACTTCTTGTTTGTCATACTGTCTTTTGTAAATGAGTATGTGTGTGAGTAAAAGCAAGGGAGGATAATTAACTACGTTGTTTTATCTACTGTACTTTAATTTTAATATAAGACATCTGATCAGTTTGCAAACTATGCTACCATCCCTCTGAAATGCTACAAGATCTCACTCTGCTATGTCTGTTGAGAAGACGGGCAGGATGTTTATTTTCTGTGCAAATTATATAGTGTGTGGATTAATGAAATTCTCCTGAACAGGAAAACTTCTTTCATTAGATTTCCTAGGACTGCAAGGAAAATTTGCTTTCCTTTGTATTGCTTTGTAATTTAATTTCCCATTATTGTGTTTATTTCAGACCCGGCTAAGGAATGAAGGCATCATGCTTTTACCTCTTTTTTGTCTCTAAATGTGTCAATTTCTTTTTTGAGCACTTCTGTTCTCTGGAAGGATTCAAGGCTGTTCACAGCATATACAAGAACAAAACCATCAGCAACAGAGAAGTAATGCTTTGGAAACTCTACTCCCTCTTGCAGGCCCATAGTATCGTAGAGACGTAACTGTTCCTTTACCCCGCGATCTGTTTCCACTGAAGCCAAATACACATCTTCCACAGTCGCACCCTCTTCTAAACCTGTTTTAAAAAGCACCCCCCCACACACAAATAAAAGTTAATACTTCCAAAAAATCTGTAAAATGGTGCTCTAAGTATTTATTCATATTGCAGTGAAACTACTAACATTCACAGCTTTCAACAGTGCATTTCAATCAATTAAAAAATATACATATTACTTTTTTTGGATGATTTTGACCAGGAATTGAATTCAGATTCTGTTGTGTTCTCAGTTTTACCAACATTCCAGCTGTTTACAGTAATGAGGGCATGTATAATACACATACAGCATATGAATATATGTGATTGCATGCAATCCCTTTTTTATGGTCATGAGTTCAGGACGATATAACATAGGTGGCCCCTCCCACTTGTTCCCCAAATCTTGCCTATCAGAACTATAGCAGTTGTGATATGTGTAGGTCCAGTTTTTGCCCCTCAAGCAGCGTAATGAGGAAAACAGAGTACTAAAGAAATGACTACTGGTGTAAGGCTTAATTTTTTCTTTAACGCCCTAGTCCCAATAACGTTGAGGCTGCCAGTCTTCCTCATATTCTGTAGAGCTTACTCCACAAGTAGAATAGAGTGAATAATAGATGAAGTCAATAGGCAGGTCTACACTGCCTGCCATTTTCAGTGGCAGTTATAGATATGCAAGTTACTTAAAGTACTTCAAAGGGTTACTTAAAATAACTTGTGTATCTCAGTTTAACTGCCCTACAAAGGGAGGTGCCTCCCTTTGACTCAATGCTACTCCAGTTGCTGGAGTGGTCTGAATAGACCGGCTTCCTGATTGACTGTGCAGGTCTTCACAGACCATATCAGTCGATCAGGAAGGTTCAGCCATCAGTGAAGACTAGCCCTATATAACTACTTGTACTTTATGCCAGGTCCTACCTACCCCAGAGGTCAAGTCAGGCCATGTGATGCTATGAGCAGCAAGGCTGAAGTTTCTGCATGCAGGGTATCTACCTACGTTAAGGACCTGGAAAAGTGCTCAGAATTTTAAGTCTCACACACTGGTTTAGTTTTAAGTTTTCAAACAAGCCTTTTCTTGCCAAAATTGGTCAACTCCTTCCTCCATTGCTCATTCACAAACATACACTTTTGTTCTTGCGTGATGGCTAGCTTGAGTTTTTTAGACAGACAATACTGACACGGACACATTGTTTTAGAGAACTTAAGGGACTGTGAAAATAAGGACTTTGCTACGTAACACTGTTTGAAACCCTTCATACCAACAAGCAAGCTGATGTATCCCACCCACGTGCATGCTGATAATTTGCCCTGCTGCATGCAACCTTTGTTTCCAGAAAAGTGGCGGCACAAGCCTCCCTTTGTTACCACCACCTCACTTTTCTAGTCCTCATAAATCAAGCTCTTACTCAATTCATGGTGAACTCTGACCAAATTAATTTATCTGTTTCCTCCAAATAGAGACATGCTGACACCAGGGCACAAGACTAACAGCATGAGGAAAGATCAGAAAGGTTAATAAAAAGAGAACAAGTGTGTAATAACATTTCTGAACCAGGTCTACAAAGTGGTAGCAAAACAACATGCTAAGGCACTTGTAAAGACAGGTGTTTGAGTCCCTTCAGGGAACAATGCCTTCTTCCTGCTCTCTGCCTCCAGTAACTGTGCCTGTGGCAGTTCCTCCTGGCCCAAGTAATAGAAGCAGCAACATATAGACCTGTACCATCTTACCTGATGAGACAAGAGTAGAAATTAAGAGATCCTTTCTTCACCAGGGAAAGAACTGAGAATACAAGTGAAATTAAGTGGTGATGATGGAGGACCTCAAGGACCTCTGAGGCACAGGAATTTATATAACAGCATTTTAAATGAGTGAAATTCAGCTCTTTGCAAAATGACAACACAAGGTCTACGTACCACTCAAAACAGGACTTACGAGGCACAGAGGCCTAAGGTGACCATCTTTTCAAAAGACAAAAGGAGAACATGTGCAGGAACCCCTCCTCCTCCCAAGTTGTTCCTCCTCTTCCCCCCAAGTGCCCCAGAGCAACCGACAGCCCATGTCCCTATCCCCCTGAGTGCACCACCAGGGCAGCTGGAGGGTTCAGGGCTACCCACAGCAGCCTGGTCTTACCTTGCCCTAGCTCCAACCATGGTGCTTTGCCATTCATGGTGCCTTGGGGGGAAGAGGAACTGGGGCAGAGCTTCATGATAAGGTGCTAAAGCCCACCTCAGCCCTCTCCACTGGGAAGAGGCTGGCATTGCACCTGAGACTCAGGCAGGTGTGATACAACACTACAGGGAATCTGAGACAAATGCTGTCATGAAGTCATTCAGCCCGGGAATTGAACTCTGCATTTCAGGACTGTCCTGCCCAATTTGGGACAGGTGGTCACTCTATCCAGGCTTCCTGCTGGCCATTCACATCACCCAGTTGAAATAATCCACCTCTGAAAATGATTAATAGCCTTAGACTTGCACGCACTGGCTAGCAGGAGGACAGCACCACTGATTAAGGCCCTGGAAACAGAATGGTTGAAACTGCTGTCAACAGTAGGATATACAGAACCCTGCAGCCCATACAATCTCCCTATAGATATTTTTTCTGAGACCTTGTTGCAACTGTTATAAAACAGTACTAAAGATTGCTGGGGGTGGAAAGACAACTCATTCTGTAGCATTACTTAGCTAGCCTAAGCCTCAGTTGGGGGGGGGGGGGGGGGAAGAATTTTTATTTACATGTACTAATCCACACCATGCAAGAAAGGTGCTGGCAAGTTTCTACTGTAGCATATACATGGCACATTGTAAACACTGCTCGGGTTTTAGCATTAGTGGTTTTGCAATGTAGAAATCCAAAATAGGGGTCAGAAATACTGAATGCCACTTACCATAAATATTTGACAATTAATATTACCTAGTAAACTTAAGCAATACACAAAGAAACAGCAAATATCCAGAACAGATGCTGGGTTTTCAAAAACATCCAAATGACTTAGGAACATGAGTGTCATTGTCATTTAATAGGATCTGTGCTCCTTGGGCAATTTTGAAAATTCCACCTCAGGTATCTGAGGTGATTTTAGGAAAGCACATTTGCTATTATCCATATCAGTGGTTCCCAATCTAGTCTCTGCCATGGCACACCTTGATACTATTTTGAGGCACACCACCATATAATTGCTGAATGAACTCATGAATATTCATGAGCCAAACCAGAACTCTTCAAGTAGTTTTCCAAAAAATTCCATGGCACATCGGCTCAGGCCTGAGGGCTCACCTGTGTACCATGGCAAACTGCTTAGGAAACACTGTTCTGTATTTCTACAATTCAGCATTACAGGTCCTATCCTGCAAGGGACTGTGTGCTAGGCAATCCAAGTGTCTATGTGGAGCTGGACATAGCTCACACAGCATTGGGTCTACTTTTGCAGTCAGAGAACAGAGATATAAGAAAAGAAGTAACTTCACCAGAACTGAAGTTCTCACCCTTCTTTTGTCTCATAGCTGATGAACTTTGGCAGAAAGAGAGGAGCTCCCAGCACCTCAAAGCATAGGGATGACTGCCATCTGAGACATCACTGAACAGAGGGAAGACTTCAAAAGCCTCGCCAGATATCTTTTGGAGAAATTAACTAGTCAGCTCTTTAATTTGCTCTCTCAAAAGAAGTCAGGCTCAAAAGCACCAGGTGCTATGGAATTCACACCCTACCTACAAGATTCTCAGTGGAAAAAAACTACTGCTTCACCACAAAGACAGCCAGGACACAGCAGAAGAAGTAAGTACTGGGTCTTTGTGCTCCCAAAAAAGACTGGAACAAAAAGCTGACAAACAGTACTACAAAATTTACTATACAGCATAGCCAATGTGGGATGCAGGAATTAATGCTCTCATCCTACTATCCCATTATCTGCTGTGAGATGACTATATAAAAGTGAGCTTGGGATCTGTACTGGGGGAGAAAGAATTTTCCATTACCTTTAAAAAGAAAAGGGAAATCTTCCTTTGAAGAACTGTATGCTTCTGGTGAGAGGTAGAGCATTCAGGGATGTTTTTGATGTTAAATTTAAAAACAAACAAACAACTAAACAACAGGCATCTCTTTGGGCTAATTTCAGCTGTTGGATGTAGCACTTGGGTGGCCTAACTGGAGAGCATTTGGTGGTCCCTCCCAGCCTTAAAGCCTAGACTCTAGAGAATTCCAGTGATGTTTATATAATCATTTTACTAGCTACTGTAGTTCCATAAATAACTCTAATCAATAGCACTTGGAATTCTTCCTGACACTGTCGCTAACTGCAGCTAAGGGCAGGAAGTCATTAAAGGCAGTAAGACGTGAGCATTATGGTCTTGATCATCCTATTCAGGTCTCTAGTTAGCTCTCTGTGACAGTCACTTAAGTCAGTGTATTTGAGATGAAACAGTTCAATGAAAAGCCAGAATCTTCCATTTATTTCTCTACAGGGCCTGCTGCCCTTGTACACACCAGTTCCCACAGCTGGGTAGCCCAGCTGAACCCTGCCCCTTCTACAGATGTGCCTACACCAGAAGAGAGACTCCTTTTACAGCAGTTTTAATACATGCTGTCTATTCTGTATACCATATATATATAGCTTTTACTGCCAAGGGAAATTTTTCCCATCTACCTCCTTTATTTAAAAGGCATGCTATCCTTTAGTCCAGTGTGACGTTCCCTCTTGCAATCGAGACTGATATGTAGCTTTGTCACCCCAATTCCTCACTCCTGGGCCCCAATTTACCTCACTTTGCTGTGTGAACCACCCACTCTAGCTCAGTCTGCTCTCAGCCTCCAGTGAGTCATCAGCCTCTGTCCTAGTGAAGGAGTGCTTCTGGCCACGCAGAAGATACTCCAGTAAACACTACCCTCCCCCCCAAGTCCCAGATGCAATCCCAGGAACTAGCATCTTGCAGGATTCAGTGCTGTACACTGCACCCTGCAAGCTTATTTACATTTGTTCATCATGGTATCAAAGAAATTGATATGCACTGGCTTTGTCATTCTAAGTGACGTTTTTGAATACACTCAATCCACATGCAGTGCTTTAGATAAAACAAACAAATATGTTTATCAACTACACCAAGATTTTAAGTGAATGTAAGCCAGGGTGATATAAATCAAGAGATTAATTATGCATCAAGGAGTTGGCCACATTTAACTAAAGGATAATCCTAGTGTAGGATGCAAGTTAATATTTCTGTAGATTCTCAATCTGCAAAGATAGTTTACTCAGAGCTGGTTGCAATACATCTTACAACAAGGATCCTCCCTCCCTGTGGATAGGTGCCAATCTTTGATGTCAATTGGGAGATCCATTCCAGGGGAGAGCCATGAGACAAGAAACGTCTCAGCTTTTAACAAGTTTCCTCAACATCCCCTAGGATCAGGTGATCAGCCGTGTCAGGCAATAGGCATAATTTTCTCCATTTGGGCCAAAGTGCCCACAGGTGGTTAGGCCAGTCTATCGTTCCTGTACATATACCGGGCATAGAAATACAGCTTTGCATTTGTCTGCATCTATTCAAGACATGTGAGACAAACGTTTGGGGATATGATATAGCAGGGTCTCATATCTGTACATATGACATTGCAGAACACATACTAGTAAAAAGAAGTGTTCAGTATGGCAGGAGCATTCCAAAAAGCACCTGACATGACATACCTTGCATTAGACAACACAGTTATACTCTAAGGGTGAACATGAATGATACACAAATCATGCAATAAAGGCATATGTGGGGTGTCACACCAGGGTTTCTAAAATTTCAAGTACCTACTCACCCAACAACTTCCATAACATTTAGCCTACAACCAAGTCAAATATACTCACAAGGCCATGCCACCCACCATCATATCAATGTATATTTTATTTCCACTGGCACTTCTTTATTTCCCCAATAAGTTATTTCTGTTCTCCAACTAGCCATTGCTGCCTGCTCCTAAAAATGATGCGGTGAGAAAAACAAGTTTGTTTCTTAATCATTTACTGTATGACTAGTGTCTCAGAGATGCCACTCTCTCATCCATAAGGCCAGATGGAGGAGATTTTTTGTTTTTGCCATACCCATTAGAATTATAGGTTGCCAAATCTTAATTTCCCTTTTTACTAGGAAACTTTAAGGTCTGAATTTCCATATTTCTTAGCCATCTATGTGATACAAGAAATTTTTGAGCCGCTCTAGCACATGGAAGGAGATCAGAACCAGAAACAGAATTTAGCCTAACAATTGAAAAGTGGGAAAAGAAAGGGGAGAAAACATCATGGTTATTATCTGTTCTAATTTAAATAACAAAGAGGGTGATAATATCAGAATGGTTAGGCATGATTAGAAATAGTTAGTTTTAAGTTTTTGATAAGTAGTAAATAATTATAGCTTAGTTAGAGCAAGTTTTAGTCAGAAATCTAAAATGGTAGCTGCGCCGATGTCATGCTAAGAGAGAAAGAAAAACAAAAGAGATTTTAAGAAACTAAAACTAATTAGTATTTCAGACAGTTGATTTGTTAGAAATTATATAAACCCTGACTGGAGGAGATGCTGTTGATTGACATTAAGAAAGCAACCAATCAGAAAAGGGCAGAAAACCATATACAAGGGAGAGCGCTAACAGTCTTGAGTATGGTGGCTGACCAGGACAGCAGACAGACCGACCAAAGAGAAGGTCCTCAGACAAGCCAGAGGAATTTGATTTTAAAAGGTAGATATAATTTTTTTACAATAAAGAATGCATGGATATGATTGCAAATAAAGTTGGATGCTTGTGTCTAAATCTAATTCTACTCATTTTATGACTGCCTGATCAACACTCATAGAATGTTAGCTTGTAGCAGTATTTAGGTGTTATGTGACTTGTTATATACATATTTTAATGTTGGTATTCTAACACAACATTAAATTAAGGCTTTATACAGATGTATGCAAGATTTCTTTCTCCCTCTATGTTATATTGTGTGTAGCGACATTGTCATGCTATACTGCAATTAAATATTCAGAACATTATAATATGTCCTAAGAAAATATTTTGTGGCTGAGTAGCATATTGCAATTTTATTTGCATGCTCTATTTGATGATGTGCTTTATTAGGTTACATAGCTTATGATGTTTTGTAATTGTCCCAAGCAGCTTATTTCATTTGTGATTTTCTTTAATTCAGATTGTATTAGACTTAGCACTTAATTAAGAGGTTTTATTTTCAAAGAAATTACTGTCTGAATGCCAGTCTTCAGAGTAGAAAGTTGTATCTGTCTCCTCCCAAGGGCAGGCCAACGTAGATAGATCTGGAGTTTCCAGAAGATTTTAAAAAGGAAAAACTGCTTGTGAGCACTTTTAAATCTCACAGAGTGGACCATTTCTTATTACACACTTTTAGAATTAAGCTTGGACTGATTCGTTAGTATGTCTAAATCACCATGGGATCTCTTGGGTTCAAAGGTTTGCAGTAACACATGAAGAGGCAGAGGTTCAGTCTCTCACAAATAAACCTTTGCTCCCAAGCATATCAACTCAATAAGTGTTAACTACCACCAGTAAAAGTAAGTTGTTGGGTTTTTTTTGTTTTTTTTTTTTATTAAAGAATCCAAAAAAATGAAATCACTTCCTTTCTCACGTAGCAGGTTTCCCTTCTCAGTATCTATGGTGTAATGTATCTACTCCTCATTGTACAGTCTATATACTGTAGTCTCTCAGGGTGGAAGATGTGAATTTCTAGTGTGAAAAAATAGAGCATGCATTGCCCCCACCACTGTAATTGTCTTTCCCCCCATTTTAAACTTTTAGGTCTTTTATGTTAAACAGCAGGAAGAAAACAAAAACCTGCACACACTTCCAAAAGTGGAATTTTGTTAATTTGTAAATCTCCATTAAGAGGTGATCTAGAAGGCTCTAAATAACATTCAGAAGCATTCCAGAAAACTAGTCACTGCCAAAGCAAAACTATATCCACTCTCACCCTTCACCTCAGTAAAGGTAAGAAATGAAGCCCTGAACACTAGTACTCATAGTTACTAATGCAACGCAAAACACGTTGGAACATCTTAAAAAAACATAGCTCACCAATTGTATGTTTTCCATACAGAAGCTGCTCCAAAACAGCTGTTTTTCCCACTGATGGCATTCCACAAATCACCACTCTGTAGCCCTTTCCCATCTTGCTGCGGGATGGCAGTCAGTAAATAAATCCTGTTCAAGTGCAGGAATTAAGACATTACATGAACTGAACCCTGAAGACAGACAAAAGCAAAGCTCCTGTAACATTTTGCACTTTAGTATATTTTTATCCTAGAGTTCAACAAGACATACAGTTGATTTTGAAGCAGAACTCTAATCTGCAGAGATGACACACCTGCAGCTGATCTTTCCAGGGCAATGTAATTTGCACCCACCTCCAAGTTGCCCTATCTTCAAAGCATCTGTGAAGTGGGATTTTTCACCCACAAAAGCTCATACAAGAAATACATTTGTTAGTCTTTAAGTGCCACAGGACTCCATGTTTGTTTACCTCACCTCCACAAGGCTACCACCATTTACACATATTTAAGTTTACTCAGGAAAGCAATTCCAGTTGCTTCCATGGGGCTTTCCACACAAGGCTACACACCTCTTACATATTTGCGGGATCAAGGCCTTGCAGCATCTGCAGGACAGGGACTGTGCCTGCTTTTGTGTTTGTGCAGCACTTAGCACATTACCCATGTTGTGCTGCCAGCTCCCACCACTACACTGTGGCCTTTACAGTGGTTTTTTTATTGGGTCACTCCAGCTCCTGAAACAGGCAATCCCCGGGTTGGTATTTCAAACCCAGCTGCAACCTAGCCCCACACTTGCAAAGAAGAGGTGGCATAGTTGACTTTAAAAAAAGCTCAGAGAGCAGGGGGGACCAAGACCAGCCCCATGGATGTGACAGACTTGAGTTCATGTAAAGAAAAAGAAAACCCCAAGTAGTCCTCTAGTACTTAAAGACTAAAAGATTTATTTTTCACATGAGCTATTGTGAGAGAAAATCCCAGATGCTTCAAAGCATCTGACCAAGTGGGATTTTCTCCCATGACAGCTCATGCCAAAAATAAATCTGTTAGTCTTTGTGTCACAGGACTCCTTGGGTTTGTTTTTTTCTTTTTGCTGGACTAGACTATGGATGGCCAAACTTATGGAACTCAAGCGCCACACAAGTTGGTTATTAATCATTCAAGAGCCACACTGAGGCATACAGACATATACTTTTACCTATTAAACTGATTTGCCGACATTCTTCCACGAGCCACAATTTTCACTTAAGAACCACATGCAGCTCCTAAGCCGCAGTTTGGCCACGCCTGGACTAGACTCTCACAGCTGCCCCTTTGGGACTTGGGTTGTGGTGCCATTATTGCCATGACTGGGAAGGCGGGTGCCAAGGCACCAGGTGAACCCACTGGCTGGACATGCAGGGATCCTGGCTGGGAGATGGGGGCCTGGCCTGGAAACTAGAGTGGCCCCAAGGGTAGAGTTACCAGATGTCAGGCAATAAGAGGACGTGTCCTCCTTTTTACCTTCACGCCCTCCACCTGGCAAACATTTTAAAAAATACATGATTTTGTCTGGCTTTTTACTTACAGGGGTTCAAGTATGCTGGAATGCCTCAGAACAGCCTATTTTTAGGAGGAAGCATTCCAGGGCCCCTGAAACAGAAGAATACGACATTAATGCTACATTTTCTCCATGCATCCTCCTTTTCTTACTCCCCTGTCCTCCCCTCCATGCTTTGGTATCTGGTGACCCTGCCCCAGGGGGACGCCTCTTGCTAAGAGGGAGCCTCTGCCCAGCAAGCAGCTGCCACTAGCCCCGCCCCCACGCTTCCCTGCAGCCACAGGGGGCGGGCAGCCCGTGTAGAGAGAACAGCAAACTCCGCCCACCTCACGTGCACAGAAAGGCCCCGCCCACATAGAGACGAGCCGTGCTCGTGGCGCCCTTTTAGCCCCGCCCCTCTTCTTTTATTGGGCGAGCGATGGGCCGCGCGCTGTCGGAGGAATCGGCCAATCGGAGCGGCTGGCTCCCTCAGAACTACGACTCCCAGCAGGCAACGAGGGAGAAAGACCCGGCCCGGAAGTGAGCCGTAGGCGCAAGGGGTTGTGGGAGGAAAGTTTCTTCCTTTCCGGTCTCCGAGCGGCCGCCATCGGGTGAGGGTTTGTGGCGTCCGGGGCCTGCGGCTCCATCCGAGCCCATCGGAGTGGGGAGGCGGCCGGCCGGCTCCTGCTCTGTGCGGGGGGCAGGTTCCTGCGCCCGGGGCCGGGAGGTGGGGGCCGGGGCGCGCCCATGGGTGCGTTGGGGCTCAGGACGGGCCTCTCCGCGGCATGGGGTGCCTGGGCGCGGGCAGAGTCGTGCCGAGGCGGGAGCCACGTGCAAGGCGGGGGCTTCGCTGGGCTGCCGGGCCTTTAGCCGCCATGGGGCGGATCGGCGGTGGGCGTCTGCGGGCGGGGAAGTGGGGGAGTCTTGCTAGGATGCGGGCTGGGGCAGGTGTCTGGGCTGTGTGGTGGAGGAGTCCAGCTGGGGGGTTGTATAATACTCGTTTTGCTTGTGTTAGTGTGGCTTGTCCACCCGTGACTGTGATCAGTGGGTCAGCCAGGACTTAAAGGGCCCCATTGAATGTGTGTGAGAGAGAGAGTGGGGAGGGGGTGATGTGGCTGGACAGCCCAGTAGCGGAAGACAATCCAAAGGTGGCTTGTTTCAAAGTCAAACCATCTCAGTGTAAAGATATTTTTGGCAGTTGAATCTGCATGGTTTGGTTAAATATGCTTTTTGACTTCACATGGGACCTCCAAAACTACGCTGCATGGGAGAAGTGGCTTCTTGAATGATGTGCAGAACTTTAAAGATGAGCGTGTGGAAAATCTCAAAGCGTTTGAGATATCAGTGAAGTAGATGAAGAAACTGCAGCCTGATGCAACTGCCTTTCCATTTTGAAGTTTTACAGAACAATAGTTAAAATTTAGAACAGATATTTAGTTCATAGTAGTCAAAGCATGCTGAACACTTTCACAAAGGGAAAAAGTCTTTTTTTTTTTTCCTGAAAAATTTAAGATGTATAAGGAAGAACGGATGATAAGGGGAGAAGAATTCAATATGGTAATAGTCAAATGTCTGCTTTAGTTAAAAGATTACCAGAATCCCAGTGTGTACTGCTTTTAGCAGTATCCCTGTGTTTGACAAACACAGAGGGGCCTTGAAGATCTTTTCACTTAAGGCAGCATATTTCCTATGTCCTTTGTATGATTTCCTGTCCCACCTTTGGTTGGAAAGATTGCCATAAGCTTAAACAGACCTCTATTTCAACAGGTAAACAAACATGGGTGCTTATAAATACATTCAAGAGTTATGGAGGAAGAAACAGTCAGATGTGATGCGATTCCTTCTGCGTGTCCGCTGTTGGCAGTATCGCCAGTTGTCTGCCCTACATCGAGCTCCCCGACCCACCAGGCCAGACAAAGCCCGTAGGTTGGGATACAAGGCTAAGCAAGGTAACTAGAACAAAAGAAGTTAGATTGGCGTGTTTGAGTGGCAGGAAGTTAATGGTTTTTTGTTGCTTCCATGACTGAGTAATCATGAATCAATATAACTGGGAGCTTGCTGCATTCTTATGTATGCTCTTCATTGAAAGTCTAAATTTTTGTTTCCTTTGTGAGACTTGTTTGGTATCGTACCGAATTTTTATACATGTTGTGAGCACCTAAAAATAGAAGAAGCGAGGTTAACTCTTAATTGGCATCCATGTTTGCGCTTTGAGCAGAGAAGCTGGTATGACCTAAACGTATATGAAGACTGACGTTCTCTCACTCTTAGGATACGTCTTCACTACTTATCCTAGGAGTTCAGCGTCTGGTTTAGCCTAGCCCAGATATTTACCAGCCACAATCAAGTTACTGTGGTTTCATTGGTGCTGTGTTCATTCAGATGTCACCAATACTTCCCACGGTTGTGTGTGCAGCAATTAAGTAAGCCACTCTGATTCTTTCTGAGTAAATTGTGGTAGAATTCTCTTTTCTTTTGGGCATGAACATGGAACTATGGGAGGGCACTGGAACCCAAATCAGCGCATGAGTGATTTAGCACCATGGTTCTCAACCTTCTTCAGGCTGAGGACCCTTTTTTTTTTTTTTTTTTTTTTTTACAAAAATAAACCTTTGCGGCCCCCCAGCTGATTATGTAATCTGGCCAGTGCCACTGGGACAGCGGATGAGTGGCACCACTGCCACCATGGCCCACGCTGCTGGGGAGCTAGGCAGTGGTGGCTATGGCCCCTTGCCCTTCCCGGGGAGCCGCTGCAGCCTCATCCCCTGGCTGGGATCCGGCTGTGGGTGGCGAGAGGCAGCCTTGGCAGGGTGCATCAGGGCTGCAGCTGGAATCCAGCCCTGGTAGGGAGAGGATCCATGGACCCCCTGGAACATGTCCGTGAACACCTGGGGTAAGAAAACCCTGAAACGACAGACTTGTGAAACTCACTTTTTTAAAAAATTGTGTTTGCAG
The DNA here is from genome assembly GCA_007922195.1 of Podocnemis expansa. NCBI lineage: Eukaryota > Metazoa > Chordata > Testudines > Podocnemididae > Podocnemis > Podocnemis expansa. Next base: position 6,918,040 of record ML681964.1, on the reverse strand, counting down.
GTTATGTTATCTACCGCGTTCGTGTTCGTCGTGGTGGGCGTAAACGTCCAGTCCCAAAAGGTGCTACCTATGGTAAACCTGTGAATCATGGTGTTAACCAGCTGAAATTTGCCCGGAGCCTGCAATCCGTAGCAGAGGTATGTGTCTTCCCTTTGTTTCACTCAAAAGCAATTGGTTGGGGGGGGAGCAACGTTGCCACTGGTTTTGAATATACTTCTTCCCCAATGAGTGATTTCTTGCATAACCTAAAAGACCATGATTAAAGCTAGTAGCAGCACAATTGCATAGGATTCTTCATCAACTTTATCTTTTACAGATAGCGGAACTAGTATACAGGGATGTTAACTTGAACATTTCATGTGCATGGCACATTAATGGCAGAATTGTCTTCCTACTAATGGATATATGCACCTATTGTGTCAATGCATCTGTTGTATGTGTGCAGTAGAACAGACAGCAACGGGGTTAGCTTTCATAAAATAATTGCTTAGGGATCAAGAAGTATCTGATACATTATGGCGCATGATTTCATGCATCCTTTTGGTCTCTGTAACCTAGAAAGTCCAAACAAACCTTTCCTAATGTTTAAACTTGCTAAGATATGAATGGCATGGTATGCCTATTCATCCTGCAAACTTATTTTCCTGTTAAAGGATTCCAGCTGTGTTGTTCCTTCTGTAGACTGCTTGCTGAGAAGCAAAATAATTCTTATGAAATTAACATGATCCATAGCTTCATTTTGCTACATGAAAGGAAAAACAGAGTGGTAGCTGCTCAGGAGAGAATCCTAGAAAACCTGGAAAGGAAGGCTTATATGTAAACAAGCGAAAGGGGAATAGACTCTAAAACATCTGTCAAATTCCGCCTTAAACCAATTCTTTTCCTAAGTAGTTCCTACCTTTGTCATATTCCATTACTGCTTATACTGTCTGATCAGCTCTAGATGATAACATCAGGGTATGTGCTGTTTGAGAATGCTCCTATCTCACAAAGCTCCTTTTTAACTATCAATTCTGTATTTCTTTCTTCCTTTCCTGTAAAATTCTCAATACCGCTCCATATGATGAAACATCTCTAGTGTTTAGGAGAAAACTGCTGATGTGAGGTGGAAGCCAAGCTTCAACAGCTTAATGGAACTTAATCAGGGGGTCCAGATAATCTTCATCCAAGAATTTTGAAGGAACTTGCACATGAAAGCCCTTTAGCAAGGATTTTTAAAGTATCGGTGAACACGGGTTGTACCTTATGACTGGAGAATTGCTAATGTAGTCCCTATTTTCAAGAAAGGGAGTAAAAGTGATCCAGGTAACTACAGGCCTGTCAGTTTGACTTCAGCAGTATGCAAGATCTTGGAGAAAATTTTCAAGGAGAAAGTACTTAAGGATATTGAAGAAAATGGTAACTGGGATAATATACAACACGGCTTTACAAAAGGTAGATCATGCCTGACCAACCTGATCTCCTTTTTTGAGAAGATAACAGATTTTCTGGATAAAGGGAATGCGGAGGACCTAATTTACTTAGATTTCAGCAAGGCATTTGATACAAGTTCCACACAGGGAATTGTTAGTTAAATTGAGGGAGATGGGGATTAATATGACAATAGAAAGATGGATAAAGAACTGGTTACAGGGGAGACTACAGAGGGTCATAGTGAAAGGTGAACTGTCTAGCTGGAAGGAGGTTACTAGCGGAGTTCCCCAAGGGTCAGTCCAAGGACCTATCTTATTCAACCTTTTTCGTTACTGACCTTGGCACAAAAAGTGGGAATGTGCTAATTAAGTTTGCAGACGACACCAAGCTGATAGGTATTGCCAATATGGAGGAGGATCGGGATAGCATAGAGAATGATTTGGATGACCTTGTAAAGTGGAGCATTAGAAATAGGATGAAATTCAACAACGGGAAGTGCAAGGTCATGCACTTAGGGACAAATAACAAACAGGAATTTTTCTTATAAGTTGGGAATGCATCAGCTGGAAGTAACAGGGGAGGAGAAGGACCTGGGTGTACTGGCTGATCACAGAATGACAATGAGTAGCCAATGTGATGTGGCAGTGAAAAAACTAATGTGGTCCTGGGGTGCATCAGAAGGGGTATTTCCAGTAGAGATAGGGAGGTGTTAGTACCATTATACAGGGCACTGCTGCGACCTCACTTGGAGTATTGTGTACAGTTCTTGGCACCCATGTTTAAGAAAGATGAAGTCAAACTGGAACAGGTGCAAAGAAGGGCTACAAGGATGATTCATGGAATGGAAAATCTTTCCTATGAGAGACGACTTGAAGAGCTTCGTTTGTTTAGTCTGAGCAAAAGAAGGCTGAGAGGAGATATGATTGCTCTTTATAAATACATTAGAGGGATCTATACAAGGGAGGGAGAGGAATTATTTGAATACAGCGCCAATGTAGACACAAGAACAAATAGATACAAACTGTCCTTCAGAAAATTTAGGCTTGAAATTAGATGCAGATTCCTAACCATCAGAAGAGTAAAGTTCTGATATAGTTTATCAAGGGAAGGGGGGGGGGCAAAAACCTTAGGTGACTTCAAAACAGAGCTTGATAAGTTTATGGAGGGAATGATATGATGGACAGTGTAGCTTGGCCATTGTCTGTCTTTTACTGCTGGTGATGGGTATGATAGTGACCTGGGAAGGGGCATTGGATCGAGTGGGTTCTGAGTTATTTCAGAGAAGTTCTTCTTGACTGGCTGTTGTGGACTTGCCCTCATGCTCAGGGTTAGTCTTAAAGTGCCACACAACTCCTTGTTGTTTTTTTACTGGACTAGACTATCCCTTTTGAATTTAACTGTATTTGGGGTCGAGAAGGAATTTTCCCCCAGGGCAGATTGGCTTGGGTGCTGGGGTTTTTTGCCTTTCGCTGTTGCATTGGGTATGGCTCACTTGCTGGTTGATTCTCTGTATTAAAGTCTTTAAATCATGATTTGAGGACTTTAATAGCACAGTTATGGGTTTGAGGTTTATCATAGGAGTGAGTGGGTGAGGTTCTGTGGCCTGCAGTGTGCGGGAGGTCAGACTAGATAGATGATCATATTGGTCCCTTCTGACCTAGAGTCTGAGACCATCTGAACTGGCTTACTTGGTGCAGAGGGTTATGTTAAACAAGTGTCCCTAAGGTGGACAAAAAGTTTGATACCTCAAGAGATCTTGAAAGACTTTGCTCTGGATTTTATGACTGGCAACTGAAATACCTCAGCTAGATCGATGGTAGAAACTGCTAAGACAAAAAGAGTTTGGTGGAAAGACTGCTGAGAGCTTAGATAAATTTCATTGCCATCAAAAGAATGTTCCAGGGGGGTCGTGAGGCGATGTTAACACACTGTATTAAATATGGAGCTTTAGAGGTAGGCTTTTTCAATGACTACAGTTTCCTGAACACTAAGCAGTTCTAAAGAAACTTGAGATTGCTCATTTTAGGTTCAGCTGACAACACATGCACTCATCACCCATAGTTTCAAAGTGTGGACTGTAGCTTATTTGCTCATATTTTAGTTCAAGAAAATAAAATATGGTGGGTCGTCAGGTGTATCAACTGAGAATTTCATCTGTGCTTATAGTGGGTTAGCCAATTTTTTTTTCTTTTAATAAGTGCTTACATGGGTTATGCACTTGTGATGTGATCTGGAGATGGGTTTAGGTTCAGGGTTTATCCCAGCTATGACATTGAGAAGCTTCGAATTGCCTCTGCGCAACTACGTTTTTAAAGTCGGATCATTAACTATACTTTATTTTACATTATGATGAGATGAGTGAGTTGCCTTTCCACAGCAATCTTTCTAATAGCAAAACAATGGTGTGAGAATAGCCAGTACTGTATGTCTGATGCCAGACTTCTAGTTTTGTTGGGGGACGCTCCTCCACTGGCTTGGCCTTGGGCAGAGATGAGAAGAAGGAGTTTGCAATGCATCTAAGAGATGAGTTACAGGTCCTTTATAGGTTAAAGTCTGTCTGAAATCGTTTCCTGTTGTGTGTTGTCTGCCTTCAACGTGAAAAATACTTCTATATGTCTCAAAAGTTCTGACTTCCCTTTTTCTTGTAAAGTATCACTCCTCTAGACAAAATAATTTGTTTCCCTTTGGGCCGTGTTATGCACTTTCCTGCTCCTTTTGACATAGAAACACGACTTCAAGTCCTTGTTTTTTGTTTCTTGTAGAATAATCATACTGGGTTCTCACTGTTTGCTGGAGGACTGGAAATAGTGCAAGATATCAGGGAGATCTCATTCCTGGAGCTGTTAAAGTCTCCTGAGGGAAGTGATAGAAGCTCCTGGGGTCCAATCTCCAATGGGTAGTCATAGAAGTCCTCCAGTTAGACACCGTTAAAGTTAAACTGAACAGCAACAAAAGTAAAATGGGAGCAGTTCTGAACTGGCAAAGGAGGAGGCAGCATGAGATGACCCCATAGATCTTTTTGCTTTCTCTTGCTTCTGTGAAAACTGAGCTGCAACATTTTCAGCCAGCAGTTAATGGAGAGAGGATGTTACTTTTTAGACAAAAATTGGGGGTAGACATCCATGGAAGTTTGGGAGATGGGGGGAAAAGACACATTGACACTTCCAGCTCTCCCTTCCTGCCAATACAGGATTATTTCCTGTAATGATTTTTTGCAAGTGGGTGTTTTCTCTAGCATTATATGGTACCCCAGGAGCTTCTATCACTTCCCTCAGGAGACTTTCTCAGCTCCAGTAATGAGAGGATGGTCCTGTCACTCCTTTAAGTTCCTTAATTCAGTGGTGCACAAACTGCTGTGTGCTCCCCATAGAAGCAGGGAGGAACATTTGGTGGAGTACGAGGCAATGCCGGGGGCTCGTGCCAGGCCCACAAGGCAGAGCCTGGGGGTGCAGTGAGGGAGTGACTCACCTCAGCGTGTCACCCACTTAGTGGAATAATGTGCCACATTGATTTCCCCTCCTGGCAGCCTGTGTCCAGTGCTGGCTGCACCCCCAGAGACTGTTGCATGTGCTTTCCTCCATCCTGAAAACCTGAGTGGGTTTTAAGATATTGGCCCTGTCCCAATGGTGGGCAGCCTGGCTACAAGCTAGAAGCAGCCCGCTGTGGAGGAAGCTTAGGCTGTGCAGTGATGGAGGGGGGTATGAACAGAATCTGTTAATGTGGCGTGCAGGGTGGGGAGCAGCGCAGCTGGAGAGGTTTGTACATTGCCACAACTCACTTCCTGTCTGCCACATTCAGGCTTTTGTTTTGGTGCTTGTTAATGTGGAATATACAGTGTTGTCCTTGGCTACACCTTTGCTCTTTCTTCTTCCTGTTCAATCTTTCATTCCTCGCGCTCTTCCTAATTGTCTCCTCAGTGTATCCTTTATCAACTTGCATCTAGGAACCCTTCCAAACTGCTCTCTAGTCTCAAAAATAATTTAACTGTTGTACTTTTTCATTGTATTTTGTCCCCTAGGATTTTGGGGAGAGAGTGATTAAATGCTACAAATTTCAATTGTCCTTTCTTAATTTTAGATTTCTAGTTAGAGCCTTGTGCACAACCTGAAAGAATTCCTCCTTTCCCTTGCATGACCTCTTGTTTTTACCCTGTCATCTAGGAGCGTGCTGGTCGCCACTGTGGGGCATTGAGAGTGTTGAACTCCTACTGGGTGGGGGAAGATTCTACATACAAGTTCTTCGAGGTAATTCTGATTGATCCATTCCACAAGGCCATCAGGCGCAACCCTGACACCCAATGGATCACCAAACCAGTGCACAAACACAGAGAGATGCGTGGGCTGACATCAGCTGGCAGGAAGAGTCGTGGGCTTGGCAAGGGCCACAAATTCCATCACACCATTGGTGGCTCCCGCCGTGCTGCATGGAGAAGGCGCAACACCCTGCAGCTCCACCGTTATCGCTAATTCTTGTAAATGTCAAAATCTAATAAAAGCTGAGAAGGATCTTGAGTTTACCACTGAGTGTCTCTACTTAATTGCTTAAAATGGGAAGTCCTGTTCCTCAAGGAGGTCATAGCTGTTACCTAATTTTTCTTTTTCCAGTCCTTTAAAACTAACTTGGCAATTGGGTGCTAGAATAATATCTCAGGAGGGTAGAGCACTAATCACAACACATACAGGAGGAGCAATAATGCAGGCTTCTTCAGGCTGTCATTATAATTGAAAGGGACAATGCAGTTTCTGCTCAGGCTTGGTAACTAGGAGGCGACCTGTGATGTATGCACTGCAAAGTGAACCAAATACCCAATTACATATAGGTTATCAAATAGTACGCTGAAAGATGCTTAAATTGTTTGGGAGTGATGTCTGTTCTTCAAGTGTGAGTGGGAGAGGTCTTTTTAGTTACAATTGTTAAATATGAATTAAAACATAAATTTTCAAGTCGGTGCCTGAAATAAGGTGCTTAATTCTATATCTAGTATGAAGATACAGTATTTGTTCTTATCATTAATGTGCATTTTAAATGTATCTTCTAGAAATTCACACTGATGTATAGTCAGGGGTACAGACATGGTGAGTGTTTACTACAGTTCTTCAGCATCTGCTCAGCTTTTATGAGATTGGAGACTCTGTTACTGTGTTCCATAGCTCTTTATAGGTCTTCTGGCATTTTCTTCTGGTTTAGGCATGTCAAAATAAATAATCTGCATGGAACAGATGTATTCATTCACTCGCTTTGGACAATGTAACCTAAAAAATATGCCCAGGAAATTTTAATCTGCTTTCCAACTATATCATTCAGTCATAACGCTGGGAGTAAAGTAATGAAGCATTCTCACAAAAACATGCTACTCTGGTGGGCTCTTTGTGATGGTGCTCCAGGCTGAGAACTATTAACTGACAGTCTGAAAGTATCTGGGGCCTCTTAGAAATTCAGCCAAGAACAGAATTGTTGGGAAAGGAAGTACTTTTGTGCAGCCAAATTTGGGAAATCCTTTTTCATGGGAGAAACACAAAGATTATAAATTTATAATCTTTTGTCTTTTTTTTTTTTTCCCCACCCTATTTGAGTATAGCCTGTCTAGTAGTCTTTTTAGTGTGAAGAGCTGGAACTCCAGAGTTTACTTCTCTGAAACCTAGTTGACAAGTCTTTTATTTTAATTTGGTGTTAGAAAGCTATTCCAAAAGGCTATTGCTAGCAATCCGATCAGTCTTGTTACATTTGATTTTGCAAGAAGACACTTCAGAAGACTGGTGGTGTCAGGCTAGAGATGTAACTCCAAGCATAAAGACTGCTTGTTTATAGCTTTGCTATCTCCTTCACTTCACTTTGCTCCAGGGAGAGGGGAATTGGTAGTGGAGGAAAGAGGATTGTTTCTGGGAAGCAACACTAAGCTACAGCCTTGCTTGATCCAAAATTGAAGTGCCTGCAAGGTGAGCAGGATTCTCTGACACTCACACAGCTCTCCTAATGTGACCTTGTGAGAGGCTGAGTAGGAAACCAGGATCCAAAAAGTGTGTGTATTGTGGGAGAGATCACAGAAGAATTTCAATGTCATCTTGTGTATTATAGTCCATCAAAACAAATTCTTGCTTCAAAAGAAATCTTCCTTGCCATATCTGTAGACAAGTGGCTGTCAAACTTAGGGTTGGGACCCAGTACTGGGTCACAGGCCCTCAAGCACTGGATCACGGCACCCCTTGCTGCCATTGCAAAAAGACTGGAGTGCATTGCTCAAAGATGTAATTCCTGGGTTGTGATCATAAATGATTTTTTTTTCCCCAACCGGGTCCCAAGGAAAAAGGTTTGAAAACCACCACTGTGGACAATATGAGAAAGGCAGAGTAGCCTAGTGCTGTTTCTCAAACTTTTTGTTAGGCAGGACCAGCTTCCTATGCTTGTCAGGGAGCTCTCAAGGATGGGTGGCATTCCATTGAATTGTCATTGGGAACCATTTGCCTATAGAGCAATGGACCTGAAGTAAGGAGTCCTGGGGGTTGGCCTTTGGCAAATCACTTCTCACTCTGCCTCAGCTTTTTGGGAATAATGATACTATCCTTTCTAAAGTGCTTTGAGATCAATTGATGAAAGTGCTATGTAATGCCATGGTATTCATGACTGAGATACTGTGTTTCAGTGACTGTAAACTGACCACTTTGTCAGATCTGGAGAATTTCAGTGCTGAGTGAAAAAGAATGGCTAGGTATCTTTACCAGCAAAGGGAAGGCGTATTTCAAGCAAATGCCTAAACAAGGAGTCTATGGCACTTTTAAAGACTAACAAATTTATTTATCACATGAGCTTTTGTGGGAGAAAATCCCACTTCATCTTGTTGGTTTTACTGAACTAGATTAGCATGGCTACCCCTTCGGAGCTTGTCAAGATACTGCCTGTTCACCTCAGGGCTTCAGGAAGTCTAATTAGAATTGCCTTGAAAGTAATCTCACATCAACAGTGTCTCTTATTTTGTTAAACCTAGTCGTCATGTTGAATTGGAAAGGGAGAGAGAATTAATCTATATATTGTAGGTATCTACTGGAAGGCATATGATAGATCAATATTGTGAGCTTTCTCTCTAGTTATCAATATAACATTAAGGAATAATGAGTGCATGTAAAATGTCAAGTGAGAAGTGAACCATTTCCAATTTTCATAGTCTGAAAAGATTTTTTTTTTTCCTTTTAAATGTAGTTGAGAACAAATTGTCTGGTACTATTTAGACCAGAAGAATGGGTAGAGCAATTAAACTCCAGAACAATAGAGCTTTGTAGCAAAATCCTCTCAGCTGTTGCCAAGTGCAATCAAAAGTAGTTGCCTATAACCTTTTAACTACCTTAAGAAGTGTTCAAATGCATTTTAAACCTCATGTATTAACCATTCACTTAGCTAATATTCAAGTTGAATGCCAAGCACTCACCTTTAACTTTAAAGTATGTTTCAGTCTTAATTCATTCCTCTCTGAGAATGATAAATGTAAAAATGTTAAAATTGGTTAAATGATGTAATTTAGGTGGTGCTCTGACTAGGTTGGAACTTGCTGGCTTCCCTGTGGTTGGTAGAAGTGTTCGTTACTTAGCAATGCTTGCTAGATGGAAAAGTGCAGGCCACGCTAATCAGTGATGAGTTTAAATTAACTGTTTCTGTACGTTGTTTTCTAATTTCTGAGAGCATTTCTATAGTACAGTTACATAGAATGTGAAAGCGTATGGATCGTAATTAATAAGGTCAAATGAGCTGATGTTTGGAGAAGGGAATTGGGGACCAACATTAAACTAATACTAAATAGGTTCTAGACACATGAAAGGCAGAATCAGCTTTGTGCAGTAGAGCAGACCCCTGGAAGTGTAGTTCTGTCAGTTCCAGTGTTGGCATTTGTACAAGATGAGAACTGATTTGGGAGCAAGGAAATATCCTAACCTGTTCTCCCTGCTCTCTTTACACAATGCACCAGCTGTTTGCCTGTCTAGTTGCTGCCACACACTGAGGAAAAACAAGCATGCAAGCAATTAGTCCAGTTGATCTATCTGATGAATCGCACAACTTTGACGGTGTCCGACTTCCCTATTCTCTATTTGCACTTTGATTAAATTGGGAGCAATATAATCTTTCTGTTCTGCCAGTGTTTTCTGTTACACAACAGCAGCAGCAATGGGTGATACTTTAGTTCTTTGGAAGCCTACTGGTGAATCCAACCAGGTGCTGAGTGAATTTATGGGCTGCTTGAACAGTTCTTTCAAAATAAGTTTTGAAAATGATAGTTCTCTAAAGGGAGTCAGTTGGTTGGTCTCCCCTTAAGATGATTCTGCTTCAGCTTAGTTACCTATATCTAATTACATGCAGAATGTTACAGTTGCAGAGTAAAGTGTTTAAGAACCAACTGAGCTAAGCTGCCTGTGCACATTTTTCAGCCTTCCCATTCATTACATGGGAGGCCTGTAGCAGAGCTGGGAAAAGATCTTGACTCTCCTGGGTTCTAGTTCAATGCCTGATGTTCATGAACATCATCTTCTCTTCTTGCAGACCACATGTCTTTGCAATTGTATAATGAATGAGACAAGGAGTCCCATGTAATAAGTGGTATAGGATCACTTCTTTAGCAAAGATCGCTACATAAAGAATAGGCATCATTTGCCAAAGAGATAAGCAAAATGTAGTCTAGCTCATGACAGTAAAGGCAAACAAATCAGAGCTCCCTTAGTATCAACTCTGAAGAAATGTATGCTGCAAGAATACACTACTTGAATTCTTTTGGGTATTCAAATTCTGCCATGTCTTCCCACTTTTAACCAAATCTTAACGCATCCATATATTAATCATCAGTTGTACGGCAGTAGCTCATAGAATCCCATTCAGGAATTATGGCTTTAATATGCTAGGTAATTGTGTATTAAAGTATGCTATACATAATGAAAAGACAGTTCCTGCCCCTAAAAGCTTACAGCCAAACTCCAGTAAGGGAGCACCATCTCTGGCCATGTTCATTTGTGCAATCATTTTTCTCCTGAGTACATAGTCTGGCTTTGCTCATTTTCATGATTAACAAGCAATTGGTTGAGTCCTTTTTATCATTTATGAAACAGTCCACTGAGCCCCTGCTGTGATAATGTCTTTGTCTCAAGAGTGGCATCATTAGCCAGCTCAATGAAGCTACTGAGTTACAGAATTCTATTGTCTTTAATACCCAAATAAAAGCCCAATGTTTATAACATTTAATTTAAAAAATCAGAACTGTATATAAAAAAGCTAGAAGAAAATTCAAAATGCTTTGCTGTTCATGAATACTTCACTCGGAGTCAATGATTATTCAATGTACGGTGAAACAAGCTTATAATGAAATTTTATAGTGAAGTGCTACGTTCCAAATTATTTCAGCATAGTTTATGACAGTGGGCCTGCTACAGTTCTGATTATAGGGAACTCTATGCTTAGAATTCTCTTTTTCTATTGGAGAAGGTAGGGAAAAGCCTTTGTTTGAGGAGGGAATAAACTGTATTAAATCAGACTTGTTTTAGAAACAAACTATATTCCCACATTAGGAATACATATTAAATGAACATCTTTAACTACTTGGAGCAATGAAAAAGGATTCAGATGATTGATTTAGTTTAGATTTCCCAAAGCAGTTTTAAGCAGATACTCTGCTTGATGTCTAATTGTCCATTTTCAATAGAACTAAGAGGTCAGTTTAAAAACTAATCTTGGAAAAAGGATGTTAAGTTTTCTGTGTTTAGGTCATTGATTTGAATTTGGATCATAGTGGTTCAATTTGCTGGGCCTGGATTTAGTGTTCTTTTGTGTTCATTTTCTCTGAATAGTCACTGGACGTGTTGCCAAAACAGCAAATTTTAAGCAGTAAGTTTAGAATAGCCCTGAGAAACAGCAGATTTATTATTGTGGATATTTACATTAATAACTGGATTTTAGGATTCACACTCACCCAATCACTAAACAAAAATGTGTCTAACTGAAACATGAAACTGCTTGATGTTTGTGCAATGTACTCGTATCACAAGAAAAAACACTAGTGGATACTACCTGGATAGCTCAAGGATTACATAAACATGCAGACTAATCTTTGGTTGCTAGTGATGGCTCTACTAAATCATTTGAAGCGCACTGGCATATGATATAAGGAAACTTATGCTCTCACTGCTCTTAATGCTTCTGTCTAAATGGAAGATTGAACTTTTCAATGAGAGTCATTCCGGCCATTATGAGCCTTAGAAATGTGTTAACAGGAAAGAAAAATAAGAATGTAAGGAAATGAGAGATTTTTGTTGGAGTCACAAGTGACCTTAAAAGACCTCAAAGCTATTACTAAATAGGAATGAACTAGATGGGAAATCTGACATACAGCCCTGGCAATACCAACACCCACATCTGAAGAGGGACATAAGTGCCTGCATCCCAGTTTTAGGCACCATCACAATCCACAAAACCTCTGCTTAGCTTAGGCCTCCACAAATATGCCAAACACCTGGGTGCTACATCAAAAACTAGGGCACCTAAGTGTGCAGCACATTAAGGCCCCCTATTTCCAAAATGCTACTTTGGATACTTGGATTGGTCTGAGGCACAGAAACACCCCTGCTGCTGGAGAAAGCTGCATGCTGTTGAAGGTGACAATTAGTTTTTGTGGAACCGGGGGATGTTCTGTCCCTCCCAGTACTGCAGCACAACTAGGTGCCAGGATGCAGTTCCTGGGTACCATGGTGACCTGGTGCCTGGGTTTTGTCGAGCCCTGGCTTAGCTGATACTCAGACTCTCTCTGTGACTAAATTTTGCTGTAAAAGTTCCCTAGGCACCTACATTTCTGCCAATGGCATGCATGTTGCAGCTTCACTCTAGATGTCCAGACATCTAGTTCCTGTCTAAGCCCTAGTGCAATTCCCAAAGGAAGAGGTAAGTGTTGATCCCCCCAGGGTCTGATCCTCTAAGTTGAGCACACATTGTACCATGCAAAATGATTGGTGTGGGGGCTGAGGAAGATGAAGGCTCCCTCACAGGGAGCCCAGGGACTAGCTTACACCCATGAGATATGGGAAACCCCTGTTCATTTCCCTTCCCCAGCTTGATGTGGGAAAGGAATTTGAACAGGGATTCTTCACATCACTGGTAAGCATGGCACAGTAGTTAGGGTGGAAATTATGAAGAAAGCTGATGCTTTCTTTCTCCATACTTCTGCCCAAAGATGTTTTATATGCAGTTAGGCAGATGCCAAATTTATTTGCACAAGAAAAGCCTTAGTGCTACACCACCTGATTCCAAGGAGGTTCCTGGTTTGTGCATCGCTAACACAAATGGGCACTTCCCTGCAGCCCTGATTTAGGTGCCAACATCTGTGAGAAAGGGCAGGGCTTGTCTGCATCTTCCAAAGGTTAATGCAGACATCTCCTTGCCTAGCTTCCTGACTTTTGTGGATCCTATTCTAAGACATATATCTGTGTGCTGTATGAGGAGAATAGGTGCCCAAGTCAGGCTTTATAAACCACATTGTTCCCATCATTTTCTATGCCAATTAGGTGTTGCCATGCCTAAGTCTTTTTGTTGATCCAGCTCCAAATCCTGAAGCTTAAGGGAGTGGGCAAGGTGACCATGATCCTCAAAAAAGCTATTGGGTTGCCACATTTTGTTTTCTTTTTTTGTTTTTTTTAAATCATTTTTATATTGATTGTCTTGCCAGTTTGCAGCAACTAATATCAAATGTCCCATTTTTTGATAAATTAATTGAAGACTATGGCAGATGAGCTTGGGTAATGTTGGGAATCCTTGGAGTTGCTTTTGACCCTGATTTTGAGTAGAAACTGTAGTATTTGCATTGATTGATCTTTCAATGAATAACAAGTCCATGATGATTTTATTACATCCATCAGCTGCCCTCAGTGCCACTGATGAAGTGGATTTTCTCCCATGAAAGCTTATGCAGTAAATAAATTTGTTAGTCTTTAAAAGTTCCCCAGGACTCCTTGTTAGTTTGTTTTGCTGAACTAGATTAACAGGGCTGCCCCTTTGAAACTGACAGTGTGTTTTTTTGTTGGGTTGCTTGTGGTCCTCAGTATGGGTGAATTAAGTTTTTCTTGAATATTTTTTTTCATTCTTATTTGGGAGATCTCAAAGGAAGGAATTGCCCCAAACCATCCCTTATTTGGGATATTGCAGGGGGTCAGTTTTCTCACCCTTCCCAAATCTGAGGTCACCAGGTGAATTAGTGTGGAAATGCATGCTATGTTGACTTTAATAGGATGCTGATACTCAGCTTTGTGTTTCTATCACATGAAACAAGCTTGATTCAGTTGCGTGAATAGGATATGGAAGGTGACTGATGACAAGTTGCCTAGGGGCTAAACCAGAGCAACCAAAGTGGTGAGGTGGACTGGAAGCTGCCACCAGAGAGTTGGTGAGGATGGTATCTCCATTCCTGGTGGAGGGGAATGTGGCCTTGGCTTTGTGTAAACCCAGAGCCTCTTTCAGAAGATCAAATAACAGACATAGCCTGAAATGTATTTTTCCAGCTTTTTGAGTCTGTCTGATCTCTCACTGGTTTTACAAAAAAAGCAGAGTCCTGTGGCACTTAAAGACTAACAGGTTTATTTATCACATGAGCTTTTGTGAGAGAAAATCTCACTAACGCCACTGGAGTTATTCCTGATTTACTCCCACTCAAATAAGGTAAGAATCCAACATTATATTTGCAAAATAGCCTATTGCATAGCTAGGAGCTATTGCTAACAAGCTTTGGCACATAACCACCAACTCTTGTGCATGCTTTCATAAGAGAAGTTTTACTGTATTAATAGTTAGGGTTTTATAGCTGGAAGCAGTTTTCTTTAGTGTAACATTTCAGAGGTCCTTTGTGGCTAAAGAGTATTTTATTGACTGTCTGACTATTTGAGACCTACATAACATAATCATTCATAAAGCTTCTTATCTGACAGTTTGGTGCATAGCAGGCTTATTTATTTAAAAGGTCACACAACCATATTTTATCAATAGCTACGGCATTTTTATCCATTTAAAAGGTTTATCATAAATCATTAATTTCTAATGCATTTTACTCTGAAGAAACAGAGGCAAATTAACTCATTTAACTCTTAGATGCTTTTAATAGGATGGAGAGTAAACCAAACAGAGACTGTGGCCTTAGATTCCATCAATCCTGTGCAGTGGTAAGCAGATCTCTTGTAAGGTGGTGAGTGTCTTCAATTCCTGGTGTTAGATGGCACTCAAGCCCTTGCAGCTTCAGGGTCTTAAATTCTGAGTACTCATTTAGCCCTCTTATTTCTCAGGTTAGCCACATTCAGAAGGCATTCACATGAAAATGATACAATAAATACAGATGCTAAGAAACTGAAGCTATTAACTGACAACTAATCACCTTTAAGATAGTGGTTTTCAAACCTCTTAGGCTGTAGATGCCTTTCCAAATAAGGTAATCTACTGTGTGCCCTCATCTGAGATAGGGTCATAATATACGTCTGATTAGATTGCTAAATTTTACACAATAAATGTGTCATCTACCATTACAGGATTGCTCTTGCATACCCGAAGGTGTACGTGTGCTCAAGTTTGCAAACTTCTGTTTTAAGGTATTCTGGGCCAGACTAAGCTCTCTTGCACTGGTGTAAATCTCAGAGTAACTCCATTGACTTCAATAGAACTGCTTTGGGCTTACAATAGGGTAAACAGCAAAATTAGGCCCACCTGGCCAGTTATTTTGGCTGGTATAAATTGATATAGCTCCATTGATGTAAATGGATGTATGCCGGTTAACCCCAGCTGAGAAGATGGGCCATTCTATTTAACTATAACAGGAAAAACTTTCAACTATGATTGTACAAATAGTGTCAGTTGAGTTTGTTATGCTCAAGAAAACTTTATAGTCACAGTCTCAAGAACTGCCTTGGACATGTTTAGCTCAAAGCTAAGAAGGGAGATCATCTTACAGACTGCACACCTTCTTCTTGGGACTGTGCAGATCACCTCTCTTCCCAGTCAGAATCACATAACCTCTCTGAAAGGGTTTTCAGCTTTTAATCTGCTTCAGCACTGGAATAGAGGAGAGTCAGCACCACGTGACTAGGTTGCTCTCCATGGAACACCACAAGTGCTCTGCTGATCACAGTTTGGGGATCACTGATACAGAGACTAGTGGACATGGTGGGGGCTGTGTTCTCTATCTTATTAAGCTGTTTTCAGCTCAGATGTAAATGAGAGTTGCATCTCTTTAAGGCTGGGCTGAATTTTGTCTGTTGACTTTCTAGTGCATTACACTACCAAACATTAGAATACTGCTGTGCTCCAGAAGTGGAAAATGCACAAATGATATGAAGGGATAATAGAAATCTGTGATGAATTTTGACAAAATTTGGGGATTTCCCCAAAATCTGCAAAAGAACTTGAATTTTTATTTTTGATCTACTTGGGCTTATATGTTGCACTTCTGCAGGTACCTCATCCAATGATCAATCAGATTAATAAAGAAGAGGAACAAAATGAATTTAAACTTTGGTGGCAGCCAGACCTGAGGAGGAAAATACTTCAGGAAAGTTGAATAGAGTTAATTCAGTTGTGCAACAATTACTTTACATCCGTGACAACAATACAATAGCATGGGAGACTCTGAACAAAGAGAGAGCCTCCACCAAATCCATCCTGGCTTTTATTCTGGGCTCAGCTGCATGTTGACAAGTTCCAAAGGGATAGTAGCCATGTTAATCTAGTTCAACAAAACAAACAAGGAATCCTGCTGCACTTCTAAAGACTAGCAAATGTATTTATCGCATGACCTTCCTGGGAGAAAATCCCATTTTGTCAGACACTTTGAAAATGGGGGAACTTACAGAATGAGAGGAATTTATTTTCCTCTCATTTTGTTAGTTCTCTCATCTTCAAAACATCTGACGAAGTGGGATTTTTCTCCCAGGAAAGCTTATGCAATAAATTAATTTGTTAGTCTTTAGAAGTGCCGCAGGATTCCTTGTTTGTTCAGCTGCATGTTGGAAGAGGACTTTGGGAGACTTGCTGAGTACTAGTGTGTGAGTATTTGTACTATGCAGTTCAGAAGTGATCAATAAGTCTCCGGTTTATGTACCCTACCAATGAATCTCAGTGCTTTGATTTAAGACACTCTCCATCAAACTGGCAGAGGACAGTCTGAAAACAAATTGAAGAGGACATATGAGGTATGTTTATTAATTAACAAATTAGATTACATGGGAAGGTTGATGCAGTGCAAGGCCTCTCCTGGAGAGAATACAGAGGAGAAAATAAATGCAGCTATTCTACACACAGAACAGGAGAAGCATCACATAGTTGCGTACCAACTGTATGCCTTCAGTAAAACTGTTGTGATATTTTGCAGGGACAGTAAAATGTATTATTAGAAATCAGCTGTTGTCAGAAATGCAAATTTGGTGCAATAGTGCAGGCTAGAAAGTTATGGTACACCACTGTACTCATATAATCCATTATGTTGCTCCCCAGTAAACCACAATCAACATAATTACATTATAATAGTATCATTTCTTTCTTACAAAGCAATAATTCAGTCCTCAAATAAATAACCTGAGTATGGAGGTCAAGTAACTTATTACAGTGAAAGAAATATATTGCAGCGAAAAACTGAGCCATGATAATTTTGTTATAACATAGGAATAATTAATACAAAGTTAATATATGTTGTCTGTAATTCCTAAAAATAGAGGCCAAATCTTGGTCGTCCAAGGAAATCTGCAGTGACAGTTACAGATACTTGTATTATTCACAAATTTGGTGATGTCATGTGTCCTTTTATTGTGGCTAAAGTAGATGGAATACATTTTATCATAATATAGAATTATTTCTGTTTTTCATTTTAAGTGGCCTAGTGAGTCCGTTTGCATTTGATGTTTATATGAGTAACAACATAGTAACATTACATAGGATAAAAATGCACAAGCAATCATAAACATTCATGCTTCAGGGTGTAAACCAACCACTCGTCATGTGGATTAGGAAGAAACTTCTATTGTAGTCATGTTAGTACATAACTGAGATACAAGGTGGGTGAGGTACTATCTTTTATTGAACTCATTTCTCTTGGTGAGAGAGACAAGCTTACACAAAGCTCTTTTTTAGGGCTGAGAAACTCTGAGCATCACACCAAAATGCAGTGGAACAGATCATTTACCATAAGTAATTAACACGTTTGTTTCTCCCTCACCAATAGAGTTTAGTCCAAAAGATATTACATCACCCACTTTGTCTTTTTAATATCCTGGGACCCGAGACAGCTACAAGAATACTGCATATGTTAGTACATACCTATTCATTAAAAGGTTTTTCACCTTTCTGTGAAGCATCTGGTACTGATCACTCTAAGACAGGGAGCTAGAGGTGAACTATCAGTGAGGCAGTTCCTGTTTTATAATTATTAGAATATTCATTCTGTATTTATCTCAAGCCTCTTCCTAAACCATTCTGGTTGCATACAGGGATGCAGTGACAAGTTAAAGCACACAGGGACCACCTTATTAAGGTTTACGTCAGTAAAAAGAAAAGGTGCAACGATTTTAAAAAATTAGGCACGCACATAAAATCTAATTGAAGAATAAAAGTGCATGCAGTAAATTGCTCTTGCAGACCACTGTATTCAATGGAAGGATTCCTGTTGTCTTTGATTATTGGTACTGAACCAAGCCACTCATTTAGAAAAGTCATCATGGTTATAGTTCAATTGTATTAGATCCTTTCGCTATATGACTTATAAAGGACGGTATTTAAACCAGTAGCTCAAAATAATATAAAACCAATTAGTCTTTTTTTAAAATTAGCTATAAATATGATACAGATAGAAGTTTCTTTTAACTTCAGTAGCATTGTCTAGGGCCTTACCAAATTCATGGCTGTGAAAAATGCACCAGGGACTGTGAAATCTGGTCTTTTATGAATGTTTAGCCTGCAGTAAAATCCAGATTTGATGATGAGTTTGTTTCAATATGAAAGAATAGTAAAGTCATGAACTTGCTAGGATGTATTGAGTAACGCTTTGCAATGGCGAGTGTGAAAAATCAAGATGGGGCTTATAAGCACCTATATAAGAAAAAGCCCTGAGCAGTGGAACTGTCCCTATGAAATTGGGACGTCTGGTCACCCTATGACGCAGGGCTCAACTCACTGATCGGTAGACATGAGTCTGGATCTAGGGCAGTTTTCTTCTTAGTCATCTCTATCGGTAGCTTACCAAAAGACAAGTGAAATTATTTTAAAATGAGCATCCAGAGTACATCAAAAACCTCTGCAATTATTACTGTAATGGATCTTGTGAAAGAATTTGGAAGCCAAATTCTATGTGCTGATGGCGACAAACTGTTTCGTACAAGCTTCGGTGTTGTTGGGTCACATACGGCAGATAACAGTTCGGCTCCACTCAGGCTCAGAAAGCTGCTGAGGTGGGAAGAGGGCTGTAGATAGCACATTGCTAGCATGTGAAAAGGTAAAACCAAAAACCATTTTCATTTCTTTTTAAAAAGACAATATAGAGCTTTGAGACCCATCATTTAGCTACAGTGGAACTCGTCGATGCATTCGTTAGCGCAAATATACCACTGGTACACATGATCTCCCAAAGCTGTGTGACTTAATTTAATGGAATGTACAAAATGCTGGTTGCTAACCAAGTGCAAATAAACTACAACAGGACTCCTTTCCAAAGCTTTTTGTTGCACATTTTGTGGAGAGGAAGTCTCTAATTACCTTGTGAGTCTTTTGCAATTATTTCCAACAAGGCCATCTGATGTGCAAGACAACTAGGTACTGCATGTTCTCTTTGAGTTCATTTCTGACAAGGCTGAAGATGTACAGATAGGAGAGGAAACAACAGTGCTTGCCTACTGTATTTATTTGGATACTGTTAACTGCACTACTCAAGTAATAATCAAAACAATTTCAAAATTTGGTGTGAATTCTGAAAAAATATCTGCTTTCATAAGTGACAATACAACTTACATGATGAAATCTTGCAAATCTGTTCTCCAAGATCTTGGCCATATGACGTAATGCACATTTAATTTATCTTCTCAGTTAGCTGTGGAGATGCGAGTTGGGTGAAGTTGATAAACTGTTCAGCTACATAAAAAGATTTTTAAGCACCACCCGAGCCATACATTTGATACAGGCAGAACATTGAAAACACAACTGAAATTATTTAAATTGGCGAACTAAAAATTTTGCTTTTCTGTGGAATTCCTGGTTCTAGGCTCTACAATACGATGCAGTTTATCTGAAGTACTACTCAGAGTTTGTCTCAGAAGAGCTGACACAGACACTGAAAATGCAGGTTTCAATAGACTTTTCAACTCTTAACCATACGCAGCGAATAAGGAAGTTGAGTTTGTGGCCAAGAATGCCATCGGACTGATGAAGTTAATCACTTGGCTCGGACCTCAATATGTCACAAGCCCCAAAGCTAGCAGCAGAGTGGTGGATGTAGTGTTGTGGGCTGAAGTGCAATCCAGTGAAAATGTCTCTTACAACAAATGACAGTGTCCTCAGCAGGTGGTTTTTTGCATGGCAAAGAAGATCAGACAATATTACTGCTATGGGGAAGAGTCAAGCAATGAACAAAAAAAACCCCAAAAGTTTCAACACCCTGCAACATGGTTCCTAAAAGCTGTGCATATTTTTGATATTGCATAAATGCACTCCTTGATGGTGGATTTAACTTCACTTAATGCAGTTCCTGGCTTTCACAAGAATTGTATGCCAGAGATTCCTTCTTACAAAGATATCACAAATGAATTGGACTATATGTTGCTGGTGGTGCTACAGTTTTGGGACTCAGTGGAAGGCAGAACCCCTCACTTTGCAAGCCTAGCTTGGTACTGTCTGACAATTCTAGTGAACTTCATGGACACAAAAGAGAGCTGTGTTTAAACACTGACTACTCTTTTCAATGCAGAAACAGAATCAAGAAAGACCCCGTTGCAGGATGATCCCTGCTCATATTCTACCACTGACATCAGCGACTAAAGAATGAGACCTGTTAAAGCTCAGCTCTTCACAATAGTCTCTGAGTTACTGTTGGACAATAAATGTCATTTGAAGCTAGTACTTTTTTTTCACCTGTTGTTAACTTAAGGGCTTTCTCTTTATATTTTCCGGTTTTAAAATACACATTCATGCTTTGTTACAGCACTGTGAACTTTTAAGATTTCAATAGCTGAAACTTGACATTAAAGATTTCTAAAACACTATGACTATGAAATTTGTGAAAATGGACTATGAATTTGGTAAGGCCCTATCTATGGTAGAGAATTTAATGAATGTGATTGAACTTGTACTGTCTGCAACTCTTCAGCACATCTACATTAATGTGTTTTGGGTACACTCTAACCACGTATATACAACATCTATTGCATCTATTCCCCAGTTCCTGACACAGACAATTTCTGGCGAATTGCATACAGTTCATGCTATAGACTGACTTTGCATCTGTTTCCCTTTTGTTTTAAAACATTCTGTCCTGCATGAGGATCTAGATCTGCATTATGAGGGACAGGACTATATGACCACACTTGCAGAATCCATGGCAGAAAATTAAGAGCTCATATCTCACTCTTACATTACATAGATATTAGTGTGAACACAGCTGTACTTCCTCCCACCACCCCCCCAACCACTTTTGGGATGTAGATGGTTGAGAAGATAAAGGAGTTTAATATTATTCTTTTAATTCATATACTGTGCTGTATATATTATAGATTTACAATTTTTTGTCTGTAACTCATCAGTTTTGTAATTGAACAAATGTTTTTTTTTCTTTCTCTAGGAACCAGCGATGGGAGTGATCTAGATCTAGCATGAGCACAACCCTGTGATGGGGTAAATGAATCCCACACTGCAGAAGTGAGGGTTAAGAGGTTGGTCTCTGGACCCAGGAGGCCTTGCCTCCTGTCTCTGTTGGGCCTGCTCACAATGGAGGCAGAATTCAACAGGCAATAGCTCAGCTCAGTCCAGACCAAGCAAGCACAAGAGCAGCTGATTGTTGCTGCTTCCTGCAGAGAAGTTGCTGATGCTCCCCAAGGCTGGGACCAGACCATAAGGTCAAGTCACACAACATCCTTAAGCCTTGGGGACTGAGATCAATGACCCAATGCAGACAGAGGGAGACTGGTGGAGAGTAACTCCGAAAGAACTGTCTAGGGGGACCCAAAGGCAGACTAATGGGGTTGGCAGAGAATCTGAAGTCAGGGTAGGAAGTAGCCCAGGGAGCAGGTGTAGGGGCCCCTGTCTCCTAGGCTGTACATTTTGAATGATGTTTCTTTGAGCCCTGGTTTGAACCCAGTGGAGTACGGAGGACTGAGTTCCTCTACCTCCTGGCCTCAGACTGTGACACAGCTGCTGAATCCAGCCACTAAGCAAAGTGGCCACTGACTCCCACCACCGGGTGACGCAAGCCAGAGCACTGAGGGGTACTGCTGGCCATGAACTCAACCCTCCTTGCATGTGTGGAGAACGTGGGTCTTGACTGAGTCTTGTTAAAAAAGCTACCACCATAGTGAGGGAATGACTCTAAAGTGAATCACTGGTACGTAAAACTGCTGTAATGGATGCTGGAGATCCAGGCACAATGGCAATGCTGATACTGTAGGTGGTGGCACTACCACAGCCCCTTAGGGCTTCCAATGCTGTGGTGCCCAGATTTCTACGAGGTGCCTTTCCCAACAGGCTGCCCTTTGGTTCATGAAAATGGACCCCAGAGATGACCCCAAGGCCTTTCCAGTCACCTTTGAACAGATGGCTACCAAAGCACATTCACCACCAGAACACCTCGCCTCCCTGACAGCCCCATGTCTGCCCAGCCCTGGACAAGCTCTGTGTCGAAGTTTGGATCCTGTTGAGACACTTGACTGTGCAGAAGTAAAAAGAGATATTCTTGACTGCACAGGCACCAGTACTGAGGTATTCTGTCAGAGATTGTGCCAAGAGAGGTACCCAGCAGAAACTTGGCCTTAGATAGTAGCTCAATATATGTGGGATCAGTGTCAAAGTGGTTTAGTCTTTGAAAAGCAGACCAGAGTGCAACTGGTAGAAGTGATCATATTAGAGCAATTCACCCAGATTCTCTCAGCTTGGCAGAAGGGGCAGGTGAGATGCCACAGACCATCAATCCTATCAGAGAGTGTGATCATCATGGAGAACTACATCTGCCAAGGATCTGGCCTCACTCATGAAGTCAGACACCGTAGGAAGCAAGACTCCAACCCCTAGTGGAGGGTGAGTGATAAGGAATGACTGAGGACTGCTAAATCAGCCATTCCAGTGAGAAGTGCCCCTAGCTGGAAGATGAAACCTAACTGCCAAAGTGAAATGGCAGAAGGACTGGGGTCCCTGAAGTGGGGGAGATGTCCCCCCCAGACAGTCCACTCCCAAGGAGATGAGCCAGCCAACTGTGACTTGAAGGGCCCGTGCTTCATGTGTGGGCAAGAGCGACACTTCAGGCAACAGTGCCCCTTCCTGGACTGTGGTTCTGGATAGGCATTGGCAGTAGACCCCCAAGTCTGGAAAAGAGGCCCAGCTATGCTGCTGTGGCGAGTATGAGTTAACATCACTCAAGGGATGGGCCTAGTGGATTGCAGACATAGCCAGGCCATGGTGTGGACGAGTGCGGTAGAATCACCTGGCACAGTGGGTGCTTCTGGCTACTTCCAGTGTATCCCCAGTGACCAAAGAATAACTGGAAGTAGAGGGCCGCATGCGTTTAGCAACCACTATGACCTACTTTCTAATACTGGGGTAAATCTGGAAGCAGTCTGGGGAATTCCTGAAGTAGCAGAGCAGAAACTGCCCCACAGAAACTAACACTGAGCCGGGATAACAGATCCAGGTGCATGCCCCTCAGTTCAGACAAGAGCACTGACTTGACATCTTGTTAGACCAGAGCTGTGAAAGAAGGTAAATCACGACTACCAGTAGCTATCAGAAAGTTGGGACTTCATGTTGGAACAACAGGAGGATCAAACCTGAGCTGTGCTTGGGAGCAGGCAGTCACTTTTGGAGAGCAAGAGGGTAGTACCCAATGGATCAAGCAGGGGCCCCACTTTGACCTCTAGATCAAGTGGTGGTTCCGGCAAGTGACAAAAGATCCCCAAGCTCAGGAGCCATCGCAACAAGTACCCAAAAAGTTCTAGGAGAGACTGCTATACCCAGTCCTACCGAGTCACAGGCACTTGAGGGGAGAGAACACACTACAAGGGGCTCTCAGATTCTTCTGGCGGCACTTCCATGAAGGAGGTGCATGATTTCTGTGCCTTGTGATCCCAACCCCAGTGGCTGCGGTGCCCTTTGAACAGATAGAGATGGATCAGGTGGGACCCTGTAGAGAACAGCATATCTGGATTCTGATACACACTCCTAGTAATACTGGACTGTCACATGTAGGGATGGCTTGTGAACTGCTTGTCTGGGGAGGTTAGCCCCCTGCCCTGCCCCTCCCCATCCCCACCATCCACCAGAGCCCTGATCTGGGCAGCCCGAGCACCAGCCAGGCTGGCCAGATGGACCCACTGGTGAGCACTCCACCCCACTGCCAGAGCATCAGCCTAAGCTGCCTCAATGGCACAGCGCCCACCCGCTCTAGCAGCCCCAGGCTGGCCAGTCCACCCCAGTCCCTGACGTGCCACTGGCCTGAGTACCTCCCCCAGCCCCAGAGCACCATTATTCTTGGATAGGGTTACCAGAGATCAGACAAAAGGAGCACATGTCCTCCTTTTTACCTTCACATCTTTCATCCAGCAGACATTTAAAAAATACATGATTTTGTCTGGCTTTTTACTTACAGGGGATAAAGTATGCTGGAACACCCTATTTTTAGGGAGAAGTGTTCCGGGGCCCCCTAAAGACAGCAGAATATTACATGAATGCTACATTTTCTCCATGTGTCCTGCAACATCCTCTTTTTCATACTTCTGTGCCCTTCTTTCCATGCTTTTGTTTCTGGTAACCCTATTCTTAGAGATGTGACAGCCCCGACACCTTACCCTGTGCTTTTGCACCAGCCTACCCTACCCCCACTGCCAGCGTGTTGGCCCCGGCCTGCCTCCGTGCTGATCCACCTGGGCCATGAGCCGTGAGCCTGCGCGCCCCAGCGCCAGATGGCCTGAGCACGAGGCAGTCCCAGCCCTGGAGAGCTGGACTGGGCCACCTACAGGGCCGGCACAACCCGGTAAGCCGGGCAAGCGTTGCAGGGAGGCACTGATGTTTGAGGGGCGCCAAAAGGGGACAGTGGCACTGCGCTCCCCTGACGATGTCACTGTCTGTGCCGGCGTCGCTCCGCTGCAGGGGTGTGCCACAAACCCAAGCGCTGCTCCTGGCCACCTACTCCAGGGTTGTGATGCCCCCTCTCCCTGGCAGGATAACCACACGCATGCCAGACCAGGGGTCTCGAACGTGGGGTTCATGGGTAGGGTTACCAGATGTGGGGCAAAAGGAGGACATGTCCTCCGTTTGACCTTCACTTCCTCCATGCGGGGGGCATTTTAAAAATTTTGTCTGGCTTTTGACTTACAGCGTTTAAAGTCTGCTGGAATACCCCAGAACACCCTATTTTTAGGGAGAAATGTTCCAGGCCCCCTACAAACATAAGAATATTACACTACGACTACATTTTCTCCCTGCTTCCTCCAGTGTCCCCCTTTTCATACTTCCCTGTCCTCCTTTCCATGCTTTGGCATCTGCTAGCCCTACTCCCGCACCCATGCAGCCCCCAAAATTATTTCCAGCCGCCTGCAATGATATTATCATGCCCAATACCCGCAACATCATTGTACGAAAGGCTTTAGCTTGACTTCAGGCTTGGTTTGACGCTAACAACTGCTCCGATTTGCTGTTAGGGTGTGACACCCCCTCGCAGTTAGCGTCACTCCTTTCTGAGGAAGCGGGGTTTTGCCCCCACCACAGCGCAGGGGAGCCAGAAATCTGTGACAGGGCCACACGCCTGCGGCTTCCCTTCCCAGTGGGGTGGCCCTTGAGGGACCGGCCCGGGGCTCGGGGCGGTGATCGCCCCGCGGCAGGGCGGCGCGGGCAGCGCGTCAGCGGGGAAGGGGCGGGGCCCGGGGCGCGCGCTGCCCCGCCCCGCGGCCGGGCGGAAGGGAAGAGGCGGGTCACGTGGTCGGCGCGGCACTCTGCGGCTCCCTCGCTTTTGTTGTCATTTGCGGAGCGGAGGCAGGAAGCGGAGCAGCCGCGGCCGCAGGGAACCGGCTCCGCCGCGGCCGCCTTGCGGAGCCAGGCACGGTCGGGTGGCGGCGGGGAGCGGGCGGCTGCGGGTGAGGCCTGTCGGCGAGCTGCGGGCAGCGCCCCAGGCGGGACGCCATGGAGGTCAGCGCAGGTAGGAGCCGAGTCCGGCGGGGCCGGGGAAGGGGGCGGCGGGGCCCCGGGGACGCGGCGGCGCGCGCCTGCCCTGGCTCACATGGCCCCGCTGGCCCAGCCATGTGCGCGCTGTGTTTACGTTCTCCGCTGCGTGCGCGCTCATTGGCCGCGCGGGTCTGTGACGTAACGATTGCATAATAAGGCGGGGCTGGGCGGCCGCCGGCGGCGACACGTGAGGCCGTTGTTTTGGTGACCTACATTCCTCGGGGCGTGCGGGGACACGTGGGGCGCCCCGGTCGCTGCGGCGCTCGCCGGAGGGGCGGGGCTTGTGCGTTGACTCCGCCCACGCAGCCGGGTTCCGAGGGGCGGCGAACCGCGCTGCCTCTACGCGCTGCAGTGCGGGCCGAGCCGCCGGGAAGGAGCCTTGCGTTCGGAAGGGGGCGTGGTTAGAACCTTGGGACACGGGGCGGCCGCGCCCAGCGGTCTGAAGGGGCGTGGTTAGAACTTTGGGACACAGGGCGGCCGCGCCCAGCGGTCTGAAGGGGCGTGGTTAGAACCTTGGGACACGGGGCGGCCGCGCCCAGCGTTCTGAAGGGGCGTGGTTAGAATGCCTGCAGAACGGAGCTGGTCCGCTGGCCTTTTGCGAGGCAGGCTGGGGGTGCAGGTGGGGAGAGGAGGCGTGCTGCCCGTTCCCCCGGCACTTGATCCCAGTTGTTGTAGTGAGACGGGCTGGGTACCCCGCCTTGGGATCCTGGGGGCGAGGGGGCTGGATAGTAAGTGAGAAAAATCAGGCTGGGGTGAAGAGGCACCTGTGTAAGACAAAGCCTGAATGTGGGATCGTCCTTGTAAAATCGGGGCATCTGATCAGGACTTGAAATTGGCGGGGGCGTAGAGGGAAGTTTAGGGGGGCTCACTTATTTGGTATAATACTTGCTAGCTGACAACGGGGAGCGGTGTTGGGAAATTAGAGGGGGTGTTAGGGAAGTTCCTGCATGTGATCACCCTGCGGTGGGGTAGAGCTCACCCAGGTGCTGCTAGCTCCTGGGAGCACAGCCGATCCGTCGGTTCATGTGTGCGCCCCTGTGATTGGAGTGGAGACACGTTTAAAATTCCTCTCACGTGGACAGGCTCTTGCAAGAGCAGGACTGTAACAGGTGGGGGGAGGGAGCAGACCTGCCTTTGCTGTGGGTTGTGATCATGTAATGAGCTCAGCAGGTCAGATGGTTGGACATGTCCGGGTTTCAGTCTGTTACATAACAGGATGTTGGATTGTGCCTGATCACAGAGGAGTTAGATTGACTGGGCTTTATCAAAGGGTTGGGGCAGGTGTGGGATGTCTAGCTTTACGGAAATTACAGGAAAGTAATTTCTCCCTTTTCCCTTAAAATATATTGAGTGAAAAAGATGGGTTTTATTATACTGTATATAATAGCAGTTGATTACGTAACAGTTCCTGTAGCT
Source organism: Podocnemis expansa (assembly GCA_007922195.1). Lineage (NCBI taxonomy): Eukaryota > Metazoa > Chordata > Testudines > Podocnemididae > Podocnemis > Podocnemis expansa. Next base: position 6,890,818 of record ML681964.1, on the reverse strand, counting down.
GTAGTGGAAAAGATTTGGCAATGCTTTATGAAGCAATTATATTGACTTTGGAGGAGCTCATTTATTGTGCTGGCAGCTAAATAGCCCGTGTTGTGACTGCATATCTAGAAATTATTTCACCAAGAATTGATAATTTACCAATTTTGTCATTTTCAGGACTGTTCCTTTGCCATAGAGTGGGCTTCTTATAGTACCTAAATGTCATAATGTTTGACAGCAGAAAATTCTTTATAGGAGTTGGACAAGCTTTTTTCTCTCACCTAAAGCCCTCTCTCTGACAAACATTTAGCAATGAAAATAGTTGACATGAGCTGGAGTACAAAGATGAAAGGAAGATAAGCTAAACTTTAGCGAGGCTGAAATGGAGACTGGTACTAAAATAGCATGTGGGTAGGCTGAACTCCATTAAATCTTCGCTAAAAAATCTGAAATTTAAATAACACAGGATTATTAATGAAGTTGCATAATTTCCTGCTCAAAATACATGTTCATATGTGCTTGTGGTAGTATATCATTGGGAATTCTAAATTCTTTTCAGAATCCTTGCCAGACGTGACTAAAATGAGCATCCAGGAGTAAGCTCACATCGCAGCAATCCTGTTTAGGGTAAAATTGCTTTGTCTTTTAAGCTAGCATGTTCTGTTTTAAGAGTCAAGGAGTTTGTCTGCTGCTCTAGCTGGTCCATACGGTATCAAGATCTGCTGCTTTTGGAGAGAGTGTTCTTTTCCCCTAACAAATGTGAGTTTTTCTGAAATGCAGATATGAACTAATAATTGTAGTCAAATAAAGAATATTAAAATTTTCTCAAAGACTTTCTGGGAAGCCAGAGTCTTCTAAGGCATTCTCACTTTTAATATATTTCCCAGTAACATGATTGGTAACCAAGAAGTCCCTGGTATACAGAAGGAATTAATGTACTGCATTTGTTAGATTCTCGAGGGGGCTTAGGCACCTAGCTGCCCAAATCCGTCATTTAGGTAGCGTTTAGGCATTCACAGAACTAACACGCAGCTGCCACCTAAACCTGTAGGTTCCTAAAGTTTCTGTGGATTTAAATCTCCACTCTAAAGTCCCCAAGCCGCATAGGCTTCTGTGAGTGGGCGTTCACAAATTTGCCCACAGTTTGGCACTGCTGAGCAGCTCCGTGTCTGACTCAAGCCTGAGCTCTGGCAGCATTCGCAAATGGGGCGTTCCCTTGTCTTCCTCCCCTGCAGCGTCCAGTACAGCAGCTGTGTTCTGAACGTGCCTGTCCCACACAGAAGACTGAGAAGGAGGTGCCACTATCTCTCTTCTTTTATTTACCTGGTTCTGGTCCCCACTCTGTCTGCTTTGGAGCAGGGGCTTGAACCCATGTGTCTCTGCGCCCAGGGGAGTGCTTGAACAACTGGGCTACTGCATGTCCTAGGGTTGCTGTCTTCCGATCTGTCCTGGTGATGGGGTTCCAAATTGTGCAAAGAATTTAACTGTCTTGGGCTAAAGAGACCTTGAGGATTACTTGATTAGTGGTTAGGGCAGTCCTGTGATCTTAAGTCCCTCTCCAGATCATAGATCATGGTTCCTTGTTCAATGTGTGGCTCTGCGAATCCCTTTATAAACGCCTAACTCTCCCCATGCATTGTTAAGGAAGCCTGAGCTCAGTCAGGGTTATGAATTTCCCTAGGCAGCAGGTACCTGAAAGTTTGGGCATTGCGATGTTCATCACTGCAAGGCCAAGGTTCCCCTTGTAAATCTAGTCCTGGGTCTTTTGGTTTTGAACACTCGTGAGTTAGGGGAAAAGTTAAAATGAATTTACTGTACAGTACCCCTCAATGAGGTGTGGTCTTTCTCCTTACATTCGGCAGAGAAAAAGCAATTCCATGCCCTGTATCCCAGTCGTTCCCAACCTTTCTGCCTCAAGGGCCGCAAGTACAGTTTTTACTACGTTGAAGGGTCACCAGTCTCCCACGCTGCAGCCATAGAGAAGGAGTTCAGCAAAGAGGATCTCCATCCAGCTGGCTGCAGAAGAGAAACTGTATGTTCCACCTTTGTCCCTAGGAAGTGACTCCTTTCTGCAGCCAGGAGGTTGGGACATCAGTGCTTCCCTCCCTCTGGCTCCAGCAGGGACCCAGAGCGTAGGGACCCAGGTAGAGCATTTTGGTCTCTGCTGTAGCAGGGGAGGGAGTAACTGATCTATAGAGCCCTGCAGATCCACGGATATCCGCAGATATCCACCTTGTATCTGCATCCACGGATACGACACGGATGTCCGCAGACCATTTCTTGTGGATGCAGATCAGATACAGATCCACGTCTTTTTATCTGCACAGAGCTAGAGCCCTGCAAATATGCGGATATCCATGGATATCCGCAGGCCATTTCTTGTGGATGCAGGTCGGATACTGATCCACTTATTTATATCCGTGCAGGGCTCTGTTGATTATTCCCCTGGGTGCTCCACCTGGGTCTCTAGGCAGTGGCTGCCTTCTGCAACCAGAGTGATGGAAAAATCAGTGCTCACCACTCTGTGGCTTCAGCAGGGACCCCAGCCCCTATGGCCTTAGGCAGAGCACTTTGCTGTGCTCTCTGCTGCAGCCACGGGGACGGAAGTGTTGATTTCTCATCCCTTTGGCTGCACCAAGGAGCCTGTACTGACAACATGCTCAGCCTGGGTGCTTTGGAAGCGGCTCCCTTCTGTAGCTGGTGGGAGAGGAGTCATGAATTGGGGAGAGCTGCTCTATCTCATTGGGAGGGAGGATGAGTTTCTCTCTGCTTGAAGAAATGCGGCCATTCCTGTGTAGTATGGGGTACCTTGCTTAGGGTTGCCCACTGTGATTAAGGAGGGAGGTCTTTGATTGGCTTTTCATTTCTTTCTGTGTGAGCCCAAACAGAGCAAGCATGCAAGCTCAGTACTGTGTATGAAGGTCAAGTACGGCACTAAGCAGGACCCCAAGGAACATGTGGGTCAGTTCTGTGAATTGCAGGGCGCTTGGTCCATGTCTACAGTGGTGTCATTATGGTGCCTTTTTTTCCACCACTGCAGGAACTTTACTGTCTCAAGAGAGAGTAGCGAGGTTGAGGGAAGCATTTGCCGTTGACCTACCTGCCTCCGTAGTAGGGTATTAGGTTGGCATGGCCACAGCATGCCATTGTGTGGATTTTTCAAACCACTGGCCACTGTAGCTTTGTTAAACTAAGGTTTAAGTGTGTAGAGTAGGTCTTTGTCCCCCACCACAAGTTTATATGGGACTCGTGTAATTTTGTTACTTGGTGCCTTCTTTGGTGAAATCTAATGCACATCTTCCATTATGTAATATATCCTGTGTCCAATGCCACCTTTTTTTGACACACTATATTGAAAACTTAGCTCTAGATGATCTGATCATTGCAGTGTGTATGGTTTATAACAATAACCTGCAGAAGTAATGTAAGGGATATACCAGCATTGCATTTCAGGACTTCAAAAGTAGTAGCTGTGTGGTAGCATTCGTTAAGTATGCTATAATTAACATAAAGAACTATGACCCAGGACCCACTGCACTGACTTTTGAGCAAGTATTCTTTGTCATTTGTAGGTCTGAAACCCTACCGATTAAAGGCGTATTTATCATCTTATTCTAGTAGGCAATGAGCCATATGTAACGGAATCTCCCATAGAACAAAGGAAGCAGAGAAGGAAAGAAAGTAGTACAGTTTTTGGCAATGAGCTTTTACACTTGCCAATTTTCATGTGAAATAGCAAACGCTGTGTAATGGCTTTTAAAATACCAGGTCTTGGAGGTGACAACTCTCTTGGCTCTCAAGAGTAAAGAATTGTTTGTGTCTCTTGCAAGATAATACCTCTAGCACATAAGATGGAGAGGACACCCTGTGGAAAAAAATGCATCAGTTCCCATGTCTAAAAGAGGGCATGAAGTAATTTTCCCCAAAAGTGCACCATGAATTTAAGATTAAGCAGTCTCTCTGGTTTTCAAATGGGTATGTAGTGGCTTATAAATAACAGCTTTGGCAAGTGATTGATATTTAAATGTTGACAAGTTCCAAGGGGGTAGCCATGTTAGTCTAGTTCATTCTAACAGTGCCACAGGACTCCTTGTTTGTTTTGCTGAACATTTATTTTTTGCATGAGCTTTTGTGGGCAGAGTCCCATTTTGTCAGATGCCTGAGTGGAGAAAACTTACACTGTAAGTTTTTTCTGCCCTGGCATCTGACAAAATGGGACTTTGCCCATGAAAGCTCATATGAAAAATAAATTCATTCATCTTCAAAAGTGCCACTCCTCGTTTATATTTAAATACTCTACAAAGAGTTTTAATGTGATAAGTGGTCCTTCATAGGAAAAAAAAGGCCAAGATTGAACTTTGTTTACTCCCAAGCCCTTTTCTTCATCACTATGGATACCACCAACTTCCTCCCTATCTCAGGCTTGTATCCTTGATGTCATCTTTTACTTTGCCCTTTCTCTTACCTGTATCTAAATTACCTCTGCTCCCCCCCCCCCCCAACATCTCTGATCTAGTCTTTTCTCTCTATCCAGCTCCATTCAGAACACTGCTTCTAAGATCATTTTCTGATCAAGTTACATCTCCACAACTTTTGAGTCCCTCCATTGCCTCCTCATCTTCCACATGTCAGATGAAAGCTGCTTATGCTTGTTGTTGGTCCCTTCCCCTGCTCCCTCTTTTATCTAATCTCATAGTCCACTTTAGGAGGTCAGGTCTGAGAGCAAGAGATGATGGGGTGGAAGTGGAGGTCAGTGGTTGAAATCTAATGGAAAGAAATGAGCTTGAGGGAGGGTTTTGAAGGAAGCACATGTGAGAACACATGCAGTGCTGTGTCAGGTGTTACCGGCTCAGGAAGTGAATCAGTTGCCAACTGTGTACATTCATTTGATATGTCATTACATTTTTTTCTTTTGCTTCCCCCAGGAGGTGTGATTGCTTACATCAGCTCTTCCAGCTCTGCATCTAGTCCAGCCTCTTGTCACAGTGAGAGCTCGGAAAGCAGTTTCCATTTGTCCTCTTCACTGGTACCGTCTTCACCAGACAGTTCTGCTTCGGAGAGCAGTTGTAACAGCAGGAGCAGTGAGGGTTCTGATGGCACGTCAAGGAGCGATCGGCTAGACGATGCTGCTAAAATAGGCCGGTCAAGTGTAGCTGGGTTGACCAAAGGCCATGGTGGACTTACAAGTATGTATATTTTGGGGTATCATCAGGCAGATAAACATGCACTGTCTTGTTCCACTGTCTCAAACTGATGGCTGGCCTGAGGACATCCCCAGCCTTCATCTGGAGACCACAGTTTTCCCTCCATGCTTAATTTCTAACTTCCTTCCTTCTAGACAGCGATAGCAATGGTGCTCATCCTCTGGCCAAGATGTTGAGCAAACAGCCTCTTGCTAGGCAGAAGTCACAAACTGCAGCCTGAATCAGCAGTCTTTTCAATCTTTTTTCCAACCCTGCTCCTTGAGCTCAACCTCTGCCACGTGCCTGAGTTTTACTGATCCAGGATATGAAATGCACTGATGCCACTCCCAGACCTGGAATGCTTCCTCACAGTGCAAAGTGGTGCCAACAGGCCATATTGTCCTTTGGCCCACAAGTAAGTTTAAGTCAAGAACTAATATATATATATTTTTTTTAAATAAAAAGCCCCAGCAGTTTTGAAATGATGTGAGTGCTAAAACAAAGTCTGATCCTAATCTCTCTTGTGCTCTTTTCACTGAAACCTGGCCAAATGTCATTTTAAAAGATAGTTTTGAACATAAGAATAAATTCTTGTTTGCATCAGTGTTCATCTGGAATAGCTATAGAGAGCAGTGGAATAATTTTATAAATGTATATTAATTATGGTAGCACTTAAGAGCCCCAGTCATGGCTCAGGACTTTATTGTGTTAGGCAGTGTACAAGTTTCTTTCCCAGACATACACCAGTTAAAGTGTGTTCAGAACTTGTGCGCTGGGTTCCAGCCACAAATGACTTTTATTTCTTAAAGCCACAGATAAAATAAAAAAGTTGATATGATCAGAGTTACTGGGGTGCTACTCATTGCCACTATACTGTAGGCTTTAACCTGCTTTAGTTAATTTGCTTGTATTTCGTACATTCTTTGTTAATCAGATATTCACCAATAAAGGAATTTTCTTTGAAGCAGTCTTAAAAGTTAAAAGTGATCTCAACAGGGTTGGTTTGTTTTTTTTTTATTTTTTAAACAAGCATGTTAATGTTAAACACTGAATGGCAAGATATATAGATTAGAGCAATGGTTTTCAAATTTTTTTCCTTGGGGGACCCAGTTGGGGGGGGGGGGGAGGGGACATTAAAACCTGCAACCCCACAGTTACATCCTTGAGCAATGGATTCTAGTCTTGCAGGATCAGGGGGTGCTACGACCCAGTACCTGCGGGTCTGTGACCTACAGCTGGGTTGCAACCTGTGGTTTGAAAACCACTGGATTAGAGCAGCAATTCTCAACTGCTGTGTTGCGACATACTGCTGTTGCTCCACAGCAGTGTGTCACAGAGAGATGGCAGCTGTGTACAGCTGCTTGAGTGCAGCCAGCAGCTTCCTGGTAGGGGCTCTGGGTTTGGTGGCATGGGCAGGAGGAACTGGGGTCTGGTGTGTCCTGTAGGGTTGTGCATGCTGCCATGTGTGTCATGACACACAAAAAGGCTGAGAACTAGTGGGTAGGTGGGTATTTCAACAACCTCTAAATTTGAATTTAGATTTTTTTTTCCTGTGCCAAGGAAATAATTTTTGCAAGTTAAACTTTCTGAGTAATCCTCTTGTACTGTATTATGGTGGGATTATGAAGCCAGCATTGTTTGGTCGTTGTACTTTAAAAATCCTTCCAGTTAATTTAAAAATTATTTCTCTCCTACCCAAACTAAATAGATTCAAGACCTTAGTAAGACCTTTCCCCTTTCGTTCTGATCTGTACATTGTTTGGCAGATGTTGAAGCACTTGGGAGGATTGCTCTTGTGCAGAAGGCTACTAGTGCACTTCAGTGTTTGCAGAATCAGAGCGTATGTGAAATTGGCTATAAACAAAATTGAAACTGATCTAACTGATTTTTATAGTGGAGTATTTAAACGTGTTTAGTAGACCTGTGCAGAGACAAGAAATCCCTTTTACAGAGGATTTCAGGATTGCCATTTGGTCTTGTTCTGTTCATGAACTGAAACCGAACTTCATTCAAACTGCATTTTGAGATGAGAAATGGTTCCAGTGAAATTCTTCTGACCCGCTCTAGCACTTGACTTCAGCCCAGCTCTGCTCCCCTGAAGTCACTGGGAGAGTTGGGTTTGGTGGGAGCAGTGCAAAGGCAATTCTGAGCATGTCTGAAAGTCCCATTCTTTACTGTCCAAACTGGAATAAAGCATGCAGAGCGTAAAGAAAGAGCATAAAAAGTTGCAAGCAAATTGGACTAAAAAATTCTTTCACTGTGATTAATGTAAAGTCATGTTTGTGTTGGTGCATCTGAATGGGGGAGTCTATGTTGCTGCAGATGTTTGTGTGTATGAAATCAGTTGTAGGATAAGGTCAAAGTTATTAGTAAAAGCACATACTTGTTCGCAACATGTGATTTTGAAGTTCAGTGTCTTTTAATATTTCTGTTTTTAAGAAAAGATCTTTATTCTCATTTGGGGAACCTGCAACATTTATTTGGGCTTCCTTGTCCTGATGGGAAAGACAGATTGACCCTAAACTTTGGTGACCTAGTTTCATAAATGAGCCTTTTAAAAATTCATAAATGTAAGCAAATTTTTTTCCTACCATTGAATGCAATGCTACTTTTATTAAAAATTCACTGCTAGCTCAGTGCGTGTGTGGCGTTCCCACTCTGTTGAGGAATTCTTCCTAAATTAATCCCTACTGAATCATGCAGGGAGTTCCTGTGTTCTTGTTTTTTTGTCTCCTTTCTTGTACCTTGAACTGACGTGCAATATTTCACGAGCAGTGCACATTTTAAAGGGCAGAAGTGTGTTCTGTGGATAGCTCTGCATTTGCGGCCATGTGTGGAATGCATACATTGCATGCCCAGCTGGCACAGGTTTAAATGGCAGTGGAGATCGTGAAGCCCTGCTCTCTACATGCCCAAGTGGTGCCTCCCTCTCTGCGCTGCTCGCTTTGGCAATCTGGTCCAGTCAGAAGCTTTCCCCACTGCCGGGAAAAGCTGTGGCAGAGGGGAGGCAGTGGGGAAAGGCTCCAGCAGCTCCACATTGCTGAAGCCTTTCCCAGCTGCATCTGTCTGCCAGAGCCTGTCACTGCCACGTGTTATATCACAGTAGGTGTGGACACATCTTGCACTGAGGTGCGGTACTAAATGTCCCCTACATGCCATCACCAGTATAGACAAGACCTGGGAGGGAGAATGTTACCATTGGAATCTCATGCCGCTCTCTTCTGTTCTGTTTCCAGAATTTAATGGCATGGTCCTCCTGTGTAAAGTCTGTGGGGATGTTGCTTCAGGATTTCACTATGGTGTTCATGCTTGTGAGGGCTGTAAGGTACAGTATAGTAGTCTCCTTTCTGCTGTGGGTGCGCCTAGTTTTCAGATGATCAATAATTGGAATCATGGAGTGAGCAGGAGGATTTTGAAAAGTTAAATTTAGGTTATACCAGGCCTGGACAAATAATATGGTTCTAGTTGCCATGGTGACCAGTTTTGGTGTCACCTCACTTCACTGCAGGCATGTAATGGAGAAGGTCCTTTTGGCGACCAAAAGTAAAATTGCCAGTGCCTAGCTGTGAGCCGGTTTTGTCCACCCCTGGATTATACACAGGATGTTTTTAAAAAAGACAGGCTGCTTGGGAATACACCATGGCTTCCCATGGGAATAACTAAACTGGATATCTGCCTGTCCACTGATTGATCAGAGGTAATGTTCTCAGACATGGGAAGATCATGAATGGTCCATTCCACGAAGGAGCTTATGGTATTATGTGAATGTCTGGTTTTTTTTTGAATGGAGGAGGCTAGACATCATGCAGGAGGGTGGTCTAGTGGCTAAAATACATGGCTAGGAGCCAGGAGAACTGGATTCTATTTCCATGTCCTGTGTGATCTTGGGTAAGTCACTTAGCCTCTCAGCCTTGTAGGTTTCTCCATCAGTAAGATAAAGATCTTTGGATCATGGGGTTTTAACTCCTGGGGAAATGTTTAGAATCTGTGATTTTTAGAAACAACAAGTTTATTACATTAATTCTAGTATGTTCTTCATTACACATGCTTCACTCTGCTAGCAAAACAGTCTGAGGGAAAACAAGTCACGTGACATAAGTCATGTGACAGTGTCAGATGCTGCGGTTGGCAGCAACGTCACCTGGCTCTGGAAGCCTATATGAGACCTTGTGGGAGTGAAGCTTATTTGCCAGTGGATGGAGGAGTTGATACGTGTAGTAATGAATTGTGGTTTTTATCTTCAGGGTTTTTTCAGAAGAAGCATTCAGCAAAATATCCAGTATAAGAAGTGCTTGAAGAATAACAACTGCTCTATAATGAGAATGAATAGGAACAGATGCCAGCAGTGCCGCTTCAAAAAATGTTTGTCTGTTGGAATGTCAAGAGATGGTACGTTCCTTATTGAGCAATGACATCATAAAAGTGAATTGTGCAGCACTTGCCACCCATCTTGAAAGAGTGTGTCAAAGATTGCCACCCATCTTGAAAGAGTGTGTCAAAGACTGTAAGAAGGCAAAGACAGACAGTTGAATCTAGTTGTTCTTGGACACTAATGTTGTCTGTTATGTGGATTATCTTGTTTTCTCACTGTATGACTATCTTGGTGTGTGTGGGTTTTTTTTGGTTTTTTTTTGTGAGCTCCGTATATAAGCTAGCCAAGAAAGCCCACTCTTCTCTGAACACCTGGAGTTGGGATTAATATAATAAATTGTGCTATAGCTGCTAGAGGGACAGACTTGGCATATGTCTTAGTTTATTTTGCTGAAATGATATTATAAACTCCTCTACAGGTATTTGGTGGTTTTGAACTCAGTTACTCTGGTGTAAATCCAAAATAACTCTTGATGGCAGTGAGGTTGTTCTGGATTTACACTAGTGCAATAGGGATAAGAATCAATACCATCTTGTTCAGTGTGTTGCATACATTTCCTAGGTTTTATTCTTAAATGTAAGGCAATATTGCCTAGCCTAGCTCTCAGTGAAGTCAGAGGAGTGACTCTTAATAGGACCTGGATCAGTCTCAGCACACATTCCTTTTGTCTCTTAATGGAAGTCCATTGCAAGGAGTAGAGTTTTAGGAGTTAGTTTTTAGTGCAAGGACATAGCACAACTTTTTCATAGTAGCAGAAGCTGTATGACTAAATTGCCATATGCATAACTGAAAGTCCTCCTCCCATGAAGGCTTTTAGTGAGATGCTGAAAATGCATATTATTTGGCTTCCAAAGCATAAGTTTCATGGAGCTGAGAATTTTCTCTCCCTCACCTCGTTTCACTTTTTGTTTCCCTCAGATTTATACGGAACAACAGCATATTTAATAGTCATGGTGGTGAGGAGGAGGAATTAACCTAACGTTGTATTTAAAATAATTGTGCTGTCATTCTGAGTACTGTATTAGAGACTACAGCCCGTAAGGGACTGTTTACACACAGCTTGTACCTGATTGCAGTAAACCAGTTTAATTAATGCTGGGCTCCTGGGCAAGCACACGTACTTCAGTTTAAAACGGTTTGTGTTGACTGTTTGACCCTGTAAATGTAAACTAATGTGATACAAACCAAGTTTAAATAAATTTGAGTGTCCACACACCATTGATTTAACTACACTGGTTTTAAAGCACTCATTTAGTTAAACAAGTGCATCTGTGTGTGTAGACCGGGCCTAATTTGGAATAAAGAAGAAAGAGACAAGTGGTGTGTATTTTTAGCTGTCTTGTTTTACACATAAACAGTGGTGCCTAACAAAATGACCACAGTTTTAATCTTACACTGGCTTTATAGTGGGTTAACTTCACTGGCCCCAGTGGAGTTACTCCTGGGATACAGTCATGTAAATGAGATCTGGGGATCAGGCATAAAGAAGCAATGTCAGTTTTGTGGGTAGCAGTTTTCATGGCTGAAGTTGTCTGTGTGTGTTGCTAAAACCTTTTTCTTTGGTTCTTCCTTAGCTGTTCGATTTGGCCGCATTCCCAAACGTGAAAAACAGAGAATGCTGATTGAAATGCAGAGTGCCATGAAGACCATGATGAACAGTCAGTTCAGTGGTCACTTGCCAAATGAAGTGTTAACAGAACACCAGGAACAAGCTCGCCCACCTTCTCAAGAGGAGCTTATATCCAAACCCCAACAAGAGCTGGAAAACATCAAAAGTCCATCTCCTCCTCCTTCCTGTGACATTGCTAAGGAAGAAGTGATTGGTATGGTGACCAGAGCCCACAAAGACACCTTCATGTACAACCAGGAGCAATCAGAAAACACAGCTGAGGCCATACAGCCACAGAGCGGGGAAAGAATTCCAAAGAACACTGAGCAATATAGTTTGAATAGTGGCCATTGTAGCAATGGGCTTAGTGACACCCATTATATCGAGAGTGAGCAACATCTTGCTGGACAATACAAAGGGAGGAACTTAATGCATTATCCAAATGGGCGTGCCATTTGTTTCACAAATGGCCACTGTATGAACTTTACCAATGGTTATGCTCAAAGAATGTGTGATAGCATCCCAGAAGATGGGTTTTCTGCAAATGAGAACATGAATATTTACTCATGCAACACTAGAGGGAGAATGCATCTGGTACAGTAATATCTGTTGTTGATGGTTTAGGGAGGCTTTTTTGCAATGGCTTTTAATCTGTGAATATATGTGGGACCAAGTGTAGCCCAAGTCAGTGAAGTTGCAGACAGATGAATTTAGTCTGTAATGGATAACCAAATAGCACTCAATAGAGTTTAGTGGCAGGGAACTACTAGATAGAGTTCAGAGATTTAAGCCAGGGCTCACAGCTAAGCACCAGCAGTTTTAATTTTGATCACCAGAGGGTGCTCCTCCATTACATTTCTGCAGAGGAGCTAGGCAACAGGCTGCTAAAACTGGTGGCCATGGTGACCAGAAATATAGATTTGTTGAGGCCTGATTTAAGCTGTTTATGGGATTTGAAGTCAAACAATTGATGGGGTTCCTCTAAGCATCTTTTAGTTGCCTGGTAGTCTGTTTTCAACTCAAACACATAAAAGATATACTTGAAAGTCAAGTTACAGTATGTTTTTTAGACAGGTGAACTTATGAGTCAGTAAGTTCTTTTCACTCCTTTTCTCTTGGGGATAAAACATTTAAAATAATTTACAGAGGTAGATACATTAACTTGAAACATACTTTAAAACCATCCAAACACAAGTTGGCCTCAGTGAACTCAGTGGAGTTTTGTCATTGATTTCAGTTGGGTCAGGATTTAATCCCCAGAGTCAGTCTAGTTCATTTAAGTCTGTTTTTACCAGTTCTTTCCAACACTTGGTCATTTTGTTTTGTAGGTCATTTTTTAATTTTATTTTTATTCAGATTGGTATTAAGATCAGGTGTTTTTATGGAAACTATTCAAAACATTTGATTTTGGAGGGTTCTGCGCTGTCCACAACAAATCTGTCCTATCGCTACAACTCTTTAAACTGTGAGTCAGTGATAGGATCTACAGGGATGGGTCCCTTCCTTTTGCTACCCCACTCATCCAGGAGTGCTTAGGACCCCCACCCCCTTCTTAATCCTAGTAGCATCATACCAAAAACTACTTCCTTGTTTCAGTCTCTGTGATCACCTGAACTAATTTAAGTCAAGAAACAATGTTTCATATTCTGCCCCCTTCTCCCCCCTCCCCCCAGTCTCATTTTGAAATAAGCCCTTCTCCTTTCACCTTCTAGTGGCTGTCTCTTCTCCATACAGGCAACACTGTTTTCTTCAGTGCCTTAAAGTAGACTCTTACCTTTACCAAGTGGAAGAGGCTGAGGAGGAAGAAAATACTGTGGTTCTTGTTCTTTGATGCTCCGTAATTGAAAACCCTATTTTTTCTGAACAGCATTCAAGAACAAATTGACTTAAGTTTTCAACCTTATAATTTTTGAGTAGCTTTCAAGCTTTTCTTAGATCCCTGAGGAAACCTTTATTTGTAAGCTGTTTATTCCAGGGACTTTGTTATTGTGTGTGGACAGTGCCTAGCCCATTGGAGCTCAGACCTCTGGTCATGGCTCTAGACAGTGCAGCATTAGTAATAATCCCCTGTCTTGCTAGTCCGCCCAGGTTTCAGACAAGCTTTTTTTAATCATGGTGACTCTTTCCTGAAAGCTGAGCAGGGCTTGTTAAACACAGGAGGTTGTCTCTTTCTGGAATTTGTCCCTTCTGTTCCTGAGATGACTTACAGGATGATAGCTAGGGAGTGAACATACTTTACCACCAGTATTCTGTTTCCCTGCCCATTCCAGGAGCAAAAAATCAGTTTAGATTTGTTAAACCTAGTTTACAGTGGAGTAAGTGAGGAAAGAGTCAGGGGTAACTATAGAAGCCAGAGCAAGTGAGATCAGAAATGGGGAGTTCAACTTTTGATTCTTTGCATGGTAACATCTTCCCCTAATTAAACTATTGGAGCACCAAAAGTTAGCAAAATTATAAAACTTTAGTAGCTAAAACACCCATTTCTTAGACAGTTAACTAAAGAATAATCCCTTTTTAATCTCTTCTATACTTAGACAGTTTCTTAAATGATGTCTGCTTCTTTCAAATATTTGTTAAAATGTGGCATGTAATTTTGTAATACAAAATATGGTAAGAAGGTATTTTTTTTGTGTGTGTGGGTGTATGTGTGGAAATTCTAGGTATGTCCAATGAGCAAGACCCCTTTTGTGGATCCGAGTAAGTCTGGCCATGAAGTCTGGGAAGAATTTTCTATGAGCTTTACCCCTGCTGTGAAAGAAGTGGTGGAGTTTGCAAAACGTATTCCAGGATTCCGAGTTCTTTCTCAGCACGACCAGGTCAATCTTCTCAAGGCTGGGACCTTTGAGGTGAGAATCACAGTGAATGCTTTGCCAGCATTGGGTTTGGCAGGTTGTGCAGCAGTGTTACCCCTGTGTAATAGAGATGCATGTGTCTCAGTTTGGAATCAGACTTCATTCAGGGAAGGAGGTTGATCTATTATAGGAGAATTGCACAGAATCATTCAGGTCAAGAAAGCTATAGCAAGTTACATCAGCTGAGGCTCTTGTTCATACCAGCAGCCAGTTAAATTCACCTAAAGTTTCAGGTATGTTCATACTTTGTGTCAGCTCAGCAAAACTTTTCAACCAGAAACTTTTTGCCAGAGTCAGGGCTGGTCTACATTGCTGTGGACAGGGGAGATGTGAGCTGTGCATTTCTTGTTGGTATACTGCCACGTCTACACTGCACTGCTTCAATGAACAATGCCTTCCCTTTGACACAACCTTACTCCTTTTGATGGGTGGACTTATGACATAGACCGGGGTCTCAAACTCAAATCACCGTGAGGGCCATATGAGGACTAGCATAGGGCTGCGTGAGGAGTAGTACGTTAGCATGAGGGCCACCCCACTGAAACCTTTTCATACAACGATATTGCAAATATTGGTAGCAATAGTGTCATGGGCTGCAGGAAGTAGCTTTAGGGGCCGCATGCGGCCCATGGGCCACATGTTTGAGACCCCTGACGTAGACTGTAGGGTGCGTCTCCTATAGATTGAGCGGGTCTGTATGATCCGCTGTATTGATTGGGGCAGAGCCCACAGTGTAGGTGTGTCTTCAGACAGCTGAGAACCCTTTTCCACATCTTCCCCCACCTCCAGCTGAGAACTCATCTTTTATTTCTTTGAAATAGCTTAATCCAGAGGGAACCAGGGGACAGTTGGTTGGTACCAGACAGTAACCTTGTTTCTGTGGCTCTAATCTGATTTCTTAGCTCCACAGAGAGTCATATTCACTGTACAGCGCTTGTTCCCTGTGCAGTCTATCCTGCAGTAAGGCCTGGTGGGGCACTTCCTTCAGGGATAGCCAGGGTTCTGCAGTCCCTGGAAGCTCCATTGTCCCGTCGTCTCAGCAGATGGGGCTTTTTCTCAGGAATACAGTAGCTATATTATAGGTACTACATGGTGGCTTATAGCTGGGTTGTTAGTAGTGGGTCCTAGCACCATCAGCTCTTCATTACAAGTCACACCTGCATATGGTCATTATGTACTGTATGTACTTCGGTATCAGCTGCTTAAAAATGCACGGACTTCTGCTGTGGTGTTAGAGCTAGACGCTGTTCCTCACTAGATAACCTTCAGTGTGTGTGTGAGTGAGACAGAGAGAGAGGGAGAGAGATTCACACTGTTATTAATGGGGTTTAAGCTGGTATGATCAGAAGAGATCTGAACCCTGCAGAATTCAAGCCCCCCCCCCCGGTCCACCCTGGCAGTTTTGGTTTCTGCCACACTTATTTTTTTAAGCAGGGATACTGTACTGTATTTGTACTGCATCTGACAGAGTGGTGAGTTGGAGCCCTTGCAAGATAATTCCTGAAGAAATTTGTTAGTCTCTAAGGTGCCGCAGGAGTCTTGTTTTTATTTGTTTTGAATAAATTAGGTTCTCTTGAATTTTGTTGGGTTCTTCGCATTCTTCAGTGTAATGCAGTTAGATTGCTCAGTTTTAGAACGGCCCATTGTTGGAACAAGAAGTAGATATGTGGTTTTTAATTTATATCTCTGTCTCTTAGGACTAGGTGCCCAGGGTGCTAGGTGTTCTGCAAATAGTTCCTGCCCTAAGAATTTACAGTCTAAACGTAAGACAAGAGACAGCATGTAGAAACAGACAGATGGGGAATACAAGTAACCAGAGATACCATACTGGTCAGGTCGACAGGAAGTCTCTGCGTACCAGTAGCCAGCTTTGATTTTGAGAGGAGAAACAAATCAAGCCCAAACCATAAAGCAGAGGTTCTCAACTCTTCCAGTATTTCAACATGGCTGGCAGTCCTCTCACTCAGGACCTCCTGAGAGGCAACCGTTGTGAGACAGGACCCAGAGATGCAGGCTCCCCCCACTGCTGCCAGCAGTTTTGGTGGTAGCTCAAAAAAAAAAAAGGCCCCATCTCTGAAAGAAACATGCCACCGTAGGACTTTTGGTAGCTGCTATCCAGGAGCAGGTGCCACCACTGCAAAGAGTTGCTGCTCCAGGAGCTTTTGGTGGTGGCTCGTAAAAAGGCAGCCTCCTCTGCCGTGAAAAAACTGCTGCCTCCAGCTGTTTTGGTAGTGTGGAGCGCCCGCCTGACTTGCTGCAATCAGCCTGCTTCCAAAAGGAGCCCCTCGCTGCCAGAAGAAAACCCTGCAAGGGTTTCTTTCAGCAGTGGGAGGTCTCTCTCTTTTGGCAGTGAGCTGACTTGTGGTGATACGCTCAGCTGCCATGCTGCAACACTTGTGTCATGATGCAGCAGTCGAGACCCTCTTTCACATGGCATAAAGTCACGGAAGTTTTAAAACGAAGTTGGTTTTAGTTTGTTTATTTCTGATGAAGGCACTTCTGCACTTTATATTTAAACAGTGAAAAATGTAAGGGGTTGTTAAACATTGAGCAGATGGAACCTTACTGAATGTTCCACGTGGAAATATATCACCAGGTGTAGCTAAGACAAGATATAATTCCAGGATCTGTTGTGTTAGCCTTTCCAGGGAGACACATTGTTTCTTCCCTGGGGCTCACTAACATCGCCTGTGAAAACACAGCAGTGGCATGGTACTTTTACAGACGCACCATAGACCAAACCCTAAGCTGGTGGACATCACCATAGGACCATTGAATTCAGCAATGCTAGTGCAGTTTGCACCAGGTGAGGATCTAGTTTGATAGTGCTATTTGCTACCCACACACAAGGTAAAGAAAATACTTCTTTTAGTACCATGAAGTCTTTGGTTGCCTGGTAGCTATAAACAAGGCTTTATACTGGTGTATTTGTGAATGATGTTTTCTTTATAGCTGAGGATGTTTTAGGCTTGCGTTTTAACTTTGCTAACCCCCTGCCCCCACCAGTTAATTTTCCTTATTCTCACAAACTTCAGGAGTGTAACTTGCATCATTCTTTAGAGCTAAGTGGGATACATTCTGTTTCTAGTCAAGATGCCAGGGGACTATGAATGAACTGATTTGAATGTTGTAAAATTTATTTTTCTCTTAAATCTGTACAACTTATCTATATTTTCTTTTTTCCCCCTCTTTTGCCAGGTTTTAATGGTACGGTTTGCATCTTTATTTGACGCGAAGGAACGTACGGTCACCTTTCTTAGTGGAAAGAAATATAGTGTGGATGATCTGCATTCAATGGGAGCTGGCGATCTGCTCAACTCAATGTTCGAATTCAGTGAGAAGCTAAATGCCCTACAACTCAGTGATGAGGAAATGAGTTTGTTTACAGCAGTTGTCCTGGTATCTGCTGGTAAGGAAAGAAAGTTAATCTATACGTTTGCCAAACTTGGAGTATAGTTGTCAGAATGAAGATCCCTGTAAAATTTATTTATCAAACCTATTGAATTTGGTTTGGTGGATTTAAGGGCCTTGTCTAAATTCCTGGCAGCCTGTTCAGACTTTTACAGGTCTGGCCAGTGGGAAATTGCATCTGTGAAAAACCATTTCTGATTTGCAGATGCGTGGGGCTTTTCTGCTGTTTATTGTGGCACAAAACTTCCATTTAAAAGAAGAAAAATACCTAGCTTTTTCTGCTGCTGTCTCACTGGTGTATTAAGACTCCATTTCAGAAAAGTGTCAGCAGCCTGGCAACAGTTCAGTAGTGGGAGGTATGGGCCCAATTTTCCCTTCATTTATGCCAGTTTTACGCTGGTGTAGTGTGACTTCTGTGAGGTTATTCCCGACTTAGACCAGTGTGGGTAATTGGAGAACCAGGTGTGATTTTACCTTAGAGATATCTTCAAAGTGTGGTACATAGCTTAGTAGTTTCACTTTTTTATTTTCTGGTAAGGTCTCAAGGCTGCAGTTGTATCTTAACATGTATTAGCAATAGGATTTACTCTGCCTCATGAACCATACTTTGTGTAGTTGAAGAGACCACCAAATGTCTAACATGATGAACAGCTTCAACTCCTATTGAAATCAATGGGAATTGATGACATTCAGTTCTCTGTAGGATCTGACCCAGTTTGCCTAGAGCTGCCACTTTTAGGTTATTGTGAGCTTGACAAAATGCTTGTAAGACCATCAGATTTTGTTTTCTGATGCCCTAAAATATGAAAGTTGAGACTTGGGCCTCAAGCTGCAGTCATTCCACATCCCAAACTTCCAGTATTGGTTCCTAGTGTTGCTGGGAGATTTTGTGCGTAAGAAATGTATGACTGAGCCCCTAAACAGTTCCTAGGTTATTGATCTTTTAAATTCACCATCAGGCAGACAGTTCATTTTCAGAGGGCTGCATGGTATAAACTCCTTCCTCGCATAGGTGAGCAGTTACCGAGTTGAGTAATTCCATTGGTGAATTATGCCATTCTTCCCAATATAAGAAGAGAATTTACATTCTGGCCCTAAAATCGAGCTTGCTGCTGTTTCAGGTAGCTGACATCCTAAATCTTAATTCTCACTGAATTAAGGCCCTGAGTCTGCAAGATGCTTAAGAACACACCTACTGTAAACATATCAGTCTTGTCCAATTCCATAGTACTATGGCATACATGCTTAAATTTAGGCATGTGCTAATGGACCATGCTGTATCCAGGCCTAAGAAATTGCATTTTATAGCTACTGAAGTATCTTAAAAATAGCTGCTACACATAGTAAACAGGGAAATGTTGAAGAGAAATGTCTCACCCTTAGCATTTACTGTTCAAAACACTGCATCTAATTAGTCCAGATTTAGCCACGGAATCAGAAAAGCTGGAAGGAGCATGCTTGAAGTTAAGCACATATTTACATTCCTAAATGGTAGTTCTTGCCTGACCTGAGGCCTTTACGGGCAAACTGCTTGGAAAGTAAAATATTTAGAAGCTAACCGGGATTGACTTAGACCCTGACAAAAAGCAGTTAGAAATCTGATCACTTCACATTGTCACTGCTATGGTACATTAAATATTTAAGAAAGCATAACCCAGCCAGCAGGAGGGTGGAGGATTCAGGCCGGCTTCTGGAGCTGGTTGGGGATGTTATTTATTCTTCCTTTGCCTCTGATTCTGAGGACATGAGAGAAGCCACACCTCTCTGCTCATCCCCCTGTGAGAGAGCTGGGAGGGAGTGGGCCTCATGCTCCCAAGAGAAGGGCGGCATTTCTACGTGGTTCCATCCCTGAACCTTGCAAGGGTGGGAGAAGGCTCCTTAGGAGCTCTTGCAAGCTGTGCACCCATGTTTTGTATGTGAGACAGGCAGAATGTGGGAGGAATATTTTTCCTGAAAAATAATAAAGGGTGCTGATAGCTTTATCAGGTAAATGTGCTAGAGCAGCATTCTCCTTTGCCATGGTCTGTTACCAGTGCTTGCTGACTGACTATAACCGGAGTTAGGGTCTGCTCTGCTTCCGTTAATCAGTGGCAGCTGAGAGCAGCAAAACACTTGGCTCAACTAGCTTCCCCTTGGGGAAGATTTTCAAAATAATAATAATAATAATAATTAATAATAAAAAAATCTTAGTCTTAAAGTGCCACACAACTCCTTGTTGTTTTTTTCTCAGAGATAGGTCTGTCTAAGAATTTGAGAGAGTGATTTTTCTGCTGTGCCAAGTGCTTGTGGTTCCTGGTAAAGTCAGTGGAAGCTGCTGGATGCTCAGCACATTTAAAATGTTAGGCCATTTTCATCATGCAATTAAGGGAAAGCACCTGCTTAACTTCAGTCATGAGCTTAGCTCCTTCTCTTTTCAGTAAAGTACAAGCTGAAGTGCTTTGATTTGCAGATTAGAGACCTAATTTCTTGCATACCTTTTGAGCTTTGTTGAATCAGAGTTAAATAAGGATGTGCGAGGCTCACTTGAGGTGTTGTTTGAAAATCTGGACTGACTGACTTTTTATATTAGCTGATTTGGACCGCTGACTTGTAAAGTGGTTTTGAGCTGCAAGCCATATTTGCCTGCCTTTTTTTTCTCCCCTCCCCCCCCCCCTTGCCTTTTAGATCGATCTGGAATAGAAAACGTCAACTCTGTGGAGGCACTGCAGGAGACGCTAATTCGTGCACTAAGGACCTTAATTATGAAAAACCATCCAAATGAAGCCTCTATTTTTACAAAACTTCTTTTGAAATTACCTGACTTACGTTCTTTAAATAACATGCACTCTGAGGAACTCTTGGCCTTTAAAGTTCACCCATAGGCCTTTAGTTTTATTTATACATGGACTTGCCTCCTGTTAAGCTGTATATTTTGTGCTAAAATACCTATTTATACATATTTGTACAACTTGTTGGAAAAAAAGCTCATTGAGTTTGAATGGTAGATGTTCTGTAACCACACAGTAACACTTCAGCAAGAGTCCTTACAGTGATTAGCAGCGTGGCATTCAGAGTTCTCCAAGATACCCAGAATCGTCTGAATCAATGGATGTTGTCTGTTAAGTTTTTCACTCAGCATCAAGAATTGTCAGCTTTCTCTTGTGCAGACTGAAAGAATAATAGCTGTGGGAAATGAAAGAGATGACAGTTGGTTTTTCCCATACCTAACACATGTAATCCTGCTTGTATGGAAAGCACTTAATTCATTCATGGTTTCGCTGTTCTTACTCCCTGAAATTTTATGGAATGTTTTCAGTCCATGCTGTTGTTTCGTACACATACACACACCGTGTATATATAATGTAAATTGATACATAGTGAATGCTTATGACTACATGAAGTACAGAATTTTGTGTGTGTGTGTGTGTGTGTGTGTGTGTGTGTGTGTGTGTATATATAAATTGTTCTACATAAACTATATACGTATAATTTCTTCACAATATTTTAAACTGTGAAGGAGTTAAACTTGCAAAAGCAGGTGATCTATGGAAAGAACCAAATAGATACACTTTGCGTATTGCTGAACTAATTATCTGACCATTTATAATTTTTAGAAAACAACAAATATGCATTAATATGCTATATTTGTTACTATAAGAAGTACTGTGACACCAGCATCGAAGGCAGGTACAACTTTATAATGCTTTGCTCAAACTACTAACTGAAAGAGATGATTTGTTGCCACTGAGGTTCTTATGTAGTGCTGATAGTGGTTGAAAAGCTGCAGTCTGCAGTTCAAGCCTTCAGCAGACTACAGGATGAGTAACAAAATCCATCAATTTCCTCCTCAAGAATCAAGGAAAATTTCAGGAAAAATGGATCCATCTGATAACTTGATTGCAAGTTTGTTTGGGGTTTCTTTTTATGTGTGTTCTGTGACCATTTCTTTCTTACACTACATCAATTTGCTACTTGACTGCTAAATATGATTTGAATACATAAATGTGAGACATCTTTGTCTGTTCATGTTATTTTCCCCTCTCCTTATTATGCATATAAATATTGGAGCTGTATGATTCTTAAAATAACATTTTTGGGTACGCAGAACAGGTGCACTGGATTGCTGGATATCATGACTCGCTTAACAAAACAGTTTTTTGGGGGGCTTGGGGATCTGTTTTATCCCAGACACAGAAATTCCCAAACTTTGAGGGTCTGTTTTGTACTCTGCTGCTTTCCATCCTGGAAAGTTTATGGAGTTGGGTTTCTTCTGTTATAGCAGGAAGTGATATCACAGACATATGATTTTAAATGCCAAAGCAGTAATGTTAACTGTTAGTCATGTTACTGTTGCATAATAGGGGAAAGGAATATTTCCTCTTTACCTTCATGTTTGACTTGTATTCAAAGTTGATCCTTCAGACCTTCAAATTGTGTAACACTAACTGCTGTCTACTGATAAGAGGAATGTTGCTCAAGGGCTGTTGTCCTGTGTAAGGGCACAATCCTGCAAACCTTCTGGTGGCAGAACTCGCATTAGCCTTACAGTGTCAAAACCCTGTGGATTTGCTTCAAAGCAAATTCAAGTCAGTATAAGATATCCTGATGACTTCAGTGGGATTTGAATCAGGCCCTGGAGACCCCATCTGTGCCATACAAGTCAATGGTAGTGCTGCCAGTAACAGCGGGGGGGAGAAGGGTTTGGTTTGCATTGCAGCAAGGATATTGGGCCATCATTTTTTAAGCAGAGAGCCCAAGGAAGGGCAAGGGAGTCAAACTAAAAGGCATTTGGAAAGAGTGCAACTGTGTCCTTTCTTTGCATAGCCTTTCCAAGTTGCTCCTTTTCCTCCTCAGTGAATGGGCTCAGAGCCTTCCTGTTTTCAGCTGCTGCAACCATTGGATAATGCCCCCTCCCCCCTCCTTTAAAAATGTTTTCTGTAGATCACACTTCTGGGTCATTTCCCCCCTAATTCCTGTAACATGCTGCATGATGCCAACATTACTGCGAGCTTCACTGAATTTTGTATGCTAAAATTTATGAAAGGACATAAGGGTGTTTGTCTTCTGTTTCTGCAAGTAGTAAAGGTGACTCCTTTGTAGACCCTATTTCAAAAGTGGAAGATCCAAGTGATAGCTGAATTTTGGCCTGTTACAGAGACCTCCTTGCCTAATCTATATCTCTCTCTATATTTCTTCTAAAAGTTTTATCATTAAGCCTTTAGGAATGTATAACCAGGACTATGTAAAGTGCTTATTAAAATTTTAGTTAGGTTCAACATATATGCATCTAGCTAGATATTCTGACTTGTGCAATTTCATTTGAATGGAATCTTTCTGCATGTATTGCCAACAGAATTCATATCAGCTAGCCCCACCCTTCATGCAAACAGGATTGATTAAAAAGAAAAAGCCCTTCTCAAAATGGTTCATATATTGTGAACTTCATAACTAAACTAAAAAAAAAAAAAAAAAAAAAAATCCTATTAGCCATGCATTGTGAGCTCATTCTTTTACTGTCACTGGTTATACACTTAAGTGCTGAGGTAACAGTCTTCATGCAAGACACAAGTACTGTAAATGGGGTATTGTAGAAAGATTAATGTAAGAGAGTAGGAATTTAATGAAATTTTGCATTTTAAAAAAGATAAAATATGGGCATTATGTCAGCAAACAGCCAGTTTGCGTACTGGTGTGGATCTCTCCGGGTGGGGGAGGAACACTACCTATGTCAAGGCACAACAAATCAGGATGCCAGCTGATGTAAGGTCAGTGGAGCGGCACTGATTTACAGGTGCATACAATACTGATTTTTTTTCTGCAAGGTGGATGAATGGTTGTGTAGTTGCAGATGATTTATTATTACAAGTGGTATGAATAGATTTCTGTAATTTAAAAACTAATTCAAAACCTCTTCACTGCATTTCAAGAAGAAAACCTTGTAACTGAATGGGATACATGGTATGTTTTCTGTAAAGTTAGTCTCAGGGAGACAACTGCGCACAAAAGCAACTGATGAGCTTTGATTTTCCAGTTTAAAATTTGTTGAATGTAAATGGAGAGCTTATCATTTCAGGATATAGATTCTGGAGAGCTAGAGCTACAATTTAAAGGGGCACTGTCAAACTTCCCTGAAAATTTTGTATTTGCTGCTGCTAATAAAAATAACCACACACTAAAACCACTATAATTGACAGAAAAAAAAAATAGCCGCTTTGTGAATTTGACAATGTTTTGTGTATTGTTGGCCACCAATGATGCTTCTGTCCTACAGTGACCTCTTCCATGCAGTAAAATGTGCCCACACAGAATCTTTGTGGCTCTGGTGGACTGTGCAGGTACAGGAGGGGGCCTAAATGGAGTTCATTGCACAATCCTAGCCTTAGGGCTGGGCCCTGGGAAGTGCTCGCTTCATTTATGGGAGACTCACAGCATCATGGGGGTAGGGAGGAAGTGACTTAAGTCCCACAAAATAGGCAGGGAGCCGGATAAGAACTTACTTTGAGAAACTAACCAGATTCCCAGTTGACAGTGCCCCTTACAATGAGGATCTTGCGTTCAGTTGGTCCAAAATTCTGATTTCCAATTGTTCAATGCATGACTAAAGAAATACATGGTACTTTTTTAGAAGGAACACATCTAAGAGTGTAGTCAATACCTGGGTACAATTTTTTATTAAAATATAAATTGACAAGGGTATAGTATCTCATCTTATGTTTCTGAACCATCATCTGAAAACTGTACGGGAGGTATGGAGAATAAAGATTATTTCTAACCACCTGTCTTGTGGGTTAATTAATTGTTAAAGATCTACTAAAAATATTCAGTGGAAGTAATAGTTGTATCTGACTCCTGATGAGCTTTCCAAGCTCTTGATCTTCAAATTCCTTTTTAGGTCCAAAGTGATTGCAGACTGACTCTTCTGAGGGTTTCCTGTCTTAATAAACTGATCTCAAGTAACGTCACTAGTCACCATTTCTGTGATGGAGAAGATAGAGGAGAAGCAAAATGTTAAAACCTGCTCTGACTCGTGGAAGTTGCAACTTAATGCACTGAAGTCATGCAGTGGGGTGGTCATGTTGTAGTCAGGGTTGTGATAATGTACTTCCCCTCTTTTCAAACACTTGACTTAATTTCCAGTTTACCTTTTGTGCTGTAATTGATCATGCTTATTTTCAGTTCAAAGTGTGTGTGTGTGTGTGTGTTTGTGTTTATGTAAGGGAAAACCATAAAGGCTCTTATTAGTTAGGTTAAGATAGGAAAAAGTATGTTATAGTTTTTGGGTGCTCATAAGACTCAAACCTGGCTTTGTTTAAAAAAGTCAATTAAATGCAAGCTTGGCTGCTTGCGGCTTAAATGGACTTTACATTGGGCAGATACAGCCTCTTCATTATATCGCAAATGGGTGTTGAAGCTCTGTAGGGGTTCTGCTGTGGTTCCAGAGTAGAGGATCGAGTGAGGCATGGTCAGGGTGCAGTGTAGCTATTCTTGGGTGCTGCTCTGTCTGACTGTGTGCTGGAGAGGCTGTATGCTTTAAAACCACGGGAGCACAAAAGTGGCTTAAAGATCTTTTTCTTCATTTCCCAACCCTGCTCCAAATGCAGAAGTGGCACCACTGTGCATCATGTGTGAAGAGTATAGTGATTCAGATAGCTACACAGGGCTGTGGCCATGTGCACTTTGAAATAATTAAGACTAAAGGTTTGTGTTGTGTAGGGGCTTGAGCACGGAAGATGCCTAAATGATCATCTGTGTGTGGGGGAGGTGGGCAAGCATGCTGTCCTGTGCATCCAGGGCCCCTAGTTCATACCCTGCTCCAAGTCCCAGCTTTGCTTGCAATTATTTCCAAACAGATGTATTCTCTCCACTTCTCATTCACTTTTTCTACTTCCTTCCCACCCCAGCCCCCAGCTTTCCTTATTGTTCATCTCCTTAGCTCAGGACTTACTTGCTGTGGTTGCTTTTCCATTAGTATTATTTCCACTTAGTAGCCTTTTTTTCTGTACGTTCCCTTATACAAAGTGACCTGGGTGACTGACCCAAAGAGCTCATTGCCACTATCCCCAGTACCTTTGGCAGCTCTCTCTTACTAAGCTGCTGATATACAGTAGTTTCTATGAGCTCTCCCTGGCGGCTAGTTTGCTACACGGCCATAACAGTGCAACTTGGCACCACTCTGGGCTAGTTAATTATAGATGCCTTTTAGAGCAGACACATCTAAGCATGCCTCTGTTTTGGGCAGTAGCAAATGTGCAGTGGGCGCTACCACTAGGGTGTTAATTGTAGTTGGGCAGTTATTAATTTCATGGTGGATCCTTCCAACTCAATGCTGCACTTATGTGAGCCCTACCTGCAGACACCTGCCAGCTTGGATCTAGCTCAACCCTGGTGCCAGTCACTGGATCGCACAGACCAAAGACAGGAGAGTCCTCACATCCCCCCCCAACTTGAGGGGAAGAGGGACATCGTGGGGTGGGGTGCTGGGGGTGACACTGCTCCATGCCTTCCGCATTGCCCCCCCTCCTGCACTTACGTGTCTCCACCCCAGCCCAGTGCCACTCTAACTGCAGAGGGGGGGGGGATGAGGGAAATCTCCCTGTGCAGAGCTGCCAACTAATCATTTTAGTTTTTACTGCCATGAAGAACTGAAGGTGAGTTTCTTTTTTAACTGACAATCTTTGTACTGATGTCACTAAAACAACACAATAACATAATCATAGCATGGTGCACTTTGGGACACGTGGGCTTTGGAAATGGAGACGGCTGGGAGAAGAGCGGTAGGGCATCACCCACAGGCAGGAGCGGGGCCCAGGGATGCCCAATAAGATGGGGTGTTGGTTGCATCCCCTCTGCCCCCGAGGAAGCAGTAAGGAGCCTGCTGAGCGTTTTCCCCCTGCGAATGCTCAGATGCTGGGTGCAGCAGCAGGAGGAGCCACTGTTGGGGAGGCTAGTTTGTTCCAGGGGTAGATCCTGGACCCCATGCTGCCAACATTTGTGAGCCCCGGCCACACTATGGCTGGTGGCCAGCCTAGGGGCAAGGTGGTGCTTGACCATGCTGGATGGGGCTTGTGCTGGCTGAGTTTCCCACGGCACGGGGCAGGCCAGCGCTCAGCATCAGGGGGGAGGGGTCCTTGGTGTGATCCTGTAGTGCCAGTGCAGAGCAGCCCATCCAGCTGGGGTGGTCGAGGGAACAGTACAGTGCTTCAGGAGCAGACCTGGCCACCTTTCTTGGGAGTGCTATTTGGCCAGGCTGGCATTGGGGTGGGGCATCACTAATCCTGGCTGGAGGGGGGGGGTTGTGCCTGAGACGGGGCAGGGCACCCAGTTGGGCAGCATGTGCAGGCCAGCAGTGCAGCACACCTGGGGCAGGGACACCCTTCCTCTCCCTTACCCCATCCCCAGCACAGGCAGAGCAGGGAAGGATGCCTTGGCCAGTTGCTGGCAGCGCACAGGGCTGCATTTTTATGGGGCTGTGCTGGCTCCTCTAAGCCCCAGTCCAGGGATGCAGCCCTTAAAGACCTTTTGTTAATCCAACCTGGTTCATCCCGCTATTGCAGGCAGCTTATTGTACCAATCACTCGGGCCTCTGCTACAAAGAAACAGTCTAGCCCTGTCCTAGGCTAAGTGGAAAGGGGGGGGGGGCACCCCCCACTCAGCAAGGTGGGGGGTAAGCACATGGTGGCAGGTATATGGGTTATAAACAAACACAAAAAAAAAAAAAAAACACATGCAGAGAGTTTTGCAATCCTGGCAGCAATTCCAGTTCTGCACTGACATGACGCACAGTGTGACTTGCCTCTGGCTCTGTTCAGTGTCTCCTTACCCACCCCTGAGCAGTGTCCCGGAACAGCCGCCATCACAGACCAACGCCATTGCTAGCCAGCACACTTGAGTTAGTGCTGCAAACACAAGGAGGTGTGCTTGGCTCAGTTCTCCCTTCCCTGCTGTGCTGGGCAGGTGGCAAGGCAATGGGGCAGCTGCCGTTGGGTTTGGGTTACTGTGCTGCGCCCCCCCCCCCAAGCCCTCACTGCTCCTGTTCACTACCCAGGCCAGTGCCTGGGCATCAGGTAGGCGATGATGGCTGGCGCACAGCAGAAGGCTGCTGGTTGCTGAATGAGAAAGAACCTTTTACAGCTAGTGCCTTTTGCGTTTGGCCAGCAGGAAATGTGTGTCCTTTATTTACAGCGTTTACAGTTATTGGCAACACTGTGTATGTGGGTGGCTTGGCGCTGGCCCTTCACCAGAGCTGTAACTAGGACGGGGCAGCCGGGGCGTTGCCCTGGGCACCGTAGTGAGCTGTGCTGTTTCACTGCTTGATTGAGGGGGCTTGTGTTGCTTGCTATGGTGCACCCCAGACACCAAACTACCTAGCTCCAGTGCTGCTTTTCACAACAAGGGAGGCGTGCAGGAGGCTCTGCGTCCCTTAGAGCCTCCTGCACCTTGTGGGGGGCTAGCGAACCCCCCCTGCAGCCCGGGGGGGGGGGGGGGGGTCTGACCCCCCCCCCCAGTTACACAGCTGCTATTAATATAGAAACCCAGCTGCTACTCATTTACTCAGTTGAGTTTCCAGAAACCACCGGCAATCTCTGTCACTGCAGATTCATCAGGCTGCTTGACTCCCCACGGCAGCTTACCGCATGGCCGTATGGGCCCACTGCAATGTGGGGCTGTCTGCCCTGCTGGCACTGGGCCGGGGGGGGGGGTAGATGTGGGGCTCTGTACACCCCCCCATGCCGCGGGGTTGGCTGTGGCCCCCCCCCCCCCCCGCCGCCTCGCTGGGGGGGTGTGGGCCCCCCCCCCCGCGCCCTGGGGGGGGGCGCCCCCCCCCCCCCCAACCTCCCCCCAAAGGGCCAGGTGGGCCAGCCCAGCAGCTAGGCGCTGCGCTCCTGCCCCCACCCCTGGGCTGGCTGGTCCACCCACAGTGGGGTGCATGGCGTGACTAACTGTGCCACGTCAGGGGTGGGGCTGCCTGGTATACAATATGGCCTCAGGCCAGGGGCGTCACTGTCACTAGGCTTATGGGGCTCGAGCCCTGAGTCCCAGCACCTGTGCCCTGGGGCTGCCTCCAGGCAGCACGCCAACAAGCCCCCAAGTCATGGTGCACTGAGCCCCGGGTCTTTTCCAGCGCCAGCGGTACTTCAGCATCTGAGCCCCACTGGAAGCTGTACTGCACATGCCCCTCACCGCCCCTTCCCCCAGTGGCCAGGGGCTGGCCTGTGGCCCCCAGAGCCCTCCAGTGCTGGCTGGGCCACAGCGAGCCAGGCAGTGCCCTAGGCTGTAGGGGAGGCACGCCTCCGGGGGGGGGGATTACTGGTGGGAGGGGGCAATGCTGGGGCCCTATAGCCCATAATCTGTACCAGTCCACTCACCACCTAAGCGCATGCCTTGCTGCAAAAAAGGCTACAAGCGGGTATTTGCCCAAATAAAAGTGCAAGCGAGTGCCCCAAGACCCGCTTTTGCTATGAAACAAGCAGCTGTTTATGCCCATGCATTGGAAATGCCGTCAGGAAACAGAGCAAAGCTTTGTCATGTAAACATCTCCAAAAGATGGTCCTCCTTGGATTTGCCACAAGTGAAATGAACTCGCTAATGTGGATGTGCAAATCCTTATTTGGATGTATCAGACTCCCAGGTTTTGACAAGGTACTTAGGCACCTAACTCCCACTGAAATCTGGGCTCACGTAGCAAGCGCTTACAGGCACTAGTTATCATTGTACAACAAGTCTCTTTTCTATGCTAGGGCTTTTCTGATGTAGTTTATTAATTGCTGGGCTGTGCAAGTTCATTGGCAGCTTGTGTAACCTATTTGCATAAGATATGCTATCTTGTTAAGAGACTTGCTCAGGGTGCATTGCTGTTGATGGGCAGACTTGGCTGCCCAGAAACCAGAACTGCCCGGTAACAGGGTGTGGAGCCCTGGTGAGGCTGGGGCAGAGGGGACGTAGAAGTGGGTGGTAAATTGAGCTGCAGTGACCATGAAATGGGCTCTTTTGGACAAAAGGAAGAAAGAACTGCAGGATATGGACCCTGGAGGCTGGGGTGGATTGCATGGCACCCTTCACTAGTTTGCCAATGACAGTAAGCTGGGGGGGGGGGGTGGTAGATACACTGAAGGGCTGGGGTAGTAAACAGAGTGCCTTGGCCAAATTAGAGCAGGAGTTTAAGGCTGGGGACCCCTTTATAGTCAAAACAAAAGTTTGCACTGCCCCCTGAGGATGCTTGGCACTGCCATGCAGGGCAGAATCAGACTCGCACCAGGCAGAATCAGGCCCATGCTGCTCTCCTCCCCTGGCCCCGGAGCCGCCATAGCCATAGCTCCTTCCCCCTGCCAGGGAGCTGGAAGCGGCCATGGCCCCATCCGCCTGCCCGGGAGTCATTGCGGCAATGGCCCCCTGCCCCCTCCCCGAGTTCTCTGCCTGCCAGCCTGTTCTTCACTGCCCCCCCCTTGCTGGTTCCCCGTCCCCAACACCCCCCCCCAGCCCCTTCCCCCTCTTTGCCTGGTCACTCGCAGCACTGCTGCACCTGGCCACCCCCCCCGGCTCCTCTGCCTGAGCATGCTCTGCATGCTCAGGCAGGGTGGGAGTTTTAAAAACTCCCCGCCTGGGGGAACCAGAAGCCTGGGTTTCCATGGGAACCGGAGAGTCAGGTGGTGTCCCCACCTCCCAGCCTGTCCACACAGCCTCTAGAGCCATGCTGGAGCCCACCAGGGGTCCACGGCCCACAGGTTGGGAACTATTGAATTAGAGGATTGGGCCAGAAGAAATTTGATGATGGTCAACAAGGATAAGTGCACAGCCCTACAATTAGGCTGGATGCACTGCTACAAACTGGGGACAAATTGGCCAGGCAGCAGGGCAGCAGAAAAGAACTCGGATGTTATAGCGGACCAAAAAACTAGCTACAAATCAACAGCATGCCCTTATTGCCAAGAAGGCTAATGGCATGTTGGGTTGCATTCATAGAAGTATTGCCAGCAGACTGAGGGACGTAATTATGCCTATTTGTCACTGGTAAGGCCTCTTTTGCAGTACCATATTCAGTTTTGGGCCCTGCACTACAGAAAGGAAATTGGAAAGAGTCCAGCAGAGGCCAATGCAAATTATTAGGGAGCTGGAAGACATTGCTTATGAGGCACAACCAAGATAACTAGGCTTGTTTAGCTTAGTGAAGAGTAGAGTGAGAGAGGATTTGATAGCTGCCTTCAACTGCCTAAAGGAGGGGTCCAGAAAGGATGGAACTAGGCTGGTCTCAGCGATAGCAAATGACAACGCTAAGAGCAATGCTTTCAAGTTGCAGAGGGGAAGAACTAGGCTGCATGTTAGGAAAAGCTTTTTCACTGGGAGGGTGGTGACGCACCAGAATGGGTTACCAAGAGAGATGGTGGTATCACCATCCTTAGCGGGTTTTTTTAAAAAACTTGACTTGCTAAAACCCTGGCTTGGATGATTTAGCTGAGTTTGGGCCCCTGGTATAACAGTATCGTCACTGAATGAACTTTTGCTTTGGCCTTTTAATGCATGAGGTAGTGCAGGTGTAACCTTCAAGGGTGACCCAGAATTTATTCACTTGCTCCTCTCCAGTGCCTAATAAGAGATTAAACCCCTGGAGAAAGCAGCTGGAAAGCCAGGATTCAGTTCTAAAGGAACGCAACCACAGAGACTGCTCAGAGTTACCAACCCACATTAAAATACTACTGAGAGTAAATGAACTTTATTAACTATTAACGTATTAAATCTTATCCAAAGAAAACAAAAATGAATTTGGACCGAACAGTAAGAAACCCATGTGTCCCAAGGTTTAACTGCCATCACCCATAGCTCAGATTCAGTCTTTGTTCAAGTCCTGAGGCTTGAGTGGAAAGAGGTAGCAATCCTCTTCTCAGGCTGAAGGAATCGTCAATAGGAATCCATGCAGTTCTTTCTTTCGCCTCTGCAACCAGCACCATGCAATCAGTCCCCTGGTCAACAGCTCTCAGCTCAGTTCCACAGGAGAAAACGCCAATGCAAAATATTTCACAGCAGGGAGCCAACATCTTGCACGCCACGCTTGGCTCAGCTTCTCTCATAACCACTGAGCACACAGGCAATTCTCACTGCAGCGCTATGTAGCTGCTGCTGTTCTCAGGCCTGTAGCTCCTATGTTTTGGCTCACACCAACACCAGAAAAGTTTGTGGAGCATGTGTAACTTGCTAGGGTGGGCTCAAATGCATTCACCTGCCCCGCTCCAGTGCCCCACAGAGAAAACCCCTGCAGAAAGCAGCTGGAGAGCCAGGATCCAATCTATTCAGGACTCACAGCAAAGACCGCACAGAGGTCCCATCCCACATTAAACTACCACTCAGCATAAACATAACAATGAACTTTATTAACTAACTAAACACACCTTATTCTAAGGAACCATAATAAATTTAAACAAAACAGCAAGAAACCCAGGAGTCCCAAAGTTCAGGTGGAGTCACCCTTATCTCAGTTGCAGTCTTTTAAGTCCTTGAGGCTTAAATGCAGAAGGAAAGCAATCCTCATCCTCTCTAGCTGCAGGAATCTTCAGGCAGATGCCATGCAGTCCTTTCTTCCTCCTGTGTAGTCAGCACCATGCAGTCAGGTCACTGGCCATCCAACTCTCAGTTCCACTGCAAACAACTCCCCTGCAAAGCAGTCAGAAAACATCCTGCAGTCCACTCCTGCTCAGCTCCTTTCACTGAGTCCCTTAGTAGATGTGCTCTGCACTCTCTGTTTGGTCCTCTCCAGGCTGCGCCTCTCAGGCTTCTCCCTGGACATGCAACTCCAAGACAACAATAATACTTGTGGCGCACTCTCAATGTGCTCCCACACCCTCTTACCAGAAGGTTCTGGTTTCTGGGCTGCAAAATCCGCCCAGCAATGTAACCCAGCCATAAGGGATCCCTGAAAGAGACTGCACATTTTTAGGAACATGGGTTACACATGCGCAAAATGCCATCACACTCTGTTACCGGGAAGTTCTGGTTTCTGGGCTGCCAAATCTGCCCATCAACAGCAATGCACCATGAGCAAGTCTCTTAAAAAGATAGCATATTTTATGCAAATAGGTTACACAAGCTGCCAATGAACTCGCACAGCCCAGCAATTAATAAACTACATCAGAAAAGCCCTAGCATAGAAAAGAGACTTGTTGTACAATGATGACTAGTGCCTGTAACGGCTTGCTATGTGAGCCCAGATTTCGGTGGGAGTTAGGTGCCTAAGTACCTTGTCAAAACCCAGGACTTTGATACATCCAAATAAGGATTTGCACAGCCACATTAACTAGTTCATTTCACTTGTGGCAAATCCAAGGAGGACCATCTTTTGGAGATGTTTACATGACAGACCTTTGCTCTGTTTCCTGACATCATTTCCAATGCAAGGGAATAAGCAGCCTCTACCCAGCCCCAGCCTGGAATCTGCCCCATCCCTGCAAGCAGGGAGCCCCCCCCCCCGTCAGCACGGGGCCCTGGGCAATTGCCCAGACTACCCCCATAGCTAAGATCACCTGTGCATAGACTCCTTCTCTAAGGCTTCACTTCTGTGCAGGGCTGGCCTTATGGATGGGCAATGTGGATGAGTACCCAGGGTGCTGCAGTCAACAAGTG
This sequence comes from Podocnemis expansa, assembly GCA_007922195.1. Classification (NCBI taxonomy): domain Eukaryota; kingdom Metazoa; phylum Chordata; order Testudines; family Podocnemididae; genus Podocnemis; species Podocnemis expansa. Next base: position 6,857,824 of record ML681964.1, on the reverse strand, counting down.
GGTGCTGTGATCAAGAGAGCAGGAGTACGACGGCTTGCAGTGTGAGATGATAGAAGGAGGCCCAAGATATGTGAGGGTGGGAGGCATGGATGCAGTGGTGGGCCTTTTTTGCTAAGGCTGGCCCTGCCTTCATGCAAGGGAACGAACAAACTTCCACCATCAAGGCAAGCCCCACCTCCTCTGCCCCATTTTTACAACTTTCTTTTATAGCTGAAGAGCTGATGTTTCCAGTTATCTCCACAAGGGGGAACCCTATTACAAGGAATGACATGAACTGGGCCAATTTATGGAGGAAAGGACATTTTCTACTCATGTTTGTTTCTCAGCCCAAAAGGAAAGCTCTTAGGAAAAATAAACAAATTATCAGGCTTTGAGGCAGAGACATTAGTGACAAGGGATAAAGATAACGAAGTATGAATTTATAGACGTGTCAGGACAAATGAGAATGACATAACCAAATAATGAAAAGCAGCAGGGGGAAAAAAAAGAGTAGCCACAGTGAGAAAAAATTAAAGTCACAGACAGACCACAAAGAAGAGCAATTATCCCAGGCTGGAGGCAGAGAAACAGTGTGTGTGTGTGTGGGGGGGGGGGCTCATAGAGCTCTGCTCACAATGAAAACAACAAAACAAAATAATTCAAACCACCCAGATGCATTTAGAGTTCAGCTCAGATATCAAATTCCCAGAATAATTGGTTCCAGCTGCTCATCCATTTCTGGGTAGGCTTTTGTTTGTGGATTGTATCACAGTCAGACTTATCCCTAATGACTGAGAGGCCTGGTCCCAAGGCTTGGAAGGGAGCACAGGAGCAGGGGAAAGAGGATGGAAAGACATGAAGCAGACAACAGTGGGCCCATATTGTAACCTCCCTGCAGTGCGTCAGGGAAAAACAACTAGCTAAATGTACTCCTGCCCTCCCAATGGTAAAACAAAGAGTCCCGTGGCACTTAAAGACTAACAAATTTATTTATCACATGAGCTTTTGTGGGAGAAAATCCCACTTCCTAAGAGCATCTGATGAAGTGGGATTTTCTCCCATGAAAGCTCATGTGATAAATAAATTTGTCAGTCTTCAAGTGCCACAGGACTCCTTTGTTTTGCAGATCTAGATGAACATGGCTACCCCTTTGGAACTTGGCAACATATTATGGTGTCTATTTTAAGGTCAGATTCCAAAGGGACAGCCATGTAGTTTAGTAAAGCAAAAAAAGCAAGGGACAAATCAATGGGAAGCTCAATGGGACACCAAGACTTCAAAGCTAAATGGCCGAAATCAAACTAATATGCAAATTAAAATATGCGAAAGCAGGGCTGAATTGCGACTCTGGATTCTTTTCACATTATAACAGGTAATTTGACTTCGTTCTCCCTCTGCATGCTGTTTCCTGGAGTTTGAATCCTTACAAATGCTTTCATTTGCTGTTGCAGTATAACCTGATCCCATGTCTTATACTCCCCTGCATTTATTGTCATCCAATGCTGTAAGTTCTCCCTCTTCAAAGCATCTGACAAAGTGGGATATTCTCCCACAAAAGCTCTTACACTAAATAAATCTGTTAGTCTTTTAATGCCACAAGACGCCTTGATTTTTTTTTTAATTTTAAGGTCAGGTGTGATGTGGAGCTGTCTAGTGGTGCCATTACCACAGAAAAAAGGATAAACAATGACAGTGTCAACATGTTAAAATGGCCACTTTGCAATATTTGCCTTGAGGTCTGATAATCTAGTGACTCTGTGTATTATTTTAAGCCAGAACATCGGGTTGCTTTGTGACCTTGAAGCATTACAATAATCTAAAAGGTAGAACAAAAATCTAATAATAAATGTGTACAGGTCTATTTTAAATGTAATAGGCCTGTTGACATTTTTAGTAAAATAATATGTTTCTTCTGAACTCTGCTGAGAGTGCATTGATTATCACACCTCTTCATAGCCCTGGCGTGTGCATCGTTTTGAGCTGGGACGCTTGGCCTGACTATGTCCACAGTTGACTGTGCTGCAGCATCTACTGGTACAGGTACAACTAAGGTCTTGTTTGAACTTAGGAGTCACTGGGGTCTTGAAAAATAAAGGAAGTCAGTCATCACTTACATTTTTCCATCCATGTTGCAATGGTGATCCCATGTCTGGTTTATCAGAGTATGAAGACAGCTGTATTGTTGTTTGCCATGCTGTTTCTTTTGATATGCTCTTCAAAATTGTGTTCACATGGGGTGGAATTTGACCAGTAGCTTGTCCTTCTTGATAGCTCTGTTGAGGCGCAAGGAATTTCAGGTCTTGGCAGATCTCCTTTTTTTTCTTACTCAGCTCATACAACACCACTGTTAATTTCTTTGTGGTAGACATTGTGATTTGTCCATCACGCTGTCCCAATGTGCCATGATTCCTGAAGCAGCAGCTCTCTTTGTTTTGACAACACAGTTCCCCCCTGCTTCCCACAGCATCAAATAGGGATGATGTGCATGCAGCAGGAAGCATGTTGCAGAATTTAGGCATGAGCAGGTCACAAGCTGCATGCATAGGCATAAAGAAACGCTTGTCAGTTGTGCTGGTAATGCTGCCCAGTTTAGCTCATATTGTTAATTTTTGGAAAAGCAGTGACAAGCAACAACCAAAATTTCTATATCACTTGATCCAATTACTGTTGTTTCTTTTATACCAAGAGACCCAAGCGCTATACTGATACATACAGGGTGCAGAAGCATCGTTGGGTACGTCCACACGTCTTTTTTATTTTGAAATAACACAGGTTATTTTGAAATAAAAAAGATTTGGTCCACACGACTTTTCCTTATTTCGAAATGATGGGATCCGTCATTTTGAAATAAGAAACATCATTTCGAAATAGGTTAAACCACTTTGATTTCGAAATGGCGGTTATTTCAAAACCGTCGTTTCAAAATAAGGCCATTTCGACATGTTGTTTCGGAACAAGCATGGTTCTGAAACAACATGATTTGACCTTCCTCCCAGGCTGCCTAGCACCCTGGGAGCATGGGCCACCCCCTCAGCACCCTGGTCAGGGAGCCCTCAGCACCCTCGCCAGGTTGCTGAGGGGAGACCTGCCACAGGCTATGGGGGGGCTGCCCCCAAGCCTGGCGGGGAGCCCCATGGTGCGCCTGGCTTTTCCCTGCCACTGGGGTCTGTGGAAACCCCATGGCGGGTGCTGCCAGGGCACCTGGCTCTCCCCACCGCTGGGGTCTGTGGAAGCCCTGCAGTGGGGTGCTGGGGCACCTGGCTCTCCTTGCCACCAGGGCTTCGGGGCAGCCCCAGGGGCGGGGAGAGCCGGATGCCCTGGCACCCCACTGTGGGGCTTGCCACCAGCCCTCACGGCAGGGAGAGCCGGGTGCCACAGCTCCTCACCGCCCCCAAGGGCTGCGGCCCTGGGAACCTGGGCATGAGGTCAGCTGCTGCCCTGCGACCACCCCAAGCCCCTTGCAGCTCCCCTGACCTGGGCGGGGGAGCCTGGGGGTGCCACAGCTCCCCAAGCCGCTTGGGGAGCTGCAGCACCCCCAGACTCCTGGCAAGCCCTCTCTCCCCCTACATCCTGGTTGGGCCTTGCCCCCTCTGCTTGGTCTGGTGACCCCTGGTAGTGTGCATAAGGCAGCAACACAATGGGGCTATCCACTCCACCCTTCAAATTAGGACCTTGTTATAACTTTTCCTTCCAGCAGGTCTATCCCTGAGTTGGATTTTATTCTGCTACTTATGCTTTCTAGTTGTAGAAAAAAATACCATACTTTGTAACACAGGCTCCTACTGGAACAGTTTGCTTTTCTCTTCTCTTTTTAATTATCAGGCAAAAAAATCTCTGAAGTTTTTATTAAAAATCTACAAGTTATAACTTTTGTTGCAAGCAAGGGAATTCTCAACCCACTGAAAAAAGAGGCGTCTTAATTTGCAAAAATAATTGCAATCCCCACATCTCAGAAATGATGGAATAAAGTTGGTGGTCAAAATTTTTTCTTTTCTTCATTGGGTCTATTGATAAAAAAACACAAAGGTTGCTTGCCAATGACCTCAGTCCTTTTCATATGAATGAGAGAAGCCCAAAGAGATACTGACTCAGAGAGGAGGCATAGAGGTTGTTTGAACAACAATTAGCACCTCATTGTTAGTCCTAATGACGCACCTTTGTTGCAACCCTGACCTACTGCCTTAAGCAACTTTCACCCCACTCCTGTGGCCTCACAGTAGAACCACCCCTGTGAACTGGGCTGTCACTTTTGGCCAGCTCATCCAGTCCCTGGCATGGGGCGGGGGGGCAGCGGTGCGGCCCAGCAGGGCCACCCCAAAGTGCAAGGCCCTGGGTGGCTGCCCCTTTCACCCTACCCTAAGGACAGCCCTGCCTGGGTGTCTATACTCTATTTGGAATGGAGTTTGTTCTTTTTTTCATAGCATACGCAACTTGCATAAAGGTCCATTTGCACACAGGCCCAGAACCCTAGCTTTCTTACATGTGCAAAAAAAATGAAGATAAAAGTTTTTGTGCTTGCATGTGTTTGTGCAGTTACCCTTCACCTGTGTGTTTGTATGTGTATGTATGTGCACATGCACACTGGGTATTTGTGCATAAAGGTGCTAATCAGGTATACAAATGACTGTATATGTGAATGTATAAAGTGTGAAAAAATCCCTGCACACGCCCCTTGCAGCCTGGTGTGGTGCTGCAGGTGTGCCCCACTGTAATTGCTCCTGGTTAGAGCGGTAACAGGTTCGCTTTAAAAGCTTGGGAGGGTGAGCAAACAAGCCAACTCATGCTTACTCAATAGCATACCCTTTTAAAATAAGATTTAAGTCCAGGACCGGTTCAAATAAACAGTTCATAAAGCTCTTCTTTCAGAGCCTTGATTAAGCTCCCATATGTCAAGTCCCTGGATAAAGCATCTAGTTAGAGGAAACAACTACCACCCACTGCAGCCTAGACAGCTTCTAGGCCCTTCTCGCTTGCACATCTACCTCTTTCTGCATGTATAGCCTAATCCTAGAGTGGGGCAGGGCCTCCATGATTACGCGCAGGCCAACCCAGCTGTAGGCTCCAGCCTCTCACATAAAGGGTAGGTAGTATACTCCTTCATATACCCACCCTAGAAACCTGTCCGGCGCTAGTGAAAGCCCTACTATTTGTCTGTGCCTGCATGGGCTCTGCAACAGGGCAATTGTCCTAGCTGATGGCATTAGGTTGTGGCCTAGTCACTTCCCCATATCAATATTCTCCAACCAGAAGAGCACTTCCTGCTTAGCAGCCCCTAGGAAGTCTGCAAGACCCCTGGCCATATTTTTTATTCTCATCATTGAAATATGTAGAGACCAGGGGCTGTGTTCTCCAACAGCCTCTGTAACTTGTCTGCCAAACTCATGCCTCCATATTCTTTGTTTTGAATTATGCTCATTTAAACTGAACATCTTATGAGGCTGGCCATCCTGTAAGGCCAATCACATGAGAGGTATTTAAGAACACCAGGCGGGCTTGGTTGGTAGAACAGCATTAGACTGCTTCCCAGTCTTCTCAAGAGCAACCTCCCCAGTTACACTCAGAGGCACAATCATTCCTCCAGCTTAACTCCCTGTTAGGATATCCGCTCACTGCTGACACAATCTTTTTTCCTGCCACCTTTGATAAAAGACTGGAGGTTGCAATCCTTTTGCACTCATGCTACTTTTCTGAGTGATGGTATCAGTTACGGAACTATCTTTACTTGCCTCCTGTGGAGTCATCGTTTCTTTAGGAATGGACTTATTTGGGCTCATGGTATTTTTCTGGAATGTGTTTTTTTGCTCATGCACCTTTGCTTTTTTGGGCATCCTTTTAATCTTCTCATTCATTCAAGATTATTATGCTATACCCATCTGTGCTCTTCCCTTCCTGAAGTTTGGCCTGGTGTGCAGCTGTCATCTCAATTCATTCTGCATTCCTAGGCCCCAGTTTACTCCATTTGCTGTATGACGCCACACTCCTGGAGCAGCTCATGCCCAGTTTCCTGTGTGTAATCAGCCCTCACCCAGTGGAAGAGCCCTCCAGTTAGCCACTCATGGGACTGACCCATAGCAAACATCCTCAGTCACCAGTGCAACCCTTGGGAATACCTTCTTGCAGGGTTCAGTGCTGCCCACTGAATCCTGCAAGCTTATTACAGCTGCCTGTCAATCTATTAAAGAAATTGATATGCACTCCAAGTGAAGTCTCTCCAGTCCCACCCACCCACGCATGATTTAGATGAAACAAACAAGTTTATTGACTACAGTAAGATTATAAGTGATTATAAGTCAGAGTGATATAAATCACAAAGGTTATTACATGAAAGACATCAACATCAAATAAAAGAAAACCCTTATCCTAAGCTAAGAGCACATTCCAGTTGTGTGTTTAAGCTTACCATGCAGGTTGGGTGTGACATGTCTTGCAGTCAAACTCTCTCTCCTTGAGGGTGGGTGCCACTCCCTGATGTTGCTTGGGAGCACGATTCCAGGGAAGGGCGTTGAGACAAGGGTGCCTCTTGCTTTTAACAAATTTCCTTGAAATCTCCTGGGGTCAGGTGATTATCCATGACTGGCAGTGGGTGTGATTCCTTCCAGTTGAGCAAAGGTGCTCACCAGTGCCTAAGGCCGGTCCACTGTTCCTGAATGCATGCCTCTGCTGGGTGTAGAAATGTAGCTTTGTGCTTGTCTGCATCTGTTCAAGCTATGTGAGGCGCACATATGGGGGGCATGACATGGCAGTTTCATATCTGAACGTATGTATGATATTGCAGGAAACATGCCACCATAATAGCAATGTTCAGTATTGTCCTGCGTGCTCCCAAAACACCTGACACAAACTACTTTGTGTCAGACTACAGCACACAGTTATACTGTAAGGCTGAACAGGGATAATACACAGATGAAACCACAGGGGTGTAGCATGTCACTCTATCCTTGTTCTCAGTGGACAGAATTTAATTTGTTAACTACACTGTGAGTTGTCAGGCAACGAGATAGTGTCTCACTTCACTATTCCACTCAGTACGTCAACAGCTGTATTTATGCATAGCTCAGTATGACACAGTTTCTTCCTATATGAAGCATGAGGGCTGTGGTCCAGCACTGGGAGGCTAATACATGTTTGGCCTAATGTCAGTGATGACTGATCTGACTTGATGAATGAGAAGACTCATGAACTCTTTCTGAGATCAGTGTGTGGTCTTTTATCCTCCCTGGGCTATCTGCAGTCAGATGCCAAATCAAGACTGGCTCAATCTGATCCTAACACTGCCATTGTAAACATTCTTTCCAAAGGATTTGTCTGAGCTGGTAAAGCAAATGCTTCTGGCAGCCACAGCCAAAATAGCCTGTTACCTCTATGTTCTGCTTTTCGTTGCCCTTTTACAGACCTTTCAATGAGCACAGCAGAACGAAGAGCAAAGATTCTGATGACGCACTGTCCTTATTTTAATTGACACATGCTTCCCCTTCAGGCAGGTTGAGATACATATATGTAACAAATGTGCCATGTACTACAGACAAATTTATTACTACAGTGCAGCCAATGTCCAGCACACACTATTAGTACAGAAGTCACATGCAACAGGGTAAGGCTAGAACCACGTGTCTTCAGCTCAAACAGCAAAGGCCTCGGCTACTTGAGTTTAAGGTGCGCTTCTCAAGTTTGCACTACTGGTAATTCCCTTAGCGTTTCACAAGGCACTACCACTCACTCACACAACATGAGTACATTAGAACAGGATAGGTTTTGCTCTCACTGATTGATAACAATGTTCTGTTAGTTTTACTAACATGATGGTGCGTCAGGTCTTGGCTATTTGAGGGATGTCATTCAGTCAGACCAATTGATTCATTTGGCATAGGAGACATAAGGAAACATAGGAGAAGAGTCTGGTGTATTGCTGTAAATTAGCTCCAAAGAATCTGATAAAAGGCACCACATGGAAAGTCTCTTCCAGGGCCGGTCCCTGCAACAAGCAAATCAGATTCTGAAGTTTATTGGGCACTTAGCTCAATACATTATACCTAAAAAGTGATAGTCACATGTGGTGAGCCTGGCCAGCACAAGGACCTTCTGTGTGTGAGTGATGCTGGCAAACTGGATGCACGGGAGTGCTATGTGACACACAAAAGGTACCTGGGACAACCTCAGTGTCCTACATAGAACTAGTGTGCCCAGTAGTCTGCTAACCTAATAAAGAGGGGATGAGGCTATCTAGCTAGGTAGTCTCATAGCTCTCACCACTGTGCTATCTGAGCACTACAAAATCCTCAGTGCCCCCATGAGCTGGAGAAGTATTATGTCCATTTTACAGATGGGGAACTGAGGCGTTCCTGGCTGAGCAGGGCTTGCTTAAGGGGCAAACCATTGTGGCAGCTGCTGGGGCACTGAAGCTTAGGGGTGTCAGTGCCACAAAGTGTAAGTTTGGTTGGGTTGGGCTGGGCCCTCTGCTGCAGGGTCATGTGACTTCACTTGCCACCATGTGACCACTGGCCCAGCCCCACCCCTCCAGCCCCCACAAGTGCACTCCCAGCACAGAGTTGGTGGTGGGGGTGCAAAAGGAAAAGTTGACTTAGGGTGCCACAATTCCCTGAGCCGGCCCTGTGGCTGGACAAGGAATTCAGTCTTGAGCTCCTGAGTTCCAGTTCAGCCCTGTGCACTACAATATCCTTCCCACCTCTGTGCCATTCCAGACTATATTGCACAGGTTGGATACAGCAGTCATCAGGGTCTGCCACCACATTTTCCAGGGTTGGTGTTGGATTTCACCTCCCCAGCTGTGCCACACTCCCCCTGCAGAGAGACAAAACACCATTTGATGCAGGCAAAGTAAATTTCAGCCACAGGGGCCTGCTTTATCTCAGCACCACCATTAGCCTTGGGCAACGGAGCAGTCATCTGGCACCGTCAACGACTGTGGAACAGGGTTGAAAGAGCTGAAGGGGAAACATGAAGAAGAACCTGTGCTTTAATTACATGATATATCACATACATTGTATAACGTTCTCTTTCATAGCAAACCAAGTGAGTGAGGCAATGAATAATCCCCAATAACAAGTTTAGCTTAGTGTACAGAATATTATTTGCCTGGAATCGGGAATTCTAAATGAGAAAATTCCCAGCAAATCCATTAAAATAGCCAATGATGGTGATGATTAGAGCATGCATTCCATGTTTGATGTTGAGCAGATTGTTCCCGAGTCTTTCTGCTTCAGTTTCTGCTGTGGATGAGGGTCAGGAGAAGCCAGTATTCATTTACACTTCCTTGGGAGACTTTTCTTCCTGGGAATCAGCACAATTCTTTAGCAGAGGTGCTAGGATTCAGCACACATTCTGCTGAACCAAGCTAAATTAACTCTATCCTGCTGGATGGTTAGAGGGATGGAAGACTGCTGAGCAACTTATCTTTAAAAAGTATCTACCATCATAGAAAAGCAATTACAGGACCCAAAGGAATGAAGCTCTGACTATTGCCATTATAGACTAGTCCTCTCCAAAAGTCCAACCTCATGTCCTAGTTTGTGGGGAGGTGGCAACAACCAAAGTAGGGGATTGCTTGTCAAGGCAAAGTATGGTGGGGCCTATTCCCCACAGCTGTGATGGTGGCCATGAGGGCCTGTCACGAACCCTGCAACAGTCAGTGAACAAGGGTCTGATGAAAATCAGGCAGCAGCTGAGTTTTCGTCACTGGAGGTGGATGAACCCATTAGGTCAATGGCAACGGTGGCCATATAGCTGAAGGCGAAGTAGTAAATAATTAGGAAAATGGCTTGAGTCAGTGCACTTCTGTCTACTCTGCCCCAGGGTGGTGAAGTACTTAGGGACATGCGATCCAATATGGCATGTACAAGCCATAGGGGATTGTTGTAACAGACCTTTGCTGTCTAGGTGAACTGATAATGATGATGATTTGCTCTTACCAGGGGAAAATCTAATTGAGGAGTAAAAATGGTCATTAACATTTAAAATGCTGAGTGTCTAAGGTCTATCAAGTTTCACAGCATGGTTCTGTTGTGGGATCATCATTGCTCTGTTAAACATATAACCAAGAAAGGAAACGTTTGGATATTTCAGTATGTTACAGCACCCATGAGGGAGGGAAGTACTGTGATTGTTGTTTTATTGATAGGAGCTAAGACACAAAGGCTATGTGTATACTAGGAACTTGGTTCGAATTAAGGAGGCATATGTCAGACTAAATTAGTCCATGGCCACACTGGCGTTCCTTAGTTCGAACTCCATAGGAAAGCTTAGTTCAAACTTGTAAAACCTGCCTTTAGTCTGAACTAACCCAATGGAGTTGCGTTAGTTCAAACTAACCATTAGCTCAAACTAAAGGCAGTTTAATCTTCTTCCTCCCAGAGTGCCTTCCTCTTTTTATGGATTGTGTGGGGGCATGGCCCTTCTTGGGTGCCATGTTGCCACACTTCCCATGGTGCCCACCCTCCTAAACTGAACTAGCAAGTCCTGTGCATGGACGTGCTAGTTTGATTTAGGTTTCTAGTGTGGACATGCTAATTCAAACTAAGTTAGTTTGAATTAATCACAATTAGTTTGAATTAATTAATTCGAGCTAACTTAGTTTGAACTAGCATTCTCAAGCACAGACACTGCCAAAGAGATTAAGACCTAGATCCTCAAAGGTATTTCTTTGATTTCAGTTCAAGTTAGGAGCCCAATGTCCTTGGGCAGTGGTGTGACAATTTTGCTAGTTGGCCCCACACCCCACTCTGGCACAGCCCAGGCTTCCTCAGCAGCAGAGCTCATAGACTCTAAGGTCAGAGGCTACAGTACCTCATCTACCACCCTCCTGCAATAAACCTCTAAGTTATGACTAAGTTATTAAAGACCTTAAATCATGATTTAAAGACTTTAAGGACTAAAGAGCTTTGGTTGGCTAGAGTTTTGGCTCCCCAAACACCTCACGGCACTGTCTCAACTCTAACTATTGCAAAAATGTGTGTGGACAGCAAGCCTGGAGAGGAAATCTGCTAACTCTGGCGGTGCAAGATCTAGCTATATGTACCTTAAACCAATGGTACTCAACTGGTGGCAAGCGTGCCACTAGTGGAATGCAGAAGTAGTCTAGGTGGGATGCAGGGTTTTCATAACAATTACTAAGAATTCAATCTCCCACCCCCTGATCTCCCCTGCCCACCTGACCCAGTATCATTATGTATAAACTGTAGCAGTAAGATTTATACCCAACAATATTATTACGATTTTCAATTATTTAATAACCTCATTTTTGTTTGTTTGTGTTTTAAAACCATAGCAATAAAATTTACTCCCAACAATACTATGGCAATTTCTTATGTCCTTAAAACTTACTGCAAATGATAACTATAACAACTGAATGCCTATAAACATATAAATGTCCTTCTTGGAAAAAGTGGGCTTTTTTGTTTCTATCATGGTTGGACACAGGTTCTTTGATAAAGTGATTGATGGGATGTGAGATACTAAAGGCTGTGAACTATTGCCTTCAACAAATATATAGGGGCCCACTGCTGTCACCATGTACTAACTATAGGACTTGGAGCTTGATTCATGTCACCTTGCTCCTTGTTTTGTCATTTACACCAGCACAAAGTTAACACAAATTGGGTGCACAATAGTCCTCAGAATCAGGTAGTGATTTACAGTTATACTGCACTGGCACAGAGCAAGAAGGAACAGAGCCTGTCCTCCCACAGTGCTTAGGCCTTAGCTAGACACAAATCTGCAATGATGTAATTAACCCCTTGCGTGCACACTCTTATTTTGGTTTAGGAGCAGCTTATTAGGGTTTAGCTTAAACCAGTTCCTAACCAATTTAAGCCTATGTTCACATAGGGTATGCTTGTTTCGAAACAAGACGTTTTGAAACAAGCTGTTTTGAAATAACATTATTTCGAAACACCTTATTTCGAGGACAAAAAACCGTGTCCTTGAAATAAGGCAGCGAAATAGCATGTCCACAGTGTGGACATGCTATTCCACCTGGGGAGGGGACTGCAGGCACCTGCGGAGTGCCGCAGCCCCGCGCCTCACCTGGCCGGTGCCTGCAGCCCCTGCAGGCACCCGC
>ML681964.1:6678544-6845372 GCA_007922195.1 Podocnemis expansa | reverse complement strand
ACCCCTCAGCACCCTGGCCAGGGTGCTGAAGGGGGGCTGCCCTTCCTCCCAGGGTGCTTAGCACCCTGGGAGGAATGTGACATGTTGTTTTGGAACACTTTGTTCCGAAACAACATGTCCGAACAGGGCTGTTTCGAAACCTCTATTTCGAAACAACCCTGTTTCGAAACACAACAAGGTTTAAGTTGTTTCGAAACAACCAGGGCCATTTCAAAACAAGCTGTTTGCTCGTTTCGAAATGGCCGTGCGTTGTGTGGCCATGGCACTTCTTATTTCAAAACAACCTCTGTTGTTTCGAAATAAGACGTGTGTGTGGCCATACCCTAAGTGAAACTGAAATAAGTCTGGTTTAAATCACAATGGGTATGTCTACACTGGAGCCTTACGTTGACTTAATCTCCCTTAAGTCAACTTAAGGAAAGCTATGTCCACATTGTGCTTTTATTACGTCGACTTCAGTACTTGCTTAAGTTGACTTAATAACTCCAGCCCTTAAAGTCAACTTAAGCATTAAAGCCGACTTTAATAAGTCGACTTAACATGTTATAGATAAGGCCGTCTGCACTGTAGGCTTTGTTAAGTCAACTAAAGTCGACTTAACAGAGCCCTCCAGTTTGAGCATAGGGTTTGTTAAACCAACTTAGCTTTTAAGTTGACTTTGTTGTCACCTTAAAGTCGACCTTGTTAAGTTGACTTAACCGAACCCTCTAGTGTAGCCATAGCCAAAGAGAATGTCAATACAGCTCTTGAATTGGTTTAAAGCCACACCTTTTAACACTGGTGCTCCTTTGGAAATAGACAAACCCTTAGTATTGTAAGTAGTTCCAGTGGGACTAAGCATAAGCCTTGAAGTACAACTTTGCAGGCTTGGGCCTGTAATGCCTTCCACATATTTAGTGCACTCCAGAAAATTCCTGATGCTATGCAGGCAAAAAATGCCAATGATCTATGGTTGATTGTTAATAAAAATACCACTTTTCAGGACTTTAAAAAACATTTGAAAAAAGGTCACTTCACTCAATAACATCCTCAGGGAAATAATTTATGGGGACTGCAGTCTATCTGATGCAAGTAACATTCTTCTACACACCAGTCTTCTACCCAGTGCCATGCTGTTGAGCTAGCAGCTTTTAGCCCTGACCCCAACTTCATTATCAGCCAATTGGGTCACTGCTGAAACCAGATGCAACTTCAGCCATCACTTACCTCCAGGCTTATTTGCTCCAGTATGTAATTTTAATTCAATCACTGTAATCTTGATGCTATAAAAAGCTTTAAAGTACTGATTCTCCAATTCAGGTGTCCAGCTGTATATTTCTGTAATGAAATGCCACATTTTATATTGACAGTCAAGGGAGTGGAAAGATTTTTCTAAAATTTCCTTGGAAAAAAAAACCTTAAAGAGACTGAGGCGCTATCCTTTATACTAAGGCCTTCTTTCTTTAATCAACAATTAATTTGGAGTCTTCAATATTCATCACCCTTATTAACAGCATCCCACACCCACTGGAGCATGCATGGACAGCTGCAACAGAAAGTTTAATGCAGATCACTTGCAAGAGAGACGTGAAGAAGCAACAGTTCAGGAAAAGGAGGGAAAGCAGTAAATTCCCCATACCACAAAAATCAATCAATTTTTAAAACTTATAACCCAGAACATATTTCCAGGTTTAGATTTAGATCATTTAAGACCACTTCATCCAGTAATGCAGTCTCCGAACCATCCCTCTAGATGTAATTGCAGAGGAGACTGAGTTTTTATTGCTGATTAACTCTTGCATTAAGGAATTTCTATTCCTCTATCACGAAAGGTCCAAAATCAAAACAAGTATAATGCCCATTATTGCATTCCTTGCCCATTTTAAAAATTGTGGGGAACCCTGGTGAGTAGCCAGAGCAGCCTGCAAAATCTGATCTAAGAGCAACAAACTGCCACTGAGCAAGAAAATGACATAGGCATCCAAATATCAACATTCTTTCCTGAAGCCTAAAACAGATCCCCCTCGGGAAAAAGGAATCAGTTGCACAATGTCCTTTGTGGAGTTTGACTCCTCTGGTCTCCTGCTGTATGACAGACCTGAGGTCTGGGTGCTTTTTACCTGAGGAGAATGGGAACCCTAGTGTCCTGGGCCATCTCTGAATCCAGTGGAAGGCAAATGTTACTCTTCCTTGCTGGCTGAGGGCAGCTTGCAGTCATGAGAGTGGCTCTGGGACTGCGCCTGATGTATAGCCTCCCAGGGTATATCTACACTGGAGGCTCTGTCAAGTTGACTTAACAACGTTGACTTGAAGTCAACTTAAAGTCAACCTTTTTAAGCCTACTTAGAGCCAACACTGAAACCTCCTGTCAACTGCCTGTGTCCACCCTGGCAGGGTAGCTGTGCCTGGTGCCCAGGAACTCTGGGAGGGGGCCTGGAGGCAAATTAGGTTGACTTAAGGCATGAGCATCCCCTGGCCTGGAAAAAGAGCTGTGGCTCGGCTGCAGACATTCGGGGCTCACATGCTTTAAGTGTGCCACTGCTGCAGCTGCTGCTGCGGCAGACCGGGGGCTTTGGCACCAACATTCGGGGCTCAAGTACTGTAAGCCTGGCACCAGCGATGCCCCTGACTTAAGGCTTTCCCCATGTACTTTGGCTTAAGTTAACTTAATAAGGTCAATGTAAGTGTTAAGTCAACCTTAAGAGGTGGTGTTATTAAGTCAACTTAAGGAAACACTTAAGTCAACTTAATGAAAGCCCAGTGTGGCTGCAGGAGTCTGTAGGTCGACTTAACCTTCCTTAAGGTGACATAAAGCTTCAGTGTGGACGTATCCCCACAGCATAACCTGGTGGGGGGGAATGCAAGATGTCAGCTTCCCACTTAAACTGTTATGAGAGACTCCAAATGCTAGTTTGTTTAATCCCTGTCTTTAGTTTAGTTTCTTGTCTCTTCATACTGTTGTTGGTAGCCCTTTGAGTGCTTCAGACCTGAGGGGAAGAAGGTGTTTAGCTTTTCCTTTAAGTGTAAAACAATGTCATTATTACCACCAAGGAGAAAAAAGAGAGGGAGCTGGAGGACTTACGCAAGCCAGGTCAGAGGTTAGTAAAGGGCAGAGTGTCTAAGCAGAGACTAAGTACTTGAAAAGGTGTAATTATTACCTGAACATATGTATGGGAATGTAATCCATCTTTCATATAGGACTTTAGCTAGGGGATCACATACTTTATATTGGCTGTATGCTGAGCTCCTTGTACCCTACAAGGGCTCCTTGCAGCCCTCCATCCCACAAGCTCCTTGTGTGCTCCCACCTTCCTCTGCTGCATAGGCTCCCTTCAGCTACTCAATTCCCCCCTTATACTAACGTCTCTGCAGCAGCGTCGCTGCCCTGGGGAAGGACCCGGGGCACTGGCCCAGGCCATGTCCCCTGGCTGCAGGCCACACCCCCGGCCCCGATTCTGCACTGGGGCCTAACCCAGCCTCAGGTGCTCCAGATCCCTGGCCGGGGATAAGGCAGGAAGCGGCAGCCGCAGTGACTGGCGGCCCGGCCTAGGTCGGGGCTGGAAGCGGCCGCTGCCACCATGGGCAGCCAGGCCCCAGATCTCCAGCCAGAGATCAGGAAAGGCACGGGCCGTGCCAGGACTGGGGGCACTGGCGCTGGGATTCAGGGCGCGAGCGCCATGTACCAGGCCCCAGCGATGCCCCTGCTTCTTTCTGTACACCCCCATTCCCACTTCCCCTTTAACTCTCCCTTTCACACATGATAGAGATTCTGTGTGCCCCTCTTCCTTCAGACCAAGTTTCCCAGGTTTCCCTAAAGTTGTGTGTGCCCCCCGCATTCCTTCTCAATGGCAGGTCTTCTGCGTAAGGCCACATGCTTTTCCTTCCATGATTGCACCTTCCTCCACTAGACGGCTCACCATTTCCTTCACATGGGTTCTTTGTGCCCATAAACCCTTTTCCCTTAAGAGTGTCCCGTATTCTCTCTCCCTATATATACACCAGGGGTTCTGTCTACCCCATCTCCCCACCACTCCAGGGGCGTGGTATCCACATACCACTCTGATCAACTGCATGCCAGCAGTTTGCTACATTTGTACAGTTCACCACTGAAGTCAGTGGGGCTACATGTAGGTACAGCAGTTCATCTGCTGTCAGCTGCAGGAGCAGGCTGAGATGGTGTTTAGCTTCCACACTAAAAAGCAGCCTATCAAGACTTTGATTCAGGTGTGGCTCAGGAAATCTCAGCCTAGTTTCAATATAGATTTTTCAGATCAGTTTTGGAAATGGATTGGCCCAGCATTAATATTTAGCATTGTGCTTGGAGTACAGACTTGATATACAAACAGAGGTTCTCCATTGAGACCAAATTTCTTTTCCCCTGTGGCTCAGAGCGAGACAGTCTGAGTCTTCCCTCATAGTTTATGCCTGACATCCTGACAACAACATTCAGCACTTTTTAATAATTTTAAGTGCTCTCAGGATAGAGCTGAATGAATTCACAATACAGAAATAGCAACGTTTCTAGTAATTAGGAACTAAACGCATATGTTAATACTATAATAATATTTTGCATTCATATGAAAGAATACTTTGCATTTATGCTTAAAGCAAATGACTCCTAGTCACTCTCTTTCTGATGTTGCCACATATTTCTTCTGCACAGTTACAACTGCTAATGTATTTATACCTCTGTGTAGCCCCCCAATATAGTTTCACTTTGACAACCATGTGGTCCACTTCACGCTATAAATACATTACTAGATTTCTCAGCCAAAGTGACTTCCACATAACAAGCTTGTCTTATTTGAACTACTGCACATCTGCTACATATAAGACATGCTAAAATGGACTCACAAGGCACTGGAATGTATTACAGCAAAAATGCATTCATCATTTGCTCTAAAAGCAAAAGTGAGATATAGTGAGATACTGTACGAAAAATTAATCATTCACTAAAACAAGACAAAAATACATTGCTTATTGAATAATGTCATCATATGCTGAATTGAGGGTACCACTTAAATCAAATGTACCTGTACAATCATAGCAGTAATGAATCACACTAAAATGTTCCTTTGAGCTGTGCGCTCATACTAGCTTCCCTTCTTATATTTGATTTACTGATCTTCTCTTAGCAACATACAAAACTTGGGGCTAAGCTTAAGGGTTGCTCGTACCTGCACAGCTGCCAATAGAGCTCTAATTATGTGCACTGTCACTGTAGTATCTGATCTTTTCTATCACAATTTCCGGGGCAGCTTTTCAAGAGTGCCAGCGATGGTAACTTTTTATTGGGCTATTTGAGGAAGAAAGCTTGGCATGTGTAGTAGTTTAATACAGTGGTTCTTAACCACTTGGGTTGGGACACATTACTATGTCAGCACACAGCAGCCGGGGAGATGGCTGGATTTGGCCTAGGGAGGCAGGGGTGGGCTGCCCACGGTTCTATGTGGGGTAGAATGCCATAGGATAGCTCAACACACCTAGTCAAAGCTATAGATTTTAAAATCATTTTTACAGCAGCCTGCCAGATTCATGAAATTCTTTAGGATTGCTCTATGATGGGTGGTGGTGTTGCAGTGACGGATTAACAATCACACACATGGCGTCCTGGCATGAGCCCAAAACTAAGGACAAATCTGAGAAACAACTAAACTTAAGTGTTGCAAGTCACAAAGTGATCCAGGCTTTCTGCAGCCTGTGGACTTATTCTGCAAACTGTGCTCTAAATGTGTTTGTTTGAAGTAGTCCAGCAGAGAATGTGTGTCATAATTTTGTCCCTGGCTCCTCAATAGCATAACAGCAACTAGGTATAAGTGGAGGAATGGGCCCACTTCTGTGGAGAATTGTCCTAGCTCATACAATATTCCCTAGAATTCATTAACTAAGTCCTCACTCCCATTTCCGTTACCCAGACGCCTGCCTAAGCTCAAGGGCACCGTCCCACTCACCTCTGTGGCGGGGCCCCTGTAATCTGAACCATGCTGGACCCTAGATTCCTGGGGTGGGGTGGGGGGGGTCAACTCCCAATCTTGTTGCGGTCATCTAGGGTAGGAGGTAGGGTGCCCCCACGCCGGGATGCTTACCCATTGGTGCAGCCTCTGGACCCAGTGCCTGCCCCACCACACATTGCCACAGGGGCCCCAGCCAAGTGACCTGACAACGCGCTGGGCCCTGGTGGGCCATGCCAGAGGCTGCGCCATGTACCAGCTGGCCCTGCCCCCTGGGAGAAAAACAGCTGGCTTGGGGGGTGGGAGTGCGGTGGAGCGCGGCTCTGGCCCTAGAGCTCAGCTCCTTCAGCACAGACAGGGCCCCTCCCAGCACCCCTCCAACCCTGCTGGCACTGTGCCAGCCTGAGAGAAGTAGGGGGGCAGATCAATGCAGGGGTCTCAGGGTCCCAGCGCTACTGCTTGGCACAAGGGTACCACACAAAACTTTGGGGGGTGTGTGTGTAAAGGATGGTCATAGTCTGTTTCTCACATGTCTCAAGCCTCCTGCCATGGCCATAGCTGCACTGTAGAGATGAAAAGAGTGTTAGACACTTTCTCTGGATGTGACCACAAGCCTCAAGCTCTAAGGTGTAGGGCCCTTCTTCCCAGCATCGATTTCCCTATTGCGGTCAGGATGCCCCTTCCAGTCTGGCCTGTAGGCCTCTTGGCTGGTGAGGTCCTTCTGTGCTGGGCCCTGCCCAGGGTTCCCCTCGCTCTGCTCACCACACATGGCTCCAGCTGTCATCTGTAGGGGATGATATCCTCTGTCCAATGCTCATTTGCATCTTGTCCCCCTGAAGAAAGGCAGCCAGAAGGAGTCATTTCACTCTCTCCCCATTATGTTGTCACCAAACTTTGGAAAGTTCTTGTCTCAATCGTAGAAGTGATTTACTTTCACATTCCTTTGACCTGCTTTGCTAGTGATGCTGGATTTGTGACCATAGTTGGCTCCTTCTCTGACAAACATTTTTGGATTCTTTTCCATACTGGAATACCCTACAAAAAACTTCCAACCTATCCCCCTTGCTATAAGCATATCATCATTCCCTTCCGCTCCTCTGCTCCTCCCACCTTCCATCTTGCCTAGCAGAACTTAATGAAGATGCAAAGGTAATCCTTCAGAAAGGACTCATCACGATAAGTCAATCCCTTACTGAGTAACATATACCCTTATGGTTACCTCTGGTTTTTCCTGTCCTTCCTGGTGTTTCTGTCTTTCACTTGATGCATATTAACACAGAAAGATAAGAACCGTCCTTCTGGAGCCGGCCCATGATCCATCAGGCCCACTGTCTTGTCTTCAACATCGGGCAGTAACCAATGCTTCAGAGGAAGATGCAAAATATTTCACATTAGGCATGTGTAGGATAATCTGCCCCTCACATTAGGTCTCCAGCATTAGCAGGGGTCTCAGCTGAAGCCCAGCTTTTACCACCCACTGTTGCAGTGTGCACCCCAGATTGCACACCACTGCCTGGGGCTGACAGCCTGAGTCCTTCTCCCTGGGGCTTGGACTGTCAGCTCCAGTTCAGTTAATACACAGACTAGCTAATGGCAGCTTGGATAAGTGGGATTCTACTGTAAGGGGTATGTCACCCCCTCCCACCCAATGTAAAGACTAAGGCAACTCTGTAGAAACACAAATGTTATGTTTTTCTGAATTGTTCCCTGGCAAACAAATTTTTAGGATCCCTGATTGTTAGCTAACAATGAGCTTATGCCCTGAAGCATGAGGTTCGCTATTTCTCCCAAAACTTGTTAGCATTTATTTATTGTCTGATCTACCCTGTGATTTTCAGGATAGCGACTGCACCCTTTGTGAGTAGCCTACTCTATTTTTTTGGATGTTCAATAAAAAAATAAATATTAATCATAATGAGTATGCCTATGTCTACACTTAGAGTTTCAGTGCAAATTACTGAATTCAAATTAGTCAATTCGAACTAATAATTCTTAATTTGAATTCAGTCAATTCGAATTGATATAGCCACACTAGAAAATCCAGTTTGAATTGGCATGCCCATGAACAAGACTCGCTAGTTCGAATTTGGTAGGGGGCACTATTGTATAGGGAAAAATCAAGCTGTGGCTAATTCAAAGTAGCAGTGAATTCGAGCTGACATGGCTGCACTGGGTGAATTCGAATCACTCAGTTCTAATTGACCCTGACTTCAAAGTCAAATGAGGTTTGACCAATCTGAAGTCAGCTTTCATCAATTTGAACTGAGGAGTTCCTCAGTTTGAATTGAGGACAGCCAGTGTGTCCATGCACTTAATAGAATTTGAATTGATGGCAATCAATTCGAATTCAGCACTAAGTGTAGACATACCCTATGTCTACACCACATAACATTTTTTCGAAAAAAAGATTTTTTTGAAAAACTATTTCAAATTTAATTCAAAATAGGGACTTCAAATAACCTTTTTTCGAAAATGTGATTTCGGGAAAAGAGTCTGGGGAGGACTCTTTGTCCCGAAAAAAGGTTGCATTTTATTTTTTTGAAAAAAAGAGTCCACATCTCTTTTTCGAGAAAATGAAAGGCAATTGAAAGGATAGGCAGGGTTTTTTTTTTTTTTTTTTTGAAAAAAGTCATTGTCACATCTGAAAAGGCAACAATGGCTCCCCAGACATGGAAAAGATTTTTCAGGATAAGGAGGCTTGTCCTGGAAAAAACTTTGCAGTACAGATGTGCCCAATGGGTAGATTCATCTGTATTTCACATAAAGGCTTTAATGCTCCCACAAGGCTGAGCAACTATCCGCCTCTAGGTGTTACCAGGACTTCCAAATATAAGGAGAAAAATGAGAAAAATTTGTGGCTAGCTATTAATATCTTACATTTAAAGCTGAGTGCTCAGTTGTAGCTTTGGTGCTTCTTATTGGGCGTAATTGTTGCTTTCTTGCACTTAAAAAAATGGTTACTAAGCTTCTGTAACTGTTGTTCTTTGAGATGTGTTGCTTATGCCCATTCCATGTCAAGTGTATGTGTGCCACATGCACCAGTACTGGAGATTTTTGCCTCAGTGGTAGTCATAGGGCTAGTTCTGCAGTGGTGCATGTATCTGCCAGCACTGCCAGCCTCCCCATTCCCCTTTAGTTCTGTCTTGCCAGAACGCCAACAGAGGGAAAGGAGGATGGGTTATGGTGTGGATGTGAACAATGTGTCTTGAAGAGCAACCATTATGAAAGGTTAATAGCTCTCTTTTCTTCTTCAAGTGCTTCCTGATGTCCATTCTAAGTGCGATGATTCACAAGCAGTACCTCTGGAGGTGGACTGAGAGCTAACAGATGCTCCAATTGCAGTAATGCTCTGTCAAAGCATACATTGTCCCAGGCCTGTTGCATGCTGGCATAGTGGGATGTAAAGATGTGAGCAGATCACTGATAGACAGCTTGATGAGGCAAGGCTAGTCCAGCACAGTCCCCAGCAGTAAGGAGGCACTGAGAAGGAGAGTGGAGCCAGCAGCACTACTGTGAGTCCTGGTGCTGGTTCTATGGTGACCATTGAGGGGACTGTCTCCAGCACCAGTGCCTGTGGCATGCACACACCTGCCATGGACTGGACACGAGCAAGCATATGAAGAAGAATTAATGATTACGCTAGTTTGGATAACACAGCTCTTAGCAGCCCTAAGCCAAACTATATTTAGGCATCAGCTCCTGATATTGTTGTGCAACAGCAATAACACCACCACTTTCCTACACACTTCATTCAGCCAAAACAAGTCAGAGGTCTATACTTTATTCACAGAGCCACCTCTGACATTTATTGCTCAGCTTCAGTGGTGTTGCTGCTGCTGGGCACATGGGGCCCAGAAGTAGCTATGTAACCCCCCCGCATCCCTGTCTTGACTTTTTTCAGGCTGAAACAGGCAGTGGCCTCTCTTACAAGTTTCTTTTTTGCTAAGGGTAGCTTTTACCCTTTAACTAAGCTAACAGGTTTTGAACAATAAAGAAAGTAACATATCACAAAAGACAGTATTTCATGTTTCCCTGTACTAGAATTACAGTTATTGTCAGATTTGTGATCAAATAAACTCAAATACCATTACCACATTTCCCCGCACCCATAGTTTGATTATGCTAATGTGTTCTTTGTGCTCGTGCAAACGCAAAACCCATGCAGATTAGCTGCCCCATTCCAAAGCTCTTAAGATCAGCTCCTAAGCCTGCCTTATGTGGTGTTTTAGGATCAGGTCCACTGTCTGTCTATACACTGGCTAGTCATGGACAAGCAGCACAAGAGATCTTCTCCACACCAAGAGACATTTAGGACCGATGAGTATTCAAATATGTCATGGCTGCTGCTTGGCAGGCGCCTGTGGTGAAGCTGAAGGCACAAATGCTTCTCTTGCTGACTTTTGGCAATGTGTGCCTCTTACTTGAATGCACTGCCTTAAGGACGTGGTTGACGTACTTTTTCAAGAACTTCTGTGATCAGTTTAGAATGGCTTCCTCAGCAAGGTCAGCTTGAAGGGTGAATGCCCTTTGTTCAGTGCAGGCAAGCCATTTTCAGAAGGAGCTGATTTGTGCCATGGAAATAGTGGGATTTAGACAAGAACATGAGCTGATATAATAATCTGGATTTGGGGAAGTACTTTCCATCTTCAGCTACTGCATGGCCAAGGATTTGAGCGATTACAAATGGTCTTGAGAGAGCTTGGTGTCTCAGGGTTAGCTTTATGCTAAACTGTGAGTCACAACACTGGATATTCTAGAGACCATCTTGACAATAGTTTACACTGTTTTAAGAATGGTTCTTTGCATTGGCAGAACCCATGATTTCTGCATTTGCTCCAAGGAAATTAGCACTTTTCTATGTCTGAATGGCAGCTTCAGTCACAACAGAGACAAAAAAATGATAAATCAGAATTTCAGCAGCTGCCTTCAAAAATGCCTTTTAGCTTGACAGTTAGGTTTGCATAGACAAAAGATCTCTGAGTCTAGCCCTCTAGAAGTCCCTTCCTGGGCTAAATGAAGGCCCCCCCCCCAGCGTTGCCATGCCTAAAAAGTAGCCATGAGTAAGAAGTAAACTGTTTAATTCAGTTTTACAAACTTTATATACTTGACTCAATTGCCAGGCGTTCAGTTCTAATTTCATGTCCAGCTGTCTCGGTTGCCTTTTCTTCTCACAAAACAACTTCACAGTAATGCTTTGAAGTGGCACACTTCCAAAGCCCTGTACAGCATTGGAGCACAGCTAGTGCTGGAAAAATGCCCAACAGTGAAAGTAGAGTCCTTTTTCTTAGACTTGAGGAATGCACAGCAAGGATAACAAATGACTGAGGCTTGGAAATAGAATACGTACGCTGTTTGTGCAGCCAGACCACAGGGGGCTAAAACATTGCAGCTTCTTTCTGCAAAATATGCTTCATCTCATTTTAGGCCACAGGAATTTGCCATCTTACTTAATGGCTATGCTGGTGACTATGAAGCTCTAGGAAAGCCACTGTAGTTTGTGTTGTCCTGTTATGCCATGCTCCCCAATGATGGCTAATTACTGACAATTCATAATCTCTCAAAGCAGTGCACAGCAACCACAGGTATAAAACCTGCTAACCAGTATGACAGCATGTCCCAACCACTCATCACAGAATAATAGGAAAGGAAAAGCCACTCAGGCAGACTGCTTAATTCTTTCAGACAGTGCACCTCCTGGATGCGGCAAAAGAGCACATTGGGGAGAGCAAAGAATAGGCATAAATCCCACCCACCATTCTTAAGTCTTGCTCTTTTGATAGAGCATTCCCAGGCTTTCTGGAGCAAGCCAGAGTCTTTGTATTAATTCTGTAGCGTTTCAGGGGCAGTCAGTCACTGGATTGAGCCTCAGTAATAAAGGTACTGGACTGTTTTCATTTGGAAATAACCCCTAGTACAGTCAAGCATACAAAATATCAAACTATTGTGTGAATTGGTCAGAATGGCAGTCTTCCCTCCACTGCTGTCCTCGAGGTCCTGGAGAATGAGTGAAGTCGGGTATGGTGGGCACATAAAATGGCAAAGCCAGAGCCAGATTCACCCATTTTCCCTGCTACTGCAGGTGGACATGAAGAGAGAGCAAAACTTACTTCAGCAGAGGTGTTTCACTTACTGTACGCCGTCCAATTTCCCCACACAACTGCCTTGCCTGCAGAAAACGGTACAGCAACTATTTTCTTTAAAGGAAGGGCCTGATTCTGCCTTCATTTCCCCCAGAGTAAATCACCTGTAATGCCTTTGGAATCCGTGGCTTTACACCACAGTAAAACTGCTAGAGTGCTGAAAAGGACCAGTTTCTATCTGTTTAGGTAACAATGCATTGATTTTTAGCTTAAGCAAATAAGATCTGAGTGCAATGGAGTCTCATCAGGAAAAGCAACCCAGGCTAAGAAATGTCATTGGGAAAAAATGGCTGCTTATATTTGATAAATTATTTGAAATAGCTAGAAGTTTTCTGAACATTTTAGGTTTTTTCACCAAAATCCCTCCGCTCCCCCTCCCCCCTTCTCTTTTTTCCCCTTTTCCCTGAAGAAGGCCTGGGGCCAGGTGAGAGGAAATGAGTAATAAAATACAAACTGGACCATTAAAAAAAAAGAGAGAATATTTCAACATATCCAGAAAAACAAGTTCCAAATAGCCCTAGCAAAAATGTTTAATTGCTATGTACACTGAAATAAGTTTAAAAATATCATTCTTTATAAAAATGCTTGGGCTTGTTTGACTACTTTATGGTGGGCCTTTTTTGTTTAATTCTGAGCAGCAAATGACTGTACATGCCCAGATTCAGTTCAGTGTAATTTGGAAATGTCAAGCTTTAAAAATTAATATTTTTGATGAATATTTTGCCACTCAAGTTTTCCAACAGTAGCATGTACCCACAACCTTTGTTTTTCAAAGGCTAACATCCAGCCAGCTTAAACTTTTCTCCCCTTCCCAATGCACCCACCTATTAACATATGAAAAATCAGAACCCAGTTGCATGGGATGCTAACCTGAGATATTTGCATTCAAGTCATGTCTAGAGAAGGAAGATTGGGCCTGGTTTAAAATGCTTTAGCTGTTAGCTTACAAAATTTTAAACAGGACTTTTAGACAGGACAAGTTATCTTTAAAAATGTGTTAGCTGCTTGTGGGCACCCCCGAGGGACAGGATCCTATGTTCAAAGCCTAGACATGGCCACAGTGGGAGGTGTAGATGCTCAGTGCCTCAAAGGAAGTAGTCAGCATCTTGGCAAAGTGGGATTTTAGGGCTGGGTGCTGCCAACCTTACTCAGCGTACATAGTAATTACACTGAAATCAAAGGGACTACTCATGGAGTAAGTTATTACTGAACTTGCATGGGGGGAGAGAGGGAAGAGAATGTGACCTTTAGTATAAACACAAGATTATAATCTTGCAAAAATTATTATAAGAAACATGTTTTTAAAACACCTAGGTTTGGTTTAAGAGCATCTAATTCTGATGAAAATATAATCTTCATGTTGACTTTAAAACTGAGCTGATTAAAACAAATCTTCACCCAAACAACAAATATTGGCAAGTGGATAGATGCCTTCTGTATGCAGCATTCCAGCCTGATGCAATTAACTTGAGATTTATTTTAAATTGGAACCTCTTGACTACGACAGTACCACTGCGCATGGGTCTAATAAAATGATTGCAATGTTAATATACCAAGTGAGTCATAAGGTTATATAATTTATTTGCTACATTTTGCCCTCACTCAAAAACTGCTCTTTGATTCTGCCAAATGGTAATTTTATTCCTGGCAAACCATTTTCTTCTGTGAAAATTGTTAAGGCAGCTTGAGTCAGTAACTTCAAGGTAAATGCTCTCCCCAGTGACAAAGATGCTACTGTGAGATCCATTTTGAAAGGGAATCTACTTCTGTGATGATAAAAAAACACCCACTTAATTTTCAACGTAAAGAAGGAATGCAAGACGACAAATATATTTGAGAAACATTTTCATCTCATTACCCTAACCTTCCTAAAAAAAATCCAAGCATTTAAAAATTCACAGACTGCATGGTATTCGTATTCCCTGGTTGTCCACCAGTGCTGCTCAAAGCAATCTGTATATTGAGGGCTTTCTACCAGGAAGCTGAAACCACAATAACCAAATTGGTTGTAATGCACACCTTCTAGTTATTTCTGTGAAAGTTGTTTTGCAGACACTCATTTTTGAAACTAAGAATGAGTTGTGTCCATACATCTTAAGCTGCTAAAAGATACATATTTTCTTTCACACACACATGCACATGTACGCGTGCACACACACACACACACACACACACACCATGAAGAGTTTAAAAAAAATAAATGCCTAAAGTTAGGCTTCCAACTGCATATTTAGATGCTAAAATAAGTGTCCCAGTTTTCAAAAGGGCTGAGCAGCCAGCCACTCCCATTGAAGTTAATACAAAAATGTATGCAATCACATAATTAAAGACTGCTTCATAAGACATACATACACATAAGTTGAATTAAGGTTGTCCAGTCATCCTTAATTCTGACATTTTGTAACTCTTAAGCGTTGAATTTTCAACATTAACATTCTTTTAATTTTTAATAGTATTGTTTATATATATAAAATCTTGCACTCACTCATATGCACACCCACATGCACTCATCCGCCCCACCCTGTCCAATTTTGTCCAGAAATGAACTTCCTGGTCCTATTTGCCAGTGCTGGTATTTGATCCAATTTGAGCTGGTTTGTTTGTTTGGTTTTGGGTTTTGTGTGTGCGCGCGCATGCACGCAAAACAGAGTTCCCCAGTTAAAACAAAGCTCAAAGTAGCATACACTTCAGAAGTAGCATATTGAAATGAGCTATGCAAACAGTAGCACTTTTACCCTAAGTATGATTTGATTTTTAGATACACATAAAGAAGTTGTGTGAGGCAACAAATAATTCAATTACAATTGATATACGGTTACCCTTATTTCCTCTTCACTCCTAGCCTGAGGTGTGACGTGCTGAGCACTCTCCATTGTCATCCATGTTACCTCAGCACTTCAGAGGGTCAAGACTAACATTTTTGAACTCAAGCACCTAAAAGTAGATACTTACATATGGATTTAGAAGCTTAACGTTAGGTGTCAAACTTGAAAATTTTGTCCTTTGAGGGCCACATTCTGTTCCCTTGGATGGCACTGGGTGCAGACACAGACCTTTAGGTGCATATGAGAATGAAAGACCTGACCCTGCATGGTGCTGAGACCTACATCAATGGAAGTTGAGGAAGCTCAGCTTCTTGCTGGAGATTCTCAGCACCAAGGCTGCTCTTGAGGTGGGAGAAAACCAGGACTAGTAACATAGACTCTGGCTCAATTAGTGCAATGCTTGAGCCAAGCACCCTGAACCTATATCCTAACCTGTAAGATACACCAGAAAGGACTGGATGATGATATCCACTACAGGCTCCAGGTCTTGCCCATCCCGATGAGGTACATAAATAACAGAGAGAGAGTGAGGGAGAGAGAGAAGGAAAAGACAGAAGGTATGTGAAAAGGGAAAGACTGAGAGAGAAAAGAGAAATCTCTCTAAAAGGGAAAAAAGGGAGTATGTGTGTGTGTGTTCGTGAGACAGAGAGGATCTCACTCTCCTCTCACACTTGCCCTCTAGACCATGAAGGTGGTATACTGAGTGATGAAATTGCAAGCTATTAAATAAGTATGGGAGCAGAGGTGTCCATGGTTCTGCTTGCAGGTGAGGTGGCTTTGTGGGAAAATGTAGACACCCATCTTAGAGTAAGATGGGGTGAGTTGTGCCTCTTTGTTTTCTGGGGGGGTGGCCTGCTTTGTCTCTCTGGTTTTGGGGTCTTGTATGTGATTGGTCTGAATTCTCAGAAATACAGTGGTATTACATTGCAGCCTTCTAGCAAGAGTATTTGTGTATTTAATCTAACCCCTCTGGCTGTATGCTGTGAACATAAATGAAAAAGAGGTTTATTTAAAATATTACTAATGTAAATCAGGGGTAAGTCCACTGACATAAATTAAGTTAAACTGGCATGAACAAGAGGAGCATCAGAACCACTGCAGGAGAAAATATGTAGGAGAGGAGAGACTACATATGATGGGAAGATGATAAAAGAACAGAGAGTGTGAAAGAGTCAGGGGACAATATAAGTCTCATATCTGGCACCATCATTCCCAGTGTAGCACCGCATAGCACTTTGCAAGTATATAGCAGCCCAGATTAAACATTCTGGAAGAAAAAAGAGAGAAACTGAAAACATAGCTCAGTTATAAGCTATTTCATTTTAGAATTCAAGCTTACACAGTTATCTAGGCCCACTATATTCATAATTACATTTTCATATCTGCATACAAAAGCTATGTAAAAATTATTTTTCCCCCAAATATACAAATTTTCTCTTCGGATAGTTTAAAACATTTGTGGTCACAGATTTTTTTATATATATATATATTTTAGGCTGAAAAAATATTACTGATATAGCATATCACTTAATCCTGTTTGCAGAAAAATACATCATCCAAAGTACTGTCTTTCATTATATTGTGTAATGTTTGCCTTACCCTCAGGGCATGAAACCAATAATAAGTCAACCTTTTTGCTCTTTTTAAAGAACTGCTGTGAGAGGCTAATTTGGTGTACCATAGTTATGACCAAATTAAAAATGAAGAGCTGAGGAAGTATGAAAAGAGAAAAAGAAATTACAGTGTGTCAGCTAGTTCATGCCCTGGTATTATCTATACCAACATTAAATGTGTAATTAAATAAAGTGTCTTTTAATGTTTTACATTGTGCTCAGTAATTTACATAAATTTAATCTACATCCTCTGGCTGATGCAGATTTACATTTGATTGTCTTGTGCATAAATAGGGTTAGCTTTTAAAGTAGGTAAATTGTGCAAAGGACAGTCACAAAAACTTATTACCTGCACAATATTGCTTTAGAAGGCGACGGTAGTCAATGTGGATACACACAAGAAATGCATAATCTTTGCATTTGGTAAACATTGATACAAAACAGTAAAACTTTGTGATAAGGCCAAACCTTTTTTCTTTTATTTTTAAATTAATTTTTAAAATGAAATTATTCCATTGTAAAAAATGTGCTCACTTTACTTTGTATCTTTACGTGGAAAATAAATCTCTATTATATGATAATAAAATTTCTCTCTATAAAATTTAAATAAGGATCATATCATAATATCAAAAGGAAACATCTGGTAATCAGTTTCATATTATTACAATAATAGGCCAAACTAAGAGCTTCTTTTAGGTCCTGGAGCCTCTACTTCAGTGAAAAAATAAGAGTTGGATACTTTCAACTCCCCTCACAGTGTGAGAGAGAATGTTTCTCAGTTGCTGATTTTGATTCTGTCAGTGAAAAAGGTTTAGCCTTACAAATGTTGGCTACATCTCAAAACCATAAGACTGATTTTTTTTATAGTTTATGATTCATGCAGCAAAAGTCAATATGACACATACAGGTTAGAGTTCCATAGCATAAAAATACATCACTAACAATGACATGCTCTGCTTGTGATCAACAGCCCAATCTAGGCCAATTTCTGATTTTTCCCGCTGCTCACCTTTCCCTGCCCCCTTATACCTACCCCAAAAGGAGCAAGCATTTATCTCAAAGATGATTTTGGACCTTGGAGGTCTAGTTCGAAAGTTTACATTTTGGCAGAGTGTAAACAAAATCATTCTCACGCTGTATACATGTTATTTGAAATCTCAGAACTAAGTTGGGATTCCAGATGAAAGGAATAAAATCCATATGCATGCATTATGTGGGGGGGGGGGAGGGAAGATGATAACAAAAGGGCTGGTTTGACAGAAAGAATCATGAATAAAAGACCCCACTTGCTGTATTGCTAGACCAGAAAGCAAAATTGAGAGTTAGGTGGCACTAGCAAACACAGGAGTACGGACTGCACTGGAAAGTTCAGGTCTGTTGTGCTCAGTCAGAAGGCCTTATTCTACAAATACTACTTGGTGTAGTGCTTACTATTGGGAATAGTCAGTCACAATAAAGTTTGTTACAGTAGAAATGCTATGGCCCTGATCCTGCAGAGACTTCAAATTACTCATTTATGTGAATTTCAGCATGTGCACAAATCCTTGCAGAATAAGATCAAAGTCCAGGCACAAGTGTTTGCAAGATCAGATCCTAACATAGTTTCTAATTCTGTTCTTACACTGGTGTCAATCATGAGTAACATTAATGGCGCTGGAGAATGTCAAACTGGTACAGAATCTGGGTCTTACATGGCACTAGATTATGTCTGTTAAATTAAAAGACTGATATTAGTTTTGGATCAACAGGTACTGGTAATTCTTTGCTGTGAGATCCCAGGACTTTTAACATAAAAAAGGTTAAAAAAATACTGTTCTACATACACTTTGCTAAAAACACTGGGCAATATTTTCAGGCTTGGTTTCCTAATGTTAGGCACCGAAATCATGTTTATTCACTTAAGTAAAGGGAGACTAATTTTCAGAATACTGAATAGTTACTATTTCCAATGAAGTCAACATCTTGTCTGTCTAAATACCAACTAGGTGCCAAATCCAAGGCATCCAACAGTACAATCAACCAAATCTAGCACTCATTGTTTTGCTTCTTAGATTTTGTGGGGACAGGGTCATGTAGCTATTTTAAGTGCAGCCAGCCTGTGAAGTGTTTATGGAGGGTGGAACTGTGAGTGCTTCTAAATTCTTTTGTCTCTTGAAGCTTCCCTGAGTCAGGTGAGTAATCTTTTCTTTTCATTGTACAACACTTCCCTTTTCTATACTATTTGCTTTGCATAACTCAGCACTGCCAAACTCAACGGTTGAAAAATCATGAGTCAGGCTCCCAAAATCAAAAGATTGATTTAAAAATCACAGGAGTTCTAAAATGTCACTTAGGAATTCCTATTTGCCTTTGAAGTTTTGAATACTTGGGTTTCTCATTTTCAAGCTTTTTTCCCCCTATATCTGAAAGCACCAGAAACTATTTATTTTTAAAATAAAGTTTAGATTCTCATGTAGCAACATTAATCCAGGATTGGAGGCTATTAGGGAAAAAAAAAAAAAAGAATATACATCATGGCACTTGCTATAAAATTGTGACCTGCCAACAGACAGCTGACAGCAAGAAGAGTCTTTTTTCTCTCTATTAGGTTCAGCTGCAGTACTATCAATTTTTTGGACATTGAATTAGTCATATATTGCCTTCAAAAAATGTTTGGGATTCTCACTAGCATCAGTGGGAGTTTCCTAAGAAGATTAAGGCCAGAATATAGCTCTAAAAGATTTGTATATTTCATTTATTTAGGTATACCAGACTGGGAAAACAGAAGCAAGAAATGACTCAACTATTTTGTTTAATTTCTACTGTTATCTATCATTTTAGCTAATCTCATTTTAAGATTTGTTCAACTATTTTTCTTATAATGTATGCAGACAGGAACTGCTCATGCAAGCTCTCATTCATTTGAGCAGTTCTTACTCTATTCAGTGATTTTCTTGGTAGTGCTCATCTGAGGAAGTTTGCAGGACCAAGCCTATAATTTTCATTATTTTGTTTAGATCTGGTTTCAAAGAATAGCTCCCAGTGTTCTGCGTGAAGTCCCTGACCCCACGACATACTATGTATACACACATGCAGTTAAATCAATTTAACTTAAATTGATTTAATAAAATCACTATAAAATCATTAAATTGATTTAAGCTAAATCGATTTAACAGGTTCACAGTAGAAAGTCAAATCAAACAAGCATGTCCGTGGACAGGTCTTGCTATTTTGATTTAGGAGGTGTGGCAAGATGGCCCCCTAGAAGGGCCATGCCCCCACCCAATACATGAAAAGAGAAAGGCACCCTGGGAAGGAGAAGGGTGAAAGTGTTAGGTCAAAACAACCATTAAATTGAAACAACACGTCCCAATGGGGTTATTTCGATATAATGGTTGTGATCTAAGCATCATTTTGATTTTAAACAAAGTTTTATTGAATCGCTATAACATCCCTTATTTCAAAATGACGGAGCTTGCCATTCTGAAATAAGAAAACATCATGTGGACCTAACCTTTTTATAAATCAAAATAACTGGTATTATCTCAATTTAAACCCTGTGTGTGGACATACCCTATGGGTCTTTTATGGAAAAGCAATCTGGAACCTAGTGTCATTCAAACATTTATTTTGGTGGAAATGGAGGAATGGGAGCCAACAATAGGTGTCTTGAATCTCATACAAAACCCAAACATATAAGGGCAAGTTTCCAGTGGCCTGGTTTTCCTAACACACACACACACGCACACGCACACGCACACACACACACTGTGTTTTACCTCCAGAGAACTGTGAGCATAAATTTTCGTAGTAGTCCAATATGTAATTAATAAGATTAATTCTCACACAATTCATTGCAGGTATAGATACAAATTGCATGAATGCTGGGAGCCAGCCTAGCTGAAAAGATGGCCATTAGTATTCCATGTTCTTTCTTAGCATTGCAGCAGGAGTGAAAAGAATTTCAAAATTCCTGTTGGGTTTTGTCCATGATGGAAGTTTTCCTGAGTATCATGTTTTCATGAGTCAAACACCTGGGGCTAGAGTAGGGCCTTTAACTTTGAATGCCCCAGTTATAACTATGCCACTTTAGCTGGACAAAAAAAGATACCACTTTCTTTTTTTGTTAAGCGTTGATATGTGAATGAACAACGCAATAGAGGGCACATGAAACATATTCTGAGGGTGAACTATGCCTTGTGAGTTCCCAAGGAGAGGATGATCATCCTGATGTATTCCACTAATAAGAGATTTGCCTGGAGTGGAGTTAAAAAAATTTCAGAGACAATCACCCTGTGATGAGGATGAATGAAACATTAGAATCCCTACATCTCTACTCATAATGCCCTTGAAAAAGGCCTAAATGAGTGCCGTGAGTGTTGGCTGGCAGATTTCTGTGACAGGACATCCTGTGGTTGCTCAGTTCACCTCTCACTAGTGCAGTCAATAGAAATGAATTATTTCAGGGATTACAAGTGAATCTCACTAACCAAAATCAAAATGCACAAAAAAAGACGGCAACATTAAGATAGATGCTGAAGTTTTCTTTGTACCTGTTTACCAGAAGTTACTCTCGAGACACACACTGTGTGTTCCTGGGATAAAGTTGTCCAGTCTGAAGCATAACTAGTAATAGGTTAGGTTTCTATCCTATTTGGAGTACATCACAATCTTTTTCTCTCCCTGTGACTGTTTGTATCTTTGAATAAATTGGGCAATTCATGCAGTCAGGATAAAAGATTCATTCCTGCAGAGTACTGAGTGCATACCAAAGCCTGCTGAGTGCCCAACCTATCCAATGCCACTCGGCTGTGGATGTGGTGTCTTCCTTCACTTCCTTTCTTGAAGACGGCTTATGCTGAGGGCTTCCAGTGCCTCTTGAGATTGGCTCAACACCTCACAGGATTAAGCCCTCAGTCTCTATTCCAGTAGACTTCCCACTGAAGTCATTTGGAGTTTTAATTGAGCAATGGCTGTAGGATTTTGCCTTCATTTTGTACAAATGAAAAAAACATGTCAATCCCTCCTTCCCACTATGTTCTGAAAAAAGATTTGACTGTAGAGGGCACAGGTATTTATGACCCATGTAATAATCCCAAGGATGTGATGCAATCACAGTGATAATGGCATTCTTAGGTCACAATGGTGATGATTACACTTAGAAATGACTATGAGAAACTAGAACTGTATCTCACTCATGGCTTGCAAAATGAGGTAATACTGGGAAAAAAGGCAGGGCAAAGTGCTTTGCCTTGGAGGCCTGTATATTTTCTGCCACTTAAATTTTATCTCCCCATTTCTCCAAGCAGTGAGGGATGTGAGCTGGTGACCACTTAAGTGCTGGTGATCGTGACTGGTTTGTTTGTATTTTCACTGTTAAGCTGTCAAAGCATTCACATCAAGGGACCGAAGGACAAAATGCAATAGTCACAAGTACCCGCATTAAAGGGACATTTTCATCCATGTCTATACAAAAAAAAAAAAAAAGGAAAAAGAAGAGACACAAACAAACCAAACCAAACCAAACCAAAAAGAACAAACATAAGTAGAGCTCGGCAATGGAATGAAATGACAGCCAGTAGTGCTATAGGAATTTTGAGAACCACTCCAGTCTTTCTAATCCTCAAACACTTCCAAGAACAAAGGGGGAAAGAGTTCTGTGGGGCATTCCACCTTCATGTGCAGGAAGCGGCTAGCATGGCAGGCTCCAATCATTCGTAGATCTGTCACTTTCATCAGCAGTTTTGGCCAAAAGTGTGTAACGTGGTGTTTTCTGTAATTAATGTAGTGTTCGAAGGCCAGAAGGAAAGCCTCTTGACATTTTTCTATCCTTTCCACGCTGAGGAGACCTGGGCGATCTGTGAGTAAACAGAAACAAGACTAATGTATTCATTTAGAATAATAAATTCCAAATCAAAATTGAGAGGAAGGATGATCCTGTAATAAAGGCACTGGACTGAGATTCAGGACATCTGTGTTCAGGTCCTTCCACAAACTCTTAGGCTACTCACATAGTTCCAGGAAAATTTGATGGTAGTCAATGGGAATTATGCAAGTTATGCAGGATACCTTGTGTAATTCCTATCAACTTCCTAAGCCCCCTTTAGTGCAGTGTCTTCACTGTGCTGCACCATTTGAGAGGGGGTTTTACTAAGTTGATTTCTGCATTGACTCAGTATGTCTTAACTGGCTGGTAAGTCAATCTGGAAAGATCGATCAGAAAGGGGTGACTTTGCTGCCGCCAGGGTAAATGTGGTCTTAATCTCTCTGCACCTGAGATATTAATATTTCCTTCCTCCAATGTTTTGTCTGCCTAGCCCAGAGGTTCTCAAACCAGGGGAGCAGGCCTCCCTGCACGGTGTGTGAACGGAATGTATTCAGGCACAGGGGGAATGGGACAAGAGAAGCTGTAGGAAAAACTACACAGATTTTATCCACAGCAATGAATACCTCTCGAGGCTGATTCTCCCAGCCATACCAGCTCCTTAGACAGCACTGTGCATTTGATGTTAGAGGGTGCTATGCATTTTGATGGATTTCTATTAAGCTTGAATAACATTATACAAAGTCATTGCCATCTGCATGCTAATTTGTTTGCTACAACGTGGTGTGTGCTAATTTGTTTGCAACAATGTGGTGTGCACATTTAATTATAAACATTGGTCAGTCACAGCTCTGCTTTTCCTTTTATTACAATGGACCACTGGCTCTGTTTGAATCTATGCATTACTGTTTTAATATTTAGTGAGAGTTGCATGTTAATTTTTTTTTATCAGTATATGTACCTGCATAGCAGGGAAGGGGCATAAACTACTACAGACACAAAGGGGGGGGGTGTGCAATCAAATTAATTTGAGAATCTGGTCTAGTCCACTTAGAATGTAAGCTGTTCCAACAAGTACCATCTAATATTATGGGTATGGTCACTGACTAGCTTAATGGAGTCCCGATCTCATCAGCTGGGGCCTCCAGGTGCTACTGAGTTACAAATAATCCCAAATAAAATCTTCCTCTATCCAAAATTTCTCCTCACCTCTAAATTACAATTCCCTCCTGAGCTGGTTTTCCCTTTCAACTGCAGTCATACTACTGTGACTCAAGACACCCTCAGTGCCAATTGACAAGGGGGATAGAGAAATGTCTTGAGTCTGATATGTACCTTCTGGCTCACCAAAGAAAGTCTGATCAGGTCTTAAATGAAACCCAGGTCACACTGGTCTTTAATGCTGTTGGGAAATGTGTGTACAGATAATATGCAAGAAGTTGCTTTATATACTGTCAGTATTCTCTTAGAGTCTGTAACAAGGTACTAGCCACCTGCAGATATGAAAATACTGGCTTTCTGTCAGGCAACAGATATTTATTCACTGGTTTCTCTATTGGGATGTAAACCAAGCACCGTGAGCCAGCACAATGGATGCCCATTTTCACAGGATCCAAAGGGGCAGCCGTGTTAGTCTAGTTCAGTAAAACAAACAAACAAGGAGTCCTGTGGCACTTAAAGACTAACAAATATATTTATTGCATGAGCTTTTGTGGGAGAAAAATCCCACTTCATCAGATGCTTTGAAGATGGCGGAACTTACAGAATGGGAGTAAATAAATGCAGGGGAGTGTAAATCATGGGAACAGGTCACACTGTAACAGCAAATCACAACAGCTGTAAAGATTCAAACACTGGGGAACATCATACAGAGGGAGATGGGGTCAAATCACCTGTTGTAATGAGAGAAAAATCCAATGTCCCTATTAAGTTCTGAAGCAATGCAACCAAATTTGCAAATAAATTCAATTTCAGCAGCCTCTCTTTGAATCTTTGATTTAGTATTCATCTGTGTGAGCACAGTGATTAGCAACTTGTTAATGGAGTGAACAGGAGGCTTGAAATGCTGACCCACTGGCTTTAGAATGCTGTGATTTCTGATGTCAGATTTGTGCCCTTTTATTCTTTTGCACAGAGACTGTCCTGTTTGTCCAATATATAAGGCAGAGGGGAATTTCTTGCACATGATGGCATAAATCACATTGGTGGATGAGCAAGTGAATGAGCCTTTGATGGAGGAGCTGGTTTTATTAGGTCCTGTGATAGAGCCTTTTGTGTGGATATGTGGGCAAAGTCGGCATCAATGAAGATATCAACAGGGAAGCAGCACAGAGGAAAAACACACCCCAGGTGGCTACCCTGTTTCTGACTACCAACAACAAACCTTGTTGATCTATGTAAAAGGCAAAGATGACACTCCCTCAGCCTGCTGACTATACCACAGTGACAGTTCTCAGGGTATTCAGGATTGTGAATCGCCTTGTTACCCCCCACCACCAGTGTCAGGAGTTCTTGATTGTGCTTAGCTGGATGTCTGCTTTCTACCATCACCAGCCTCGTAGCCACTCAAGCACTCTCCTCTGTGCCAGGCCAGCCCTTGCCCCTTGCAGATTAACAATATTCCAACCCCTCACCCCATCCTTGAGCCATTTTGAAGCATTTTGACAGCCAGCCTCCGACTACACAGAGAAATATTGTGTCTGATGTCCCTAAAGGAACAAGATGCATACCAACTTGTAAGATTCAGCTCAAGACTAGTACTTTATTATCACCATAGCACAGAGATAGAGTGAAAAAGAGAATAAGCTTATTATCACATTCTAGAGATTCAAGAGATGGTGAGTAAGAATACTGGAAACACGTGGGTATATAAAAAACAAAGTAATCACGTGCTTTCTAGAGACTAAACTATCAGGTTAACCTCCTGTCTAAGTTTATTGCACCCAATGTCTTTTGCAGCTTTTCAACCTAGTACAGCTGAGATCTTGCACCTAGGACAGCGGTCAGCAACCCAAAAGATAAGAAGAGCCATTTTTAAAAAATTCCTTCAGTAACCAGTTTTGAGAGCCACAACGGTTATAGTCTCTTAGTGGCTGGGGGGAGGGTGGCAAGAGCTAGGCCAGGGCGCCTTTTGTATGGTCCCCTGGTTGGGGGTGGGGGAAACAGAACAAGGAGTGGGCCCCCTGTAGAGTCCCTTGGTGTCCGTGTGGAGGGAGGGAGCCTGGAGCTTGGCATAGGCCACCCACAGGCTCTCCCAGTGTCAGGGGAGGGGGCCGGGAGCTCAGAGCTTCAAGGAGGCAGTCAAAGAGCCATGTGTGGCTCCAGACTCGAAGGTTGTAGACCCCTGACCTAGAAAGTAAAACAGGCAGTGGGTTCATGAAAACAGAATAGAGGAGGATGCCATGGGAAGGCACAAAATAAGCACGTGTCTAGGAACAACTATGAAGTACACTCAGTGCTGCTGGCAGTTCATCTGCTCTGCAGATCAGCAATGAAGCAACACGTCAGCCTTGAAAGCTGTGGAAAGGCTTCTGTCACAAGTAAACACATGGACGTCAGTTTCATGAAAGAAGTTCCTATATTAACACTTTCTGAAATCACTGGGTTACATATTAAGGCTTTGGAAAATAAGCAGACATCCAGATGTTTTCAGGGGAAATGTCCAATTCCTTGTTGTGATGAATGCGAATAAACAGGAAAGTCAATATAAAGCCCTGCCCTATGTATTGCTCACAACTCAGTGCTTAAAGTTGTGTCAAAAAGGCCCCCTCAACCACTTGCCAGGTCCGTCATTGCCCACAAATGGAATCTCCTTGTACAGCTGTTTCAGTTTGTGACTACTATATGACACTAGTGTTCTAAGCTGGGCAAGCAAGAATCACACTGGAAACCAGCGTGGAATGGTCTCTCTCTGCTGATGGAAGAAAATTCTGTGCCTCAATCCTTTCATTTAGAGCTTAGAGAAGATAGTCCCAGAGCAGTAACACAGCAAAGCCTTGTTGGGACAATCTCCAATGAGCAAACAGCAGTTTTATCAGGCACAACACTAAAGAAGCTAACAGGCGAATCAAATGAAACCTGCAAGACTTACAGTCAACTTGAAATGCTCATAAACCACATTCCCAGTCTGGACATTACAGCACCGTGGGCTAGAGGAGTGGTTTTCAACCTTTTGTGGGTTGTGACGCACTTGGTGGCGTCATGATCCTATGGGACACACCAGGCCACTCCCTACAAGCCAAATACAGCCATTTCCCCAGCTCTCCATGACAAACTTACCACCATGCGGTGACGCAGTAATGCATCCCAACACACTGGTTGAGAACCGCTAGGCTAGAGCAAAAGAGCAGGACCCTCAGAGAATGTCACCTGCAGATCGTTGATGCTATGTTCCCTATTTGTAAGTCAGGGAATCTTGGCCTAGATTCAGCTACGTCGCTGACCCCCCTTCCAGCAGCCAATCCAGCTCAGACCTCCCCGCTGTTCAGATGTATGGTCTCAAGCCAAGGCCACCTTTACGTATCACACGCTTTTTGGCAGTGCTCATCAACATTGTTTCTAGGCTCCAGTGTGAGGCCAATAAACAAGGATTTCAGCTGCATCATGCTGGTGACCCCGACTCAGTTCTACTACATTTAAAATACCCTCTGCAGTTCTTTTAGTGAAAGACATGTAGCAGATACAGTGAACCAGAACCTCACATAGGGATGGTTACAAAAGCGCTGGTGGTGCCCAACATGTTCTCCTCACCTGATGACATAAGCAGCACAGCCTGGAGCAGGGCGACCTCCGTGTCATCCAGGTTAAACGAAGACAGCGACATGCCCAAGTCGAAGATGGCATCTGATACTACGCCAAGCCCACCGTTTTTCAGTTGGCCCCGTGTCACTGCCATCTCCCCATTTAGCGTTAAAGTCTCACTCTCTGGGTCATAGCGGACTGCTGCTCGGAGAGACATAATCTCCATACAGCAGCCTTTCAAAAGGATTATCTGGTCTTCACATGGCAGCTGCAGAAATTACAAATGATAATGAAACAGTCTGCACTAATGTGGTTTTCAAGCACACTTACTTTTGAAATACAACAGAAACAATACTCATGGGCTCTCAAGAATAGATCCAGGATATTAAACACACTATTAACTCTATTACATACCCTACATCTGTTTGACTAAATACTCATGAGTGTGAACAATAAATCCCCAAAGCTAACAAGTCTCTGTCCTATATGTTTTGCCATCCCTCTAGTGGGTTCATTCCACTCGAGTCTCTTTGGAAATTAATATATCGCATGTAATAAAATATGAATGGGTATATGAAAGACCTCAGCTCCCATTAAGGCTTCCAAATGAAGGGACCTAATTTCAGAACAACCGTTCTAAATAGCGGCTGCCATGTGTGTTTGAAAAGTTAGCCCAATACCTTGTAATAATACCATTTTCCATTTCCAAAGCATATGATGAGGTTTAATCAATTAGTGTGTGTGTGTGTGTGTGTATATATCTATATCTATATCTATCTCAATATTAAAGGTAAGGAACTATTTGAGTGGGATTTGTTGAGGAGTAGTTCCTGAATTGATGGCAAGTTCTAAAATGTCAGTCTAGGTCAGCAAAATAAACACGGAGTCTGGCAGCACTTTTAAAGACTAACAAATTTATTTATTATTACTATTTGTTAGACTTTAAAAGTGCCACCAGACTCCTTGTTTGAGTTCTGAATTGCTACACTTATGTTGTATTCATGTTATTTCTAGGGTGCCTACACAGCAGGAATAGGTGCTCTTTTTTGCATTTCTATAAACCCATTTAGCTACATAAATAAATAATAATGAGAGAACAGTGAAATCCCCAAGACTATTTTGAAGATGTCACTGTGACTCAATAGCAAATGTGACATATGTAACCATGTGAAGATGAAGCTAAATCTGAACTGGGTTCTTGAAGGGAGAAAATCTGTTTCCTTTATGGTTCATGTTAAGATAGTATGATCTTTTCACTGTGAATCTCAAGTGAAGTAAATATGTTTGCTTTTGGCAGATGTGCATTCACTCATATAGTGATTAATCTGGGAGAAAAAATTTACAGCATGAATGATGGATGAGGGGCTAATGAAGGCAAAAGCAGTCATCTGTGGGAGAACGATTTTAAATATGTAGCCAGCAACAATAAGAAACTGCTTAGGATTGCTAAGTTATTTCTGCAGTGCTGCCAATGTCAGGTGTAAAGTGTTTGATACATAGGGAAAATCACACATCCCAGTGAGAACAAGTCAACTTCCTTCTACATCAGGATCAGCAGTTGCACATAGATAGGCTGAATGTGAAAAGTGGCAGTCTAGCTTCCCAAAAAAGGTGTCACTATTTGGCTGCAGACACCCAGAAATGGAGGAAAGAAAAAGAAAGGAAAGGGGGGAAAAAAGGAGAGAGAAAGTAATTATAAAAAGATGGCAAAAGGGAAACAAATGCACAGGAAAAGGAGAGAGCAAATGAAAGGGGAGAAGCAGAGGAGAGAAAAACGAGAAACATGGAGAGACAAAGGAGAAGGAAATTAATGGAGACAAAGAAAAAAAGGACATGATAGAGAGAGACTTAAAAAACCTGTAAATAATGGGATAATAAATGCTGACGTGTTAGTTTTTCCACTGAACTCATAAATATAAAAGAAATTCCTTTACCCTCCCACTCCTCCTCTATCCCCTTGTAAATTATAATGGTGCACATTTTCCCATCATGCTGAAGGAAACACCACTTCGGCCATTGGTTAAGGAGACAGGTAAGTTAAATTGGGTCCAAAGAGTAGGTTTTGTAGAAAATAAAATAAAATAAAATAAAATAAAATAAAATAAAATACCAAATTGAAGACCAACAGAAATGGTTCCTTAAATTGAACCATTCCTTGAATATGTCTTAAAAAAATCAGAATGTTAAATTTCTTAAAGAAACAAGCACCCTCTCTGCTTCTAGTAGCCCATGCCCTGCAGCACACCAAGGCTGAGGCTGGTGGAAGTTGTGTGGACAGTCTGGCAGATTTCAGGGGCTTGTTTCTTATAGTTTCCTCCCCTACCCTGCTTAAAAGGGTGAGACAGAAGGCTATGGAAAATAACCTGTATTTCACCAAAATGCACATAACTACATTGGTGGCTGAAGCCCAGCCCCTGACAATGAAAAATAATTCCTTGTCTATCTCAAATGTTCTCCTCCCCCATTCCCTTCCTCCCAGCTCTATCCTTCTTTGCCTTTTCATCACTCCCCTTTTTTTTATCCTCTCCAGTTTTTCTTCTTTTCCATCCTTAATTGCACCCCAATCTCTCACCTCTCTCTCTGTGTTTGGCCAGGACTTGGATCTTATCTGTTATGAGCTGGTCTGACAGACCAGCATCTTACCTGTCAGGGCCAGGGCTGGCTTCCTCTTAGCCTGCATTGGAACATGGGCTCTCCAGGCTGCAACTGATGTCGGCACTGGAATCAAGACTCATCCTTCTCCAGCAGCATAAGCCTGCAGAGACTGGGGATGCAGCTCTGTGATGAGCTCATGTTACTGGGGCCCCTGCTGTCCATGCAGTGAACTCAGCCGCTTGCAGTTGATTTTGGGACTGAGGGGATGTGTTATTGGCACCAGGGGTAAAAGTACACTGGAACACAGGGGAATGCCATTCTGCTGCTCACTATTTTTAAGGGCTCAGCGTTCCAGGACCCCTAAAAATAGAAAATGGAGCCAGAACAGTGCGTTCTGTGGTCCACCATTTAAAAATAATACGTCCTGGAATGCAGCATTCCAGCTCCATTTTCTATTTTTAGGGGCCAGAATGCTGACCCTCTAAAAATAAACAAGCCCTGGAATGGCGTTCTGCCCCATTGGGCATGGCAGAGAGTGCTAAAATCTCCATTCCCAGCCTGGTCTTACTGAGCATGCTCAGAAGCTCTGAGCATGCTCAGTGAGACCAGGCTGTAGGCCGAAGCCTCAGCCCCCATGGTGGCCAGGAAAGGGGGGGTAGGTGTGTGGGGGTAAGAAGCTGGGGTGGGGGAAGTGTCTGGGGGGGCAGGAGCTGGGGTGGGGGGTAAGTGTGGGGGGGCAGGAGCTGGGGCAGGGGCAGGTGTGTGGAGGGTGGGAGCTGGTGCGGGGGTAGCTGTGGGGGGGTGGGAGCTGGGGTGGTGGTCAGGTATGTGGGGGGGCAGGAGCTGGGGTGGGGGCAGGTGTGTGCAGGGCAGGAGCTGGGGTGGGGGGCAGGCGTTTGGGGGTCAGGAGCTGGGGGGTGTGTGGGGGCCCACACCAATGCAAGGGGGGCTTGCACTGGCATGAGGGGGGCCCGCCAATTTTGGAGGGATCTGGGGCCCGCC
Organism: Podocnemis expansa; assembly: GCA_007922195.1. Classification (NCBI taxonomy): domain Eukaryota; kingdom Metazoa; phylum Chordata; order Testudines; family Podocnemididae; genus Podocnemis; species Podocnemis expansa. The sequence goes on along the minus strand of ML681964.1, from coordinate 6,814,724 downwards.
AAATTATACTTTAACTCCTGGTTATCCAACACAGCGTTAGCCAAATTGGGACCACTGACAACAATGATATCATGTCACTAACCCATGAGACCTGAAACAGGAACTGACTAGAAGCTGCCCAGTCTCTTTTCATCATCCAAACTGAGGGAAGCACAATAGGGAAAAAATAAAAGTACAAGGAAGGAGTCCTGTGGCACTTAAGGACTAACAAATTTATTTATTGCATGAGCTGTTGTGGGAGAAAATCCCACTTCATCAGATGCTTTGAAGATGGGGGAACTTACAGAAACTTGTTAGTCTTTAAGTGCCACAGGACTCCTTGTTTGTTTTGCTGGACTAGACTAACATGGCTACCCTTTTGAAACCTAATAAAAATACAGAGTGTATTCCCTGTTGCAGCAGGCCAGGACAAGGCGAAAAGGGCCACAACATTTCCCTGTTTTCTGTCTCTTGTGCAGAGGTTAGCTGCCCTGGCAGCTCTGGCCCCCACAACAGCATGGACTGTGATTGTGTCTGAACTTTGTGCCAGGGTCCATAGGGGAAGAGAAGGCTTTTCATCACAAACTGATTCATGGCCAGAGGCTGGCCCATGTGGGATTATATATAACCAAAAAACAAACAAACAAAAAAAAAAAGTGTCCGTTTCAAGCAGGTACCAATGTTTGCCATTTCCATCTTGTACTCCACAGCTGTGGCCACAGGACAAGCCAGAAGGCAGCTCTCCTGGCCCTTTGCATTCACTGTGAATTGTTTCTCATTCTACTGCCTGATATTGGTGTCTGTGCCCTAGTCTACATTTGAGGGCTTTTCAGCGGCAGTTGACTGCCAGTTATGCAAGGAATGTAAAATTCCTTGTGTAACCAGCAGTGACTTTGTAAGCCACCGGTGGCTTCAGGGAAAAGCCAACTGCACATCCCTTGCCGTCGGCTTTCCCCTATGTCCACTGACCCTCAGGACTTCTCGGGCTGACTTCCAGGAGTGGCACAGCGAGTTCAGACTTACTGCGAACTGCTCCTGGAATGCCGAGCTGACAGTGGCAAATTTGCTAGTGTCAGTATCGACACACCCTGAGCTGTCAGTCAGGGAAGAGCACAGTGATGTGCCAGCCTTAGAGTTCCTCTCTGATCAACATTCTGCTAGGAAGGCCTGACTTAACCAAAGTGTATAACGAAGTTCATGCCCCACACTCATTTTCTTCAGTCTTTCCCCTTGCTTAACTGTGAAGCGTGCAGGCCTTGTGTGGCCAGGAGGGGTAGAAGATGTCAAAGGGGTATTGCAGCCTGGTGTTTGGTGGACCAGGTTTGCTAAATGACTAAGGCTGCCTTGGGAACATTACTGCAGCATCCCACCCATGAACCCTAACTTGATGCAGACAGTTCCTCTCAAACACTGGAGTGCTGTCAGGGCCTCCCTTTGTATTTCTAAATCTGCAGACTTATCATCATTGTTTCATGGTTTCCTAGATGAGAGACCCAGCCTTCATGTTTGGCCTGGAAAGCTATTGATCCAGCATGCTAACTATTGATCCTTACCACACCCTCATTTGTAGATGCCAGAGGAGTTAGAGTGTTACCTGACGTAATAGTTCTGACTAACCTTAGCAACTGAATTGTCAGTCAGGGAAGAGCACAATGATGTGCCAGTCTTAGAGCTCTTCTCTGATTGACATTCAGTTGGGTGTGTGGGGGGGATGAACCGTTCCCACGCTTGGATGTCAGATGCTTTCCCTGAGCAGGCTCATTGTTATTTCCAAAGTCATTATCTTGCCATAGAACCACTGGAATCAAGTGCTGTTCTGCAGCATGAGACAGCAAGCAGACAGTCTCCCCACTGTCACAGAGGGGCCATTTCCACCTCAAAACTTCCATGTTTGTGGCTCCTAGGAGACCGTTAGGTGTCCAGGTTATTTTCCAGTGAATTCCACTCAGAATGTAGGTTAATATTTTTTAAGGAACGAGAACAATCATCGTCATCTACTGCTCTCAAAGTTACCTTCCTGATTTGCACCAGCATGAATGAGATCAAACTAAGGCATGTCCTAATTACCCTAATATTCAATTTTAAACATTCTACTTACCGTTTATCTCGTATGTAAATATCTTTCTTGAGTGAAGTGTTAATAGTTGCCTCTGCTCTCTTGGAGTGTACATCTAACTTATCATGTGGTGATGTGTGAAGGACAGAATGTGGCCTGGATTTTTGCTGACATCTCCATGTGGGCCAGAATGGGAGGTGTCTTAATCCTGGATTCAGGAAGGCACTTAAAGCACATACTTAACTCCATGCTTATTAAGGAAAGCACTTAAGTAAATATTTAACTTTAAGCATATGCCTATGTCCCAGTGGGTTAATAGGCCGTAAGTATTTGCTTGAAGTTACAGAAGTGCTTAAGTGCCCTTCCTGATATGGATGATTTCTTGAATTTGCCACTGATATAGGCCCATATAAAATCACAAACATGGTATCTGATTGATTGTAGGAAATAGGAAATTAAATGACACCTAGACTATTTTTGTTCTGCCTATTTTTGTTTTTAATTTTCGTAAGTCATCTGATTTAAAACTAAGTGAATTTGTTAGTCAGGTCTAATCTCTTTACTTCATTCTTTCATGGAAGTGGAGAGATTATCCGAGACTCAGATAAATTCTGTGTATTTTCCAGGAGCATCGCTGCCCTGGGGAAAGACCTGGGGCATGGGCCCAGGCCACGACCCCTGGCCACAGGCCATGCCCCCGGCCCCGATTCTGCGCTTGGGCCCGACTCAGCCTTGGTCATCTGCTGCCACCAGCCTGGCCCCAGACCCCTGGCCAGGGACAGGGCAGGGAGCAGCAGCTGCCCCTGTGGGCAACCCAGCCTAGGATCTTCGGCCGGAGACTGGGGCAGGAGTGGCAGGGGCTGTGCCAAGACTTGGGGCACTTGTACTGGGATACTACTTTCTATTGTTCCTCCTGATAGGTTCATTTTGAATAGTATGAAGCAAAACGACAAAAAAAGAAATTCTTACCTCACAAAACATAGGCAACTTTTTGGCAAAATCCACCACTCTTGTAATTGCTGGTGTGATAATTTTTGTAAACTGGCTGAAAGCTTCTAAATCCACTTTCCCACTCTCTGGGGCATTTACCATTGGTGCTTGCCCAATATCTTCGGGCTAAGGATATTAAGAAATACATTAAAAGGCATAATTTGTTTTAGAGCAAAAATTTCATCTTTCTTGAATTCTTTTACTATGGTAGGGATTACATATAAAGTCCACTACTGTGTTTCCATGAAATAAGCAGTAACATTAACAATTATTTATGTAGGATGTATAGGGGCAATTTTTTTGTAGTAAGCCATAAAATGTGCAGCTGTCTGTAAAATATGTGACTACATAAAGTAAGGATGATTAGCATGCCATTACCCATTTTGTGTGGGCAGCTGCATATTTTACACATGCAGTTACTTGTTTGTGTCTATGCATATTTTGTGGAACAAGTTGAGGTATTTTTGCTTGGAAATTTAAGGCTGATCCTGTCTCCTACCACTGCTCAGCACCCTCAGTCTTTTTTGAAACTAAAGAGAATTGAGGATACTCATTACCTAACAGTGGTCAACAACATGAAAGATAAGAGCCATTTAAAAAAAAAAATCCTTCAATAACCAAGTGTTTTGAGAGCTGCAATAGGTGTAGCCTCCTGGTGGGGGAAGTTGGGCCAGGGCACTTGCTGCAGGGCCCCTGGTGGGGGAGGGAGCCTTGAACCAGGAGTGGGTCCCCACAGGGTCCCCTGGTGACAAGAAGGGGCCTAGAGCCCAAAGCCACAAAGGAGAAGTGGAAGAGCCACATGTGGCTCCAGAGCCACAGGTTGCAGACCCCTGTACTAGAGGATGCTCAGCACATTGTGCTTCTTAGCCTACCCAGTGTTATAATGTTACAATGTCACAAAGAGTACAAGCCAACTGCCAAGACCAATTTACAGAGATGAGTTAACACAACTGATGAATAGGGATGGATTGAAATGGTAGATCGTTTGGATCAAATAAGAACTCTCTGAAGATTTGCTCATTTAGGCCAAAATCTGTCCTCCTGCAGAGCTTCAGCACACGACTTATGCACCAATACGTCTTATTTTGAGACTTTACGTGGGACTTATATGATGGGTAAGCTTCATTCTGGAACTCTGCAGAGGAGTGAATTACAAACAATCGAATTTAGACATGCCTATTTTGTTCCATTTTAAAAAATTACGCACATATTCAAAGATGTTCTTCTGTCTTCAAATTAAGGTTCTGCAATTGCAAAAGACCTGTCAAACGTGATGCAGAAGGAATATTTTGTTTACATTATTAAGTTTAAAACTGGACAGCAGATCTACTTCAAGACGGTAGAGGTTTAGCAAATGTATGGCAGTACCTTTGAACTGTGATGCTGAAATTGTTTTCTGAATAATATAAATAATATGGGCTTAATTTCTTTTACAGCAAAATTTCAAAGTTTCTCCTACAGTTCTGGCATCAGTCAAAATCAAAATATTTACTTCTTCCAGAAGAAAACCAGTGTTTTGGATAAAGCACATGAATGTCTAATTTGGAAAGAACTGGGATAACCACATGCTATGTAATCCAACATATTAATGCAGCTGAGGTTGGGGAAAATAATTTAGTGTGCAGTATTCATGCTCTTGGCCTTTTACACCAAACCAAACTGCAAAGCTTGCTAGATAGTAATTTCAAGAATATTCCATTACTTTTTACAATGTTAACAGTCTTCGTGACTTTGTCTCATCTTCATTATGTCCTGGTTCAACAGTGTATGAGCCACAGCTAGGAATGAGTAAACATTAAAAAAAAAAAAAAAGTGATCAGCTGACTCAAACTGGAAAACTTCTTGCAGTGGGGTTAATGGTGGCTCAAGATTTGTACAGTGGAGTGGGTTGAAGATGTCCGTGTTTAGGAATATGAGAATTTCCACCTGCAGGTTGCTGTCCTATGGTTTTGTGCACTTTGGACTGAAATAGGTTTCACTTTCCTTTAGTACCCTGTGGTTACTTGTGGTAGGTGACCATAATCACACATGCGTGCTGCAGGAACATTTGGTATTCTGCATTCATTTCCTTTACACATCAAATTTAGAAAAATAATTAAAAATGAAAAAACCCTTTTTAACAGTCTGAGCATCACTAATCTCCTTTTATTTCCTAGGCTGAACCTCAGTTATAGCTTACTCAGTTATAGCTTACTCAGTAGATAGCTCTTTCCCCCAAAAAGGTCCCCAGAGGCCTTCTATATTTTGTAATCCCTGATGTAGTGTTTATCTTGTTTTTGCTGAGCTTAATTAATTTTCCCAGCATTTTTCTGTTTTAAATAAATGTACTCATTTTTGATCAATGGGGCAATAAAAGCACTGTTTAAAAAAATCAGACTGTTGTGTTATGATCTGAAAAAAGGTTTCTATTCACAATATGAATCCAGGATGGATATCAGTCCTTACATGGACAAACGTCTCTGAATGCACATGTATACGCACACGCACACACACACGCACACACACAATCTATCTATCTATATCTATCTAGATAAAGAAAGTACATCTTACTCCTGATACATCGGTGAATATATAACATATAGGCTGACACCAATGTATCAGGAGAAAGATGTATTTTCTTTTCTTTATATTTACCAAAACCATGGGTTTAACTACTTTGTGTGTTATTCAATATCACTCTGTTTTCTGATTTAGCTGTATAACTTGATCAGATGACCAGATTCACAGGGCAACCACTAATTATGAAGATCATATGACTTTCATACAGTTCACCAGTTAACACAGATACAACTCTGAAAAAACATGCCTGGAGTGATAGTGCTAGGAAGAGGCTTATGAGGGAATAAAAAGAAATTGGCAAGAAAAGCAGAGCAAAAAGCTACAGTTCCTACCAGAAATTTCCTTTTTTGTTTCCAATGACTTCCTTGTGCATTGGTGGCCACATGAGCTTCAGTGACAGTTTTGATCAGTTCCCACTCCTCGTCAGTTGGCTCGGGTTTGTGCCCAATTGATTTTTGTAGCTCCTCCCGACGTCTCTTCTCTCGGTTTTCTTCTATAAGCTTCCTTTTTGCTAACCGCTTGCTGTCATCCAGCACCACTAACACAAATAAAAACAAAAAAATAAAGTAACAAAACAGAAGGCTGCCTTTGGGATTGTCTGAATTTTAGTTTTATACGTCCCAGATGTCCCAGATGTGCTGAGAGAACTAGAAACACCAAGGTTAGTTGGTGAAGAGATGTATCAGACAACCTAGCAGATATCATGGCTAAAGATCCTGAATGATTTACTTACACATGGGCTTAACTTCATGCATTGTGAGTGGTCCAATTATCTTCAATGGTACCACTCACAGAGTGTGAAATTATGCAAGACTGGGAATAAACTGGACTCCTCTAATCCATTTGTTAGTGTATTCTAGGCTCAAAAGGAGGGGCCTTTCTTTTTCCTTGAAAAATAAATATAAAAACAAGCCAAGCCAAAACTCATGTCATGGCCTCATACTCTGACATGTGGTAACACGGGAAACAAGAATATAGTAGTACAGAGGTTGACCAGGCTCTGTGAATACACAAAAAGGATAAATGACCTGGAATATTATTTGATCACATACATTTCCACAACCAATAATTTTCTTAGCCTTTTCCTGCAGGTTTTTCAAGTTTTTTAGAAATCTAACTCTAGTAAGAGATTGTGCATTAAACAGCCCTATAGAGTGAACACCTCTGTTTATCGATAGAAGGCTAAATATTTCTTGCTCTACTCATATGAGCAGTCCCATTTAAGTAGACTGAACTATTCAAGTGGTAAAGGACAGCAGGGTTTTATCCATAATTGTTACCATACAGCGAGTACCAGTGCTTCCTGTACTTTATTCTAGTAATATGGAACAATTCTAATCTAGAAGAGTCTCCTCTGCTGGGTAGAGGGAGACTTCGTTTGGCTGTCATGCTCATTCATTCCTCTGCTGGAACTACCAACTGCAGTGGGGCTTGGTGATATGGAGATCTATCAACAGGAACCAGATTAAGACCAGTCAGTTATTCTGCATAGCCGCTAAATAGCCAGTCGTAATAACTTTTGGACACTACCAGTCTGGGCTGGATTTGAACTGATGGCTTAGAAACATCCAGTCCCCTTTCATGCTACTTTCATTGGAAATGATCGATATTTCATTCTGGTCAACATCTCTTTTCTTTCATGTATACAAATAACATCATAATTCTTTTTAGGACAAACACATTTAGACTATTTTAGTTATGTAATTTCTTCTTAATCGGTCTTTCCTCAGTTTGTTTTTCTGCAAAGGATTACACTGGTAACAACCATTACCTAATACCTGGAGGGGATTTATGTGAGTTACTCTTATTCGACTAATTGAAGTTACTGATGTAAATTCCCTGTGCAGTGATAAGAAAACAAGACCCCTAAGAGTTAATCTTGCAGCCATGTGCCCTTGTTCTGTAGAATTCAAGTACCACTCTCCCTCAGTACATCCGTTCTTGGTGGCTAAAAATAAAACAAACAACCGCAGGATGACTCATACAAAGACATTCAACTTCCACATTCTCCAGAAATTTCTAAACACGATGTTTTACCAGCCAGACATCTCTCCAACTGGATTCCCCCTCCCACACTAGAAATTAACAACCTTAGTGTTACATAGCATGGTTAAGGCCATGAGAAGGGCCAGTCTGTTAAACAGTAAACAAAAGATTACCGCCATGTGACAGAAAGAGTTTGGTATAATAATAAACATAATTTTCAATTACCACATTATAAAAGAAAAATTGCTAGTTGCTCTGTTCTGTTTAAGCAACTTTCACCAGTCAACATATTTTAAACGAACAGTAAAAGTAAAAGACAAGAAAAGAAATCTACTTACAATCTGTTGCCATGCCAACATAGATGCATTTTTTGAAGCGACATTCCTGACACTGGTTTCTTGTTACTTTGTCTATCACACATTTTCCTTCATATTTACAGGAATAAGTTGGATGAAGATTTTTCTGAATGGTTCGTCTAAAAAATCCCTAGGTGGGAAAGAAAATTCTGGTAGCATTAGTGTTCTGTGTTTTTTGGCACTAAAAAACATGTTAGTTTGGTTTTTATGCAAACATGTATGTGAGATGGAATATTGTGTGTTATAAAGCTCTAGGATATGTAATGACTATAATCATTTTCTAGTATAGGATCCTTACTTTTGAGTTTCATGAAACATTTTCCCCTAAAATTAAAACTAGAGATAGAACAAGATGTAAAATTCAGATCCAAATGTGGCATACCATGCAGATGCAGGTATTAGTTTCCCCTCTTTTTGACAAAGGCTATGTCTACACCTAGACTGTTAAATTGAATTAACTTAAATTGAACTAACTAAATCGAACTAATAATCATTAAATCGAATTAAGCTAAATTGAATTAACATGGCTTCACTAGAAACCCAAATCAAACTAGCATGTGCACGGACAGGACTTACTTGTTCAATTTAGGACAGGGGCACCACAGGAGGTGTGGCAACATGGCCCCCCCAAGAAGGGCCATATCCCCACCCAATATATAGAAAGAGTAAGGCACCCTGGGAGGAAGAAGGGCAAAAAATGTTAATTTGAACTAATGATAAGTTTGAATTAACACGGCTACACTGGGTTAAATTGAATTAATAAGCTTGATTTAACCATCATTTTGAACTTAAGGGAGGTTTTATCATTTTGAAATGAACTTTCCTTATTTTGAATTGAGGGAGGGCCTTATTTTGAACTAAGAAAAGCTAGTGTACCCATGCAATACTTTAAATTGAATTAAGCAACATCAATTCAATTTAAAGTGTACGTGTAGACATAGCACAGAGACCAATGTAAGATTTCATCTAAACCCAGATTCTGAAGCATCCACAAGGTTGTTCATAGCTGGTGTTTTCATAAGCCCTGTTATAGATTCAGAGGCATACTGTATTCAGCTTGAGATTCAGGCCCCCCAAATGTCCACGGCATTTGAATGAGGGGGGTTAATTCAGGGCCATCTCTAAATTAAACCATTGTTTTCAAGGGGTGTTTAATTAAAATTTCTGACTAAAGGGAAACATCTGCTGGTATACAAGATGCTTATGTGACAGTAATTAAGGCTGCCTAGGGAATTAAAAACAAAAATACATGTGGCAGTGAGCTTTTTGCCAGAGCCAGACAAAACTTGCCCAGCAGAAATTTTGAGCTCAAGGCAGAATATTGAACCCACAGTTTTCAAGTGGACTATAAATCTGAGGAAATGATTTCATTCTGACCTTTGCCACACCTTTGTAGTCAGTACAAACTGTCACATGTAAGATTATCACCACAAGTTGGAATATGAATTTGGGGCCAGCTGGCATATACTAGCGTAGCTCCACTGACGTCAATGATTTACACGAGCAGAAGATCTGATTTCTAGAGAAATCAGCTAGAGCCTTGTCTCTGAATGTTAAGGGGCTGAAGCTGCTATCATTAAAGTCAGCAGGAGCTTTATCATTGACTTTAGAGAGCAGGATCAGGGCTTAAAAGGTATAAGCCAATCAAGATAAGAGCAAAGCAAAATGTTTAGATCTGTATTTGTTTACAAATCTCTCTACAGTCTGACAGCAGCTGGATATGTTTACACTGCAATACAAAACCTGGGGCACCGAGTCTCAGAGCCTGGGTCAATTGACTCAAGGTCCCACGTCTTAAGCAGTGGGGATAAAAATTGCAGTTTAGACTTGGACTGGACGCTATCTACCTCGTGGGATTTCAGAACTTGGGCTCCATCCCAAAACCAAATGTCTACCCTACAATTTTAGCCCTGCAGCCCAAGACTTGCGAGCTCAAGTCAGCTGACCTAGACCAGGTATGGCCAGGCCATTGGTCTTTTACTGCTGTGTATAAATACCCTAAGGCCTCGATCCTACAAAGACCTGCATACATTCTTCACTTTATGTACCGTTCCTGAAATTCAGTGGAGACAGGATTTCACTCAGTCTTTTGGGATATAACGTCACAAGGAAAAAGGGCATATTCTTAGCTCAAGTGTGCTAAGTAAAATTCTAGAGAAGATAAAGCAGTTTGTAGCATTCACATGCATTATCAGGCTAAGCTAGACCCTATGAGGGAGCCTGGTCTTTAACTCAACTTGTTAACTCACGTGAATACTAAAAACTGCCTTGTCTTCATGAAATTTTACTTCAAGTTCCCATAATGAATACACACTTTAATATGAACAGAGAGCCTGAATTTCTTGCTTTTGCTGGTTTTGCTCTGGTGCAGCTACATTAATGCAGAATCATAGAATATTAGGGTTGGAAGGGATCTCAGGAGGTCATGTAGTATAATCCCCTGCTCAAAGCAGGGCAAACCACAGGTGAATCATCCTGGCCAGGGTTTCGTCAAACTGGGCTTTTAATAACCTCTAAGGATGGAGATTCCACTACTTTTCTAGATAATCAATTACAGTTTTTCACCACCCTCCTAGTGAAGAAGTTTTTCCTAACATCCGACCTAGATCTCCCCACTGCAATTTGACACCATTTCTACAAGTTCTGTCATCTACTACCACTGAGAACAGCCTAGGTCCATCCTTCCTGGAACTCTCTTTCAGGTAATTAAAGGCTGCTATCAAATCCCTCCTCATTCTTCTCTTCTGCAAACCAAACAAGCATAAATTCCCATCTCTTTTCATAAGTCAGGTGCTCCAGCCCTCCAATAATTGTTTTATCCTTCTCTGGACTTTTTTCAATTTGTCCATATCTTTTCTGTAGTACAGGACCCAAAACTGGATATAGTACTCCAAATGAGGCATCAGCAATAATGAATAGCAAGGGAATAATGACTTTCCTTGAGCTTAAGCAAGGGATAAAGTAAGGGGGAATGCACCGGAACACAGTTCTGGGCCCCACTATTTTTAGGCTGGCAACATTCTGGGGCCCCTAAAAATAGAGGAACGCACCAGAGCACCGAGTTCCGGGGCCCCACTAAAATAGCACAAGCAGCCGGAACGCAGCGTTCCGGTGGCTCCACCTTAAACCCTGCTCCACCGTAAGCCCAGCAAGCAGAGAGCTGCGGCAGGCTCTGGGAGTTTGTGAATCTCCCCCTGCAGGACGGAGCAGCTTGTGGGCGGTCAAGCAGCCTGCAAACAGCTGAGGTAAGGGCTTTGGGGGAGGGGGGACTGCTGGGGGTTGTGTGTATCTGGGGGTGGCTGTGTGTGTGTGTGTGTGTGTGTGTGTTTGGGGGTGGCTATGTGCATGTGCATGTCTGGGGGTGGCTGTGTGTGTGTGTGTGTGTGCGCGCGCGTGTGCACCTGGGGGTGGCTGTGTGTGTGGGCATGCGCCTGGGGGTAGCTCTGTGTGTGTGTGTGTGTGTCTGGGGGTGGGTACTGGAGCACGGGTGGGCTCTGGGGATGGGTGTGGGGGGCCCACACATGCCAGAGGTGGGGCCCACCAAATTCTACTTTAACCCCTGAGCTTAAGTGAAGTTACTCTTTAATTACAGCAGGGGTCTCAAACTCAAAATCACCATGAGGGCCACATGAGGACTAATAGAGAGCTGCATGAGGACTAGTATGTTAGCCCGAGGGCTGCACCACTGAAATCTTTTCATACAACAATATTGCAAATATCTGTAATCATAGTGTCATTGTGGGCTGCAGGAAATAGATATAGGGGCTGCATGTGGCACCCAGGCCGCGTGTTTGAGACCCCTGAATTACAGTGATATTAGAGAGAAGAGATGGAAGCCAATGAAATGAAAGAAACTCTGCAGATCATCAGTATGATGGAACTCTGAGTAATTATGTTAAAAGCAGATATATGATCCTAGAGTGCAGAGCTAAGGTTTAGCTTCCTCAAATGTTTCTTGTCTAAAGTGTGGCTTTGGCATTATGACTTTTAAAGTTCTTATCCAAAATTGCTCTTCAGATTCTGGTTTCTGTGCCCGTCCCTTTGCACTGCTCAGAAACTTTTAGTTAAAAACATTCCCATCTGCTCTAGATGCAATGGGATGCAAACACCAGTCAGAATCTAGCCTGTTCATCAGTGTGTTTTTTAATTTTAACCATTTTTATTATATATGCGTAAATTGATATAGCTAGCTATAGTTACATGAACAGCCAAACTCTGTGCCTTTTAGATGTGTGGATCTCCCCTTGATGTCACTGGGAGTTGCTTACACACATACCAGGGGTCTGAGTATGGCCCAGGAACACATAAGACTATGGCCACACTAGAGAGCTTACAGCCACACAGTTGCACGGATGCAGCTGTGTGGCCATACGCTTTCTGTGTAGTCACTGTAAACAATGGGAGCTTAATTACTCTCCCATTAGCTTAATTACACCAGCCCCCTGAATGGCTGTAGCTATATGGATGACATAGCACTGTCCACACTGGTACTGAAATCAGTGTAAATTATGTCTCTTAGGGGGATGGCTAATTCACACCCCCTGAGTGACATAATTTATGCTCACTTAAGCTGTAGTACAGTCATGCCCTTAGAAAGCAAATTTCATTGCTTCTCTGTCTCCTTGCTCTGCCTGTGTATCGCCATGTCTATGAGACATATGCACAGTTTTGAGAAAACTGGCAGAGTGAGAAAAATTATTCACACACATTTCACTGAGATATGAATAGAACATTGCTTCATTTCCCTAATCATTTCTCATAAATTTTGTAGGAGGGATATTCTGATCATAGGAATATTTACAGAATGCAAATGTTAGGCTTTTAGCCCAAATTCTTTATATTACAAAATTAAGTTGATTTTGGGTGGAAGCAACTTCTAAATATTAGTTCATCCAGTTGGGGAACAGAAATAATAATGTGATGACACGGGTGAAAATCACACAGCTTGTACAGGAGTCCTTAGAGCATACCATTCACAGGCTGAAATTTATATGTGCAAAACATTTGTCAAACAATCTCGAGCAATGAGTAAATTTGTTAAAAAAAGAAGTCAATCTGTCTGCAAGTAAAACTCATGAGCAGAAGAAAGGTTTTCCTTTGCTGAATTAATTATTTGTTGCATATTGGTCACCCAGTTCTATTCCTTGTGTCCATAAGTAATGTTTTAAGTTCTTCTCTTTACAACCAAACTGTTAGCATTTGAAGCTCTAAGGAGAATTTTTACAGTAACTGTTGAGGCTGGTTTGTATCTGTCAAAGAGTGTGTCGTTTAGTTTGAATGCCTAAAATAAAGTGGCCAATTCTGTCACCAGATACAAGCATGTAATGTCCACTACAGTTGAGGGAACTGAAGCTGTGTATTTGAGGTCAGTATTTAGTTCACAATATCATGCTTACCCCTCCTTGTCACCCTAACTGGACTTTATAAGATTTCGGACAATGGTGCAAAATTTAAGGAATGATTTCAACACAAGTATTAATCTTTTCATGCTACTGCCCTTGAATTCACCTGGTATTTCTTGTAAACAGATGGATTCCCCCCACCACCCCCATAGAAAGATTTAAAAATATAATGCAGAGACTGAAAAAAAGATAGTTAACAGAACAAAATATGTGATAACATTGAATACACAGACCTTGCCTTCAATATGGAACAGGTACTCTGAACAACTGTTGCTGGGTTAACACATGTTATTTTTCGGCTAGGGATTGCCAAATTGAATGGTGTTAAAAATCCAAAGTTCAATAAAATATGCATCTGTTTACCTATCATCCTAGATTCTAAAATATTGCAAGTTGTGTTTGTAAGTGCCTGTGTGGGGTTTTTGTTTGTTTGTTAGGTTTTTTTTAACAACAATAATTACCAGAGACACAGAAATACCAGTGATGACCAAAAATAATTCATAACAATAGGCAAAATTCTCTCCTGTGAATTAGCATAACTCCACTACAGTCAATGGAAGTATATAGCTTTGCATAGAACAATGTAATTGCATTTATATACAATATATGGCTGGGAGGATTTTTGTTGGTATTGGTTCTGCTTTGAGCAGAGCATTAGACTAGATGACCTCCTGAGATCCTTTTCAACCCTTATCTTCTATGATTGTTCACTTTACAGCAAAAACACACCATATGACTAATGCAAATAAGAATCCAGACACATGGATCATTATGTGTAACAAAGGTTCTTGTTTCCTCTTAATCTACCTTTATGGTTTATGTGACAGCCAAGTACAGTAGTTTTGATGTGAGTGGAGAATGGATTGGACTGCTGTTTCCAGGTCCCAGCTTCCAGTCCCAGCTATTTACCTTGCATCCTTCACAAGTGATGCAGCGATAATGATACCCGGTGGCTTTGTCACCACATACTACACATAGCTCGTCCTTGTCTAGGTAACTGGGTATGTACCCTGTAAAGGAAAAGAGAAAATAGCATGAAAACTTCAAATACAATAAAATCAAATGCAGGTTTTTTCTGCCTTCTCCCTACTTCTAAGTTCTCATAGCCACTGACTGAAACACCTGGTAAAAAAGTTACACAAGAAATGCGACAGAAACATAGAAAAACCAGCTACAATATAATCTCTTTTTCAAAACTGCTGTTTCAGTATCTACTTGTAACACATGTCTATAGGGACAAGTCATCAAATTGTTCTTTGCAGGAACAAAACACTATTTGATACAAGTAAATACACCACGTTTGACTTTTTAAGTCAAAGCGATAGTTACGAACATGAAGGCAAAATAAATGAAAGAAACACAGCAACATTTAATTTTCCTCTGTTTTGTTCTGTGTAAACTGATATGCTTGTGCCATGAAATATCATTGTTTCACGTTACATAAAAGACTCAGCATCCTATCAAGCAGAAATGTGTACTTACATCGCATTCCCTTCCAAATATATTTGTAGGCATGATTCAGGATCCAGGATTTAGCATGCTGATAAAATAAAATCAATCCTACTTCACATGGGTATGTACTACAGAAACTAATTCAGTGTAGGTGGAATTTAGAACAAAACATATTTACTCTCAATTTGGGAATCAAATATGTGTTTCTGTTTATGAGTGGGAGAATGACATTTTTTTCATTTGTGTGATTTATCATGCATTCAATACCTGAAAATAACATGGACACTATTAAGGAAAACAGTTGCATTGGTTGGTTCTTTCTCTGTAATAACACATTAAATTTAGTTTTATGAATATATTTAAAGAATTTTAAATTAACTTTAAAAACAACACAGAACATAATTCTAAAAGTAACTATATACATAAACAAACTAGGGAGAAATTTAAAACCAAATTAAAATATATAAGACAGTCAGAACAAAAGTTTTCCTTCAAACAATTTAGAATTGCTGAAATTCAAAACATGTTTCTTTAGGAAGGTCTCTGCATAAGAATAATCCAACACAGGGATTTCCAAGATAGATGCACTTTGTGGGAAGAGTGGAAAACTGTAGTAATTTCCACACAATTCTATAAACAAAACTAAACAAAACAAGAACAAGTAGAACATACATTGAACACATATGTATGTTATACGTAGACAAAACAAGAGGTGGTTTTGGTAGTGCACAGGGTCTGCAGTACCCAAGCAAAATAAGATTTTTATTTGCATGCATTTTATCCAAGTCTGAAAAGCTGAGGCAGAAGGGGAGATTAGATGAAGGTTTTCAGTTTTGTATTGTTTCTAACACATGTAAGGAATACTGTATACTTTCCTTTGGACATCTTAGGCTATGTCTGTTAGCCAAACAGTGCAGACTTCTTAGTCCAAACTAAGAAGTTCGGGGTTAGTTTGAACTAACCGTGGGTTAGTTTGAACTAACTGGGAACTTTTTAGTTCAAAATAACTGCATGTTCTAGTTTAGGCTAATGCTTAGTTCGAACTAGAATACGCGGTTAGTTCAAACTAATGGCTTAGTTCGAGTCTTGCACATGCTTAGTTTGAACTAAAGTAAGAAATAAGCGCATAAGTCCGAACTAACCCCAGTACTTACTAGCTTGATCTAGGCATTCCCTAGTTCAAACTAAAAAATTTCTTAGTTCGAACTAGGTAAAGTCTAGTGTAGCCATGGGCTAAATTAGTTCGAACTAAACCTCCTTAGTCTGGACTAATCTGCCAGTGTAGACATAGCCTTATATATAATTTGCAAATGCTGAGGTGTCCCCAAACCACAGGTTGAAAAACATCATTCTACTGTAATGATAACTGTTTGTGGACCCCTCAGGCAGAGTCTGTGGAGCACCATGGTCCGTGGACCTAAATTCTGGTGCCACCTATAGAGGAAAATGAGTATTGAACAGAATGTTTACTAAATTACCAATGCAAGGTATAGAAGTGTTTGCTGTGGTTTTTAGAAGGCAGTATGTTATATCTAATGCAAAGGCTTGTAAATATATTTTTTAACAAAAATCTTTCCTGTACTGGGCAGTTTTTAAAGAATGGGTTGCTACCAAAAGTAGTCAACAAAACTGAAAAAGGCATGCAACTGGAGGGACTCTGTTTTGTAAACATTTGTAAACATTATCCCTTCCACTTGTTTGTTGAACCTATTTGATATGCTTTGTCTTAAACAAAATTGTAAGCTCTTCAGTGCAGGGGACTGTCACTTTGCGGGTTCCTAAAACACACAGAGGTGTGGCTACACAGCAGCTGGGAGAAATGATTCCCAGTGTATGCAGAGAGACATACACTAGCTCAGCTTGAGCTAGTGTACTAAAAATTGCCATCTGGCCATGGTGGCATAGATAGCTGCTTTGGCTAGCTGTCCCAGTACAAACTCACCTGATCTCTTGAAAGAGAGAGAGTGCTACTAGCCTGAATCTTTACTTGGGTTGCTAAGGTGGACTGTTGCAGGTTTCAGGGGCCTCACACATCAAAAGGGCAAGTCCCAAAATTAGAGACATGAATAACGCTGCCCTTTGAAAGTCTATATCAGGAGAATTGGATGGGAGCTGTCCTGAGAAGAATGGGATCAGAGTGGGAAGCAGGACTAAATGAAAGGCATATGGAGATATTGCGAGTTTCTGGCCAGCCCCAGGGCAACTCGGGGTTACTAATGTGCCACTTGGAGCCTGGAATTTGGGGAAGTTTGAGGAGTATGTATATCAGCATGACACTGTTTAAAGTAACAGCTCCAAAAGGACCTAGTAAATTGTCAGATATTTAGGTTTAGGCCATTATGCTCAGTATGTCCAAGCTGCATTTGGCTATAGAGAAGAGTGGCAGACACACAAAGCTAGTCACAGCTTCTTGATTGCTGGACAACCGCACCAGAGAGGCAAAAGCAGCAGGTGGCCCATTCTAATTTACACCTCTGACTGCTAACGGACCTCATGACAGTGAAGGATTAATAATAGTGGAGCTCTGCTTCACCACACTCCTCCTCCCAAGCACATCTGCCTCCACATACACAAGGGTGGGCTAGGACAGGAGGCAGCAGAGCTGAAAAAAGAGTTCTCCTGCATGAGGGGAATTCTCCACATGTCACAGTGTGATTTAAGACTACATCGTGTTACTTACACAATGCCAAATGTGGAGTGTAGAAACTGTCTCTCTAAACTTCAGAGGTCTTAGCTTCTTCAAGAATTTTTATTCAGTTAAATGATTTGATGTGTCATTAACTATACAAAAAGATTAGCACTTAGGAATGGTTTCATGAATTCTTACTTTGTGTGAGAGATGGAGAGGCTAGCTGTTTGAAATTGCTCCTTACATAAATGTATGTATTAGGGCAGTGGTTCCCAACCTGGGGCCCACGCCTAAAAGTAGCCTGTGGGGGCTTTCAAAATAGTCCACAGTTTGTGCTCCCACTGCCTAAGGACCCAGACAGAACATGTTTACACAAGGCTTAAAGACTGATGCAGGCTCCTTGCTGCAGCCAAACGTATGAGTAATCAGTGCTCCACTCCCACTTTCTGTATCAGGAGTACAGCCAAATGCTCCACCTAGGTCCATAGGTGCTGGGGTCCCTCCTGGGGTCAGAGGAAGGGGAGAACCGAACTTCCATCCCCCTCATTGTAGAAGGGAGCCACTGCCTTGGGACCCAAATGGAGCACTCAGGACTACAGGATGCATGCATTCTCCCTGCTACAGTGAGGGAGATGAAAGATCAGTAAGGAGGAAGCCTCCTTGCTGAAATCTTTCCATCTGGCTGCAGGGGTCAGGGCCTGCTGGTGGAGAATGATGGCCTTTCAGGGTTATTTGTGACCTTTGGGCCAAAAAAGTTGAGAACCACTGTATTTGGGCTCATGTGCAACCCTTCTTATCCTCATTTTCCTTGGGGTTTCCCACTTCTCAGGATCATGCAAGCATTTTTGTACATGGCAAGAAGGCAAATACGGGGGTTGGACTAAATGATCTCATGAGGTCCCTTCCAACCCTATTCTATTCTAACTGCAAAACCATAGCTCTAACGATGCTAGAAGATAAAAATGGCAGTACTGAATGTGAGAACAGTCCAAATTAAGATGGGCTGTTTGCACCCAATATTAAGTTTTCATTATACTGATCTTAGACATGTATAACCAGATATTAGGATGTGCTAGGTGCCATCCATTCTCATTGATTTAAATTGTTAAAGGCAGAGCTCTGCACTTTGCAGGATTATGCCCATAGTCTACAGTTCTGTCAATTCTCCAGTGAAGAGTGGCGCTGCTTTTAGTCAATAGGAAATACTGGCAGAGAATTTTTTTCACAAGAGACCACAGGCACTTGCATGATTTCACTTTCATAGAAGTGCAAGTGATATTTACATACGTATATTTCTGCCACAAAATCCCTGTATTAAAAAATCTGAGAATCATATTCACTTTCTTATTTGCTTTTTAACATTTTTCCCAGCAATTTACAGGGCCACAAGCTGTTGGGGGTGAAGCAATAGGGCCATGAGCAATACTTTAAAAAAAATCCACATGCTTCAAGGAGGAATCAGGCCAAAGGGAATGAGAGGATGTAGTTAATGAATTTCTGTAAACCTAAGCTTTTATTAGAAAAATAAGTTTCTTGCCATTATGGTTGTGAAGATAATCTCCCAAATGTGATCTTAGAATAAATCAGTGCAGTGGTGTCCTTCAGCATCTGCAGATAAGCAGTCCCATTGCTTTTTGCTACTGCTCGGATCAAATAGTAGCAGTGAGCAATTAATTGCTGCTACTCTAAATCTGTCAGCAGCATGGAAATTAGGCATTGCTGCACAGTGCTGCGGCTTGGGAAAACTGTGGGAGCAGTAGAAACAGCACTGGATTTATCCCCAGGGGAAAATAACCCAAATAATTTAAACTGAGTTTAAGGATGCGATAGAGGGGCTGACACCTCTTCTGGTCCTCCTCAGAAGCAGCCAGGAAAGAGACAGAGGAATGGTTGATGGAGACTTGTCCCTCATTTCTGACAGTAAATTAACATCTCTGGTACACTCCACAATTCCTGGCTGAAAACATAATTTCCAACTTCGGAGAAGCAGATGTTTTCTGGACAGAATAACCCAGGTGGTTTGCTGCCAGCATATTATGGCTAATGATAATTCCTGTGTGAAGGTTGCAGTCTTTGATCTTGACTATTTTTGTATTGTTTAGTCATAGTTTACACTCCACAGTCAAGTTAGAGCCATACAGCACTGCCTTGCTTGGAAATTCTTAATAAAAGCAAAATCTCTCTATCACTGCAAGTTATAATATTCACCAACTTTATTCCCTGGTCATTTTGACCCAGGTGTACTGTGAACCTATCATCCTCATCTGATTGAGAGCTTGCTGCATACAGCCTGGTGTCTGATCCTTATCCTTCTATCCATCCAGGACAACTGACATTGTTCCTCTTAATACACAGCTATGAATTTTTGTTCTGAATGGGAGAACACAAATAAATGTTAATGACCTTGACCCATTGTGTGTCTAATATTTCTCTTGCAGTCTAAGGAAAACCCATCACTTTCTAGGCTATCCCTTGCCAATCTGTCTGATCTTACTCTCTGGGCAAGACTAAATGCTCAGCATGGTAGTTGCTCTTCCATTGGAGGAATGTGTGTCAATCCTTTATGTGCAATCTTGCCTTTAATACATAATACAAGAACAAATTGAGTTTTTGCCTATAGCATCTTTCTACAGCTATGGCGGGAAAATTCTATTTCTCATAGGGCACACTATGTGTAAAATGACTGCCATTCACCAGCACTTGACAGAGAACCAGATCTGTTGATCTGCGGAGGACGACCCATGCTGTCATATGTTGTAGTCTGGTTTTGAATGCTACGTGGGTATCAAAAATCAGAAGAGCTGACAATTTGTAGCAGTAGTCATGGCCTATGGCATTCTTCCAAGGTTGAGGGGAAATGGAACAGACAAATCTTGCCCCTCTCACAAATGCAGTCGGAAAAAAAAGAAAGAAAACTCATGCCTTACCAAAACCTGTCTAAAACCACCCACAAATCATAGGAGGTCTTATTGCCTATCAGTGATTAAAGTATAATTTGGTGACCCCCGGAACCTTCCTAAATTGGCAGCTCATGCTGGTGCGGGCCCCCTCATACACCCCAGCTCCTGAGCCCCAAGCTCCTGACCCCTACCCCAGCTCCTGCCCCAATCTACCCCCACCCCAGCTCTTGCCCCTCCCACCCCTACCCCCTACCCCAGCTCCTGCTTCACCACACCTACCTCCCTTACCTGGCCACCATGGGGAGGGGCCCTGACCTAGACTGAGGCTTTGGCCTAGAGCCTGGTTTCACTGAGCATGCTCAGAGCTTCTCAGCATGCTCAGTGAGCCCAGCCTGCGGGGTAGAGTTTTTAGAACTCTCTGCCCTGCTGGAACATGGCTGAATGCCATTCCAGGGCTTGCTATTCTTAGGGGCTCAAATAGAAAATGGAACCAGAATGCTGCATTCCAGGAGCTACTATTTTTATGTGGTGGGCCTCAGAACACAGCATTCCGGCACCAATTTCTATTTTTAGGAGTCCCCGAACACTGAACCCCTAAAAATGGGCCCCAGAATGGCATTCCCTCACATTCTGGTATACTTTAACCCCTGTCGCCTATACGTCTAAGTCCTTCCCTGCTTCTCAAATAAATGACTATTTGCAGGTGGTCTGTTTCTACTGAGTCAGTTGGCTCTACACAGGCAGAAGCATCTATTTTATGGACTGTTGGATTACCCTGCAGCTTTTCATTACAATGGAATTAATATTATGGCTCCAATCTTGTGAGGTGCACAATGCCTCCTGTGATAGGCAACTTGTCTTCAGCTTCCACTTTTAGCAGTTGGGAGCTCCTGAAGCTTTATGCCATTTGAACAGCACTCAGGACCTCATAGGCTCAATCACCTAACCCAATGGGTCTCAACCTTTTGCAGGTTGTGACACCTCAGAGGCTTATCACAGTCCCACAGGTCACACCAGCCCACCCTCCCCAGGCCAAATCCAGCCATCTCCCCGGCACTCTGTGACACACTTACCACTGTGTGGTGACACAGTAATGTGACCCAACACAGTGGTTGACAACCACTGAACTAATCAAACAAAAATAGCCCTGCCTCAGTGCAGCTGGGGAGTGAAATCCAATCCCAAACCTAATTTTAGGGAAGTGGCTGTTGTGCAGGCCCACCCTCTATTTCAGCCTAGAAGTTGGAATACTATGCACAGTTCCTCACACCAGTTTCAGAGGATACAGGGGCTACTGGACCTGTAGCAACTTATTCTGTGTGGACCATCAACTGGCTTATTCCTAACTTCCCCAATGTATTTCTCCTCTCTAGCCTATGCAAGGCTGGTGCAGAGGCAGCACATGGACACCCCTGTCTAGGGACTTGGCTGCCTGGCAGCCATGAAGCCTCTACATAAGGTTTAAATGGCAAGGAAAACCTTGTGCTGCCCCTCTACCTCATACTGTAGTTAGGCTGAAATCCATGGAGCAGAAAACTTGGTATCAGCTGACCTACTGGTATGTTCTATTCTCAACTCTGCTTCTGGGGCCTGCGTCTGCAAAGTTGCACTGATGTGAGCAATCCACTGAAATCCAAAAGACTTCTAGAGCAGTGGTTCTCAACCTTTTGATGGTCATGACATGCTTGGTAGCATACTGCGACCCTACAGGACACACCAGGCCACCCCCGGGCATAATCCAGCCATCTCCTCAGTTCTCTGCAACACACTTACCACTGCATGGCAACACAGAAAAGTGTCCTGACACAGTTGTTGAGAACCACTTTTCGAGAGTAAATAAGGTTTTGCAGATGCAGGTCCTTTTGGAAAGAATTGGGAAGAACACTCAGTCCTGGTGATCACCAGTTTCCTATTCTAATGACTAGAAGTAGCTACTTCAGATAGAAACACAGGGAGTTACTTACACCTCTGTGTCTGCCTTCTCTGTTACATCAGGTCATGGCTTCTAGGCATGAGCAAAATATAAATAATAAATTCTCTCAGCAATCATGTGCTGCCATCTTTCAATAATACATAGTACAGCGCAGACATTACTGACTGCCACAAAAACTAGGAAGCAAACACTACCCAGTCACCCTGATTTTCAGGAACTTACACAATTTTTCCTTAAAATCCACATGGCTCATCAAGGGTTGTGATTTAAAACAGACAAAAAATGACAGTCTTAGTGTACAGTGACAGCTAGAAGTAGAATAAGCTGTTTTTTGATACTTTTGATAATTTGGCTTAATTTTCTAAGTAGTCATTATCTTCCTTTAGTAACTATGCCTCATGTGACATGGGTCTTTTGTTCTTGATTTTTATTAGTGAGCGCCTCAATTTCTGAGTGAGGGGTTGAGAGGTAGGGATGGCAATAAGGACACATTTATTAACCATGGCTTCTTTTAGCATCTGAAAGACCTGAATTAAAAAAAAATAATAATTTCAGAGGGAATAAACCAAAGGCTAGACGTTTAGACAACTTGTTAGGGGAGAACACAAAGTGAATACCACAATTATTATTGAGACTAATAGGAATTTCATGAAAGTAATAGAAAGCCCAGTTGCAATAATAAGAGCTATTCAAGGACATCTGCTTTGGGTTTTAATTTTGTCTTAATGAGCTATTACTAAGGCTTCACTAACAAAAAAAAAATCAATTTTGGATCAATACAGATACACAAACCTCATGCAGCGCCTTCTGTTGTTAGGACAGGATCAACAGATGTGTTAACTTTATGACAATTTGGCTGAACGCATCAAACAAAAAAAGAGATATGAACCTGCATGCAAATTCTCTGTTTTCATCTGTTTAGCAAACATTGCATTTGACTCGGTTTAATGTAAGAGGTGCGACTTTTTACTGGTGTCCACGGAGATCAGGGTTTAAAGAATCCATAAAAACAGTGCATGTTCTCTGTGAATGATCAATTTGTAACAGGCACCAATATTTCAGTGATTAAGGGTGTGCTTCCTACAATAATCTCTTAGAGTTTTGATGAAATCAGTGTAATATAGTGCAAACATTGAACAGGCAGTTTTTAAAAATGATAATATTGAACTGTGAAATTAAGCCCTATCAACAAGTAGGAAGATTGTGTCTGGATTACTAAAAATATCACGTCTGTGCACTAAAACAACTTGTTTAAACCTTGACATAGATAATTATTAGTTAAGATCTTTTAACATAGTGAAATGCATATTCATCCACCAACACATGCAGTGGCAAATCCCTATTTTACATGACAAATTCACCATGACTTGGCACCTTTGGCACCTTGCTGCCAAAGACAGCGATATGGACAGAGTCTACAGCAAAGTTACACATTTATTATTGAAAACCCTTCAGTTTATAAGACTTATACCATGTTACAAACAGAAAAGCATGCACTGTTGAATCTTTAATATGATCACATTTTCTTGCTCTTCTTTTCTTAGATTTGGATTAGATTTTAGACAGATGCCTTTATTACCATGGAATACTATGCTGCCTGAGATACAGTTCAGAAGCACTTTTTCAACTGAAGTTACAGATGTATTGAACCTACTTCCTATAAAGTTTTCAGGGTTTCCATTAAGATTAAACAGATTACTTTTGGTAACAGAGCCACTTTAAAAATAGCAAATAGTTTCATCCCTAACTAGTGACATTGGATTCACAATGCTCTTGATTAATTGCACACAGATCTTAACAACTTCATGTGGATACAAATGATATTTCCCTTATATTCTTTAATTAGGTTAAGTGAAATCCATAATGCAGAACATATAATATATGTAATGTGTATATATATGTATACATAATGTAATATACCTGCATCAGGTTTTGAGCTAATTTAAGAAGCAATGAATAATTATTTGCATACAGTTGCTAATATTCTGGCTCTTTTTGAGAAATGATCATGTTTTATGCCTCTGGAAGCAACAGGAGAAGCTCTATAAGGGAATGCTGTGGAAAATTTAAAAAATCTAACAGTGATTTAATCATGAAGGGAATGGAAATTACACTCTGATTACAACCTACAAACATTGTGATTAGATCAATTTCTTTTAGAGAGGAAAATAAAGTGTCATTATAGCATTACCTTTCATTCTTGAATTTCCAGCCTTTACTGCATTAAACAGAAACTACATCCTTTTCAGTTTTTCATTTAAAGAACATCAATTATATTAAATTTAATCATTTATTTTTTCAATCAGCATTTGCCGTTTTATTTTCAACAATTTCTATTTGATACAGAGTTGCTTCATAATTAGTAATTAGACACTATTTACATTTAATGATGTCAAGGACAAACACAAATTGTTTTTATAGAACCAGAAAATATGAAGCAAATCCAAGCTGAAGGACATACAGTGAACACATATCTGAGGGAAACTTTCTTGTACAGCCTGACAAAATACAGTAAATGAAATTAACCAACATGCAATGTATAGAACTGACAATATATTTGAATATAACTTATAGATTAAGAAAAAAAGTGCTTGGAAATCCTCATCGTTCACAGAAAAATCTTTCAATCACCTAGCAACCTATGTTGCTGCTGCTTTCAGTTTTGAACAGGCAGCCTTCACATTCAAAGATGTATCTGAGCCAACTGATACAACTGCAAGTTTAAAGCAAAACAAAAACAAAAACAGATCTTTTTCGTGGTTATTGAAATAAATTGCCCCTACCTTTCTTCTGAGAGTACGATGGCGACTGCACTTGAGAAAAAGTAGGTTTTTCTTCTGTGAAATATTCAGGTTGGTTGTACTGATTCAGGGCCATGTCCATGTCAGAGTACTCGTTTTTAAACACGTTTCCAGGGTAACTACAGGTATATGGCTGATTCACCGCCCAGGCCTGTTCCATATATATGTTGTTATTGTGCAGGACCTGAGCATCACAACTGCTGTAACCCTGACTATCTTCAATATATGTGCAATAATCAGCGGATTGCATGTAGCAATTGCTACCAGCAGCAGGGTGCACTTCATATATTTCTTGCATACAGTAGCTCATTTTGTTATCTGATCTCAGCTTCTATTTTACATATACACACATACGCATGCATGCACACTCAGACATGCATACACATGGAATGGGAAAGGGGAAATGAATAAATAACGCCAACAAAGTCGATTGCAAAACAGCGTGTTTTACTTTGGCGCAGCACCTGATGTGCTAAAATCCTATTTATATTGGGATAGCTTGTGAGCTCCCCTGCCAGTCAAACATATTGGGAAGCAGATTTATGACAGTCAAAGGTCTTAATCTGTGACTGTAAGTTAATTCCTGGGGAAGATGGCAGACAGGTAGCAACGACCACCAGACAAAGAAGCTATGACCAGACAACCCTCCCAACTGTTTGTTTGAAATAATCATTTACAAACCATTTCAGCCCCTTCCAATATGATTAGAGAATGATTACTAAGGCAAGGACACAGTGATGTCACTGTAGTTGTCAACTTAAGTGTGAAGCATTATAAAGACCTCCTAAGAACTCCCAGAGGGGATATGCTGAAAATCCCAAAATCAATAATCCTGTTTTTCAGCATTAAACCATAGAAAATCCAATAGTACTGCGCTGATGACCCAAACAGGAGTCTAATTTTACAAATTTTAGCATCTTAATCTGTCATCAGCTTTACTGATTTTGTTTTACAAAATTATCTGCGTGAACTTCTCCACCTCACCCACATACGCAACTCCCCCACTGCTTGTTAATGCATTTACAGCAAAGCTGCTTTTTTAAATTTCAGTGACTTTGGTAGATAATTTCTATTGAGTTCAACAGGTAGGAAACTTCAGAATAATTTGTCTTTTTCAGCAAACAGGGTACTGCTTAAATAAGCTAATCGGTTTGCCATTATATTTCATTCCTCTTGTTTTTATATTTCAATAATGAAGTACTTATTCTATGACTTTATATTTGATTGCAAATGTATGTGATTCCAAGCTTACCCCAGTCATTTATTCACACACTAAAACTGTGGACATATAAGACAATTAGTTCAGAAACAGAGTTACTATATGATCCTGGAACAGCCCAATACCTCAATTGCTACTACTACTACACCCACTTTAATTTAATCTCACCCCCCCATTTTTTACACCAAAAGGAATTTCTGTTTTCTCTATTTTTCCCTTGATAGAGAATTTTCCTTTAGTAGCATGCTACCATATGGTGAAATGTTTGTAAGAACAGCAGCATGACTGTATTACTCATTGGATCCCTTAGTTCTTCTTGTTATTGAGAAGCAAAAATATTAACGATATTAAGTGAAGAAACTGTTTTGTAATTGTACTATTCACTGATGTTAAACAACATTCACCACTCTTGAAATGAATTGAAGTCAGGCCCCCATTCAGTCAGGAGATACCTTGCTGGATTGAGGCTTATGGTCTTAAAAAATACTCTTGAAAGGCCAAGAGTATACATTGCTCCTTGAATGGTTTCATGGAACATTACAGGAAGATTTAAAGAGCATATGAAGGAACACTTGCTCTTCCTCCGTACACACCTAACCTATTTTATTATTGACCAAGTCACTGAAACCTGAACAGTGCATAGCAGAAACAACCCCCACTGACGGCAGGGCAGGTACTCTTCATGTCTCAAGATTTAACACATTTTGTTTCCCTCTCTGATTACGTTACATTTGTTTTTCTAATTATAAGTCAAAAACTGAAGTCTGTAGACTTGTTTCAGGAATGACATTATCCCTGTGACCCCTCACAGTTGAAAGTGTCACCACCGTCATTTTGGAGTGAGGAATGCTCAGTTTCTCTTCTTCCTTGAGAATTAAAGCAACGTATCTACCTAAAAGTATTGGAGTCAAAGCCACAATTCAAATTGAAAATATACATTAGCAAATCACAAACATTTTGGTGGAATAGTTTTGGAATCAAAACTATTTTTCCTTTATGATTTATTATGTGTAAGCATCAGATAAGAATGCAGAGATATTTTAGTACTCGTCACTGTTTCCTTCTTTGACAGTATCACTGACACAAAATGCTCAAGAAACTGCAAACTTTTTTATGCAGAAACACATGAAACATACCAGGCTATGTGACCAATCTGTGTTACACAAACACAGGTTTTAATCTACTGTGAATTCAGTACCCACACTGCCCAGAAACAAAAGATTCCATACACACAGTTTCTTTCGATTACCATACACAATCCCCATTGCATTTAATGTGAATTTATGTAATAGCTTGCAATAAGAAGACGAGACTATGACTTGACTTGACTTGACTTATAGAGTAACTATGCTGGATACCCTAAGCATATTTTTTTCTCAAATGACCAAATGTTGTCTATTGGAATGTCTCAAGCAGAGTTTACTTTAATAAATCCTTGATGATTTAAGTTAATAATGGATTATATATTAAAAGTTTGACATAATCAGACCTTAATTCTTAGCAATTTTTAAAAATTAATTACAGGAACATAGGGAAATGCTGTTTAAATTTTTTTGTAAATCTTTTCGTATTAAATACCATCACCAAAGATCTAATCTATTCACTTCTGTTTAACTTGGTACTAATGAGGAAGTCATGAACTGACCTTTCAAAAAGACCTGAGTGTTTAAATAGTCCTTTGTTTATCTAGTCAAGAGTGAAAAATTATAATCTTGTCTATGTACAGGAAACATTTCAGATACATCTTTCCTGGTAGCTTGGGTAGATTTATAACATTTTTGTGTATTTTATTCCATAGATAAAAAATATGATTATTAAGGACAAATTCTGTCATCAGATGCTTATGTAATTTCTAGTAAAATAAGACAGAATCCTAGATCCATTCATATCTCAGGGCAGAATTTGTCCCTTAGCAATTATTTCTTCTGAGTAAAGACATGTATTAGTAATATGTTTTAGTCTGAAAAGCCTAACAACTGTATCTGAGCTAAATTTTATTTAGCAAATTGCAAAGATTAAGGTTTGCATGGAATTTTAGCTTTTGATTGTTCTAGACAAACAAGAGAATAATTTTCTCCATTTTAAAGAAATAAGTGACTGGTAACATTGGTAACACCTCCAATATTCATATCCTGTCTTCACTGAAATTAATCAGAGTACCATCTAGACTTCGGCAGTGTCAGGATTTGAGCCCAGTACTATTCTTGGAGGTAAGTTTGGGAAAAAGACCTGAACAATACCTTTTCAGAAACAGATTAATTTAGCTTAGAAAATGAATATTATAAAGCTTAAGAAATAGACTTTGAAATTAAAACTTTTACATAGCATATAGGGATTGAACTGAGAAATCTGCACCATTAAAACTGAAAGACCAGAAGACCGGTTGAAGATGCATGCCAGCATGTAGATAGTTAACTCTACATATTGTGTACTGGCTTTGTCAGGCATATATATTTCTGAAAACTGTGCTCCAGCAATTGGAAGACAAATAACTTCCTAGAGTCATAGAATAGATCGTTGCATTGAAAGACTCTGACGTGCCACAGAAACTAGGCTTCATTTGTGGCCACACTGGTCTGTGTCAACACAACAAATTTATTTCTTGAGCTTCCCCAGTGTACTGGGTCAATCCGAAAAGCAACTGGCTAAGTGGCCAGGTCATGGCTTCAGAGTTCTCTTCAGTCTTTCCATTCTGGAGGGAACTCTGCCAGGTCTTTGTCAGCATCAAACCCCCGTATCCCTTGTCCCTCCTGGGGCTCTCTCATGATAGAGGGAAGTGAGGAACAAGGTCGGGAACCTGGGCTCTCCTGCTCCACCAGGTCTGAACCCTGGACCCAGAGAGAATTTGCAAGGTCTAGATCACTTGTTGGTCCACTCAAGCTACACCCCTTCTGGGTCTCTTACTGTGGCTAGGAGTTACTCCATTTAGGGCATGGTCACAGTCTTAGTAGCAGCAGTTTAATCTGCCACCAGGGTTAACTTCCTGCTCTTTGGAGCCCCTCCTGGGTTCCCCACTCCAAAGCAGGCATTGTGGGGAATCGCATGTGACTCTGACATGGGTAAGAACTTTGTTCACAGCTCCAGGCATCAGCCTCACTCCCTGGTGCAGCCTGTAGCTCCTCTCCCCCTTCCTTTGTCTGTGCCCTTTTAAATCATCCCTCCACCAGAAGCATGCCCACAGCTCCTGAAGAGTGAGGCCTCCCTACCTCTGTATTGCCCCATGCCTTATTCCGGTGTACAGAGAGGTCTGTAAACACCATCAAGCTCAGTCGGCGGTCATAACTTTGGAGGCTGCAGTGTAGGCAGAACTCAGACATTTTTACCACAGGATTGTCTAATCCAAGCTATTTGTCTTTTGGTTACTGAAGCACAATTATCAGGTGCTGTATGTTTCTTATTGTGTTTAAACCATCAGTTAGAAACACCCCTGGGCCAGTGATAAAAATGACTGCCTTGTTCACACTATAGCTTCCATGAATGCCTGCAGTTGTGAGGGACTATGGAACTTTGATGTACCAAGGTAGATGAAGCTCTGAAAGGAATGGCATGATACATGATGAAAGAATGGAAAAAAGTTTTTGATGTATAATATTTGTATGGCTGAATGAACTTTATGTTGGTGGAGAGGAGCAAGCAGCAAGAGAAAGAGTGGGAGATTAGGCTTCAGTGCAGCATTCCAGTCTCCCTCTATTACTGCCTTGGGATTTTCAGGTAGGCTACTTGCATCTCCATGAACACTTATAAATCCCTGGCAATTCCAGAACATGGTGTCTTCCTTGAGAGAACAGGGAACTATGTGAGGTGAAGCTTGAGAACCCAATCCTGTGGTACATGAGGCAGCTCAGGTAACATGTGGAATGCTTTCATCACACACTGACATCTGCCAGAAGTTAGGAAACTCAGCGCTGCTCAAAAGCACCTCCCAGCACTGGGTTTATAGTTTCCAGCAGACATATTTTCCCCTTGTGATTGTGTTTTGACAAATGAGGCAATCAATTTCTTAGTAATTATCCTTCTATCTTTTTACCTTACCCATTGCATTTAATTTTCTTGTCAAAAAATAAATAGAATTGATTAAAAAAATCCACTATGCAGAGATCTGTTGTCAATATATAATCCCTAGGATTGAGAATCTATGTCCAGAGAATGTTGTTAATAGACATCTCTCTCTTTTTAAAGATTTTTATGATTTTCATCTTATTATTTGCTTTTTGTAGTAATCCCAATTATACTTATGCAACAGAATATGTACTGTTTTTCTGAGAGTAACCACCACAACTAATGAAGTTAGTTGGAGAGAGTGGAAAAGGGGCAAAATGGGTAAAGCCATTTTGACTAAATAAATAAATAAAAATAACAAGAAGTATTGGAGTATGTGTGTCTCCATTTGCAATGTGCTAAAATTTTAGCTGTCCACATAAGACTCTGGTTGACAGACCTGCAGACACTTGTTTCCTTGGTAACAAATCAGATCATAATACACTGCCAAAAATTAACATCACTATTCAAACTGAAATATTGCTCAAATATGTTTATTTGAATCTCACAGGGCCTGATCCAATAGCCTTCATTCAGGTCCCAGAATGGGACTATTCACTTATGCAAAGATAGCCAAACTGTTCCTGAGGAGTCTGGAAGCCGTGTGGAAAACACCACATACAATTTCTACTTCAGCTTTTTCTTTTGTGTGTTGAATCTATATTTTGGGGGTGACGGTCTGTTTCTTTTAGAGGGGTATTAGATTCTTTGATTCATGAATAAAACAAACAAAAATTAAACTTACAGGAACATTACAAAAATGCTTTTTCCTACACAGGCAGTGATTTCACAAGCAGTGTCCAAGACAACCCGTAACAATGACATATGTAGAAGCAGTGCCATTAAATACGTTCAATACCCGTATAGCATATTTAACAGTTAAGTGCCTGAAATGAGCTATTCCTTGGAAAAACTGTATTCTTTTGACTGTAAACTGACTTGTGTCAGGCAATGGTATGTGTTATCACAGTTCTATGCACAGCATCCTCATCTCCTTGTTTAAGTGTCACCAACATATGGATAGCATAACACATCATATGAATTATTCAGGACTCAGTGCGAATCCCCGTAGGTATACAAGGAAGGATCTCATGATGTCTTTAGTCCTGAACTGTATATGCTGATTAAGAAAAATATTATGTGGCCAAATACATTTTTGCACATTGGACCATTTAGCATGAAATATTACAACAGATTTCCTGATTTTAGTGTTTTTGTACAAAGTAATATTATCGTCTCCTGATCTTTGAATACAATTATATTCATTTTGTTTCTTCTGTGTTATTATGGGCATCATATTCCTTTCTTTGTTCCATATTTATATGAATATGAGCAATGAGAGAATTCTGTATTTTAAAATAGTTTGGTCATTAATCACACCAATACGATATCCCTTTAAAAGAATGCCAGTGTATGTTTTCTATGCCAGTTCTGATAAAATACACTATTCTGTACTACTCTGGAAAAAAAAAAAAAGACTATACAAACTGGCTGACACCGTTGTGTCATATTACACTGTGTGGAGTTGCTTTGAGACAGTATCTGTTTGTATCAGTGTACTATAAAGAAACTAAAATTCACAACATCAGTTGCTCTGTTTTGGCACTTCTAATAGTGTAGTTTTGGCTCTACACGAGGTTTCCACCATATCTGTCTCTGCCAAATACCATGTACTTGTGCCCATGTAGTATAATGAGTTTGACTTTTTTTTTAAATGTGTATTTGTGATCTTTCTTATTCCTTTATATTACATTGCAGGTATATCCATCTCATGCTTTAGGCTCAGTACCCTGCTCAAAACACATTTTTTTCATTACAGAATATATTTTAAAAGAAAAAAATATTCCTTGAAAACCAATTCCGTGACCGATACAATCTCTGTTTGATGTGCCTAGACACCTGTTGACCATATTAAGTTCCTTGTTCTGACTCTCCAATTTTTATATAATGCGTGAAAACTCAGTAAATGAGATGACTTTAAGAAATAGAACGTATTCAGCTCAAACTTCACAATTCAAAGGACATATTCAACATTTACATGAGCAGAAAAGTACCATCTACATAATCTTTACCTTATTTCTAACAACCTATTTATGACTATAGTAATCAAAAAGTACTTATATCTGACACTATGCGCTATCATCATGTTCTGATTTTAGCATCTGTTGGTTAGTTGCATGCATGTGAGTGGAATCAAAAGCATGTTAAAAGATAGCACCTTGGCTATGACATTCCACCGAGACTGTAATAAAGTTGAGATAAAACATTCCAAGATTTCATATCCCTTTTAATTTGGATAACTAAACATGGTTTATTTTATACTGAAAGGTTCACAGTTGTTATGAACTTAGTCCTCAGTGAAGACAAGTGTCTTTAATGAATTTGAAGAAATTTGATATACAAGGAATAAGTTGGCTCTTTTCATAACCCAGAATTTTATATGGTCTCACCCTGGCAGTTATTCGATTATTTCCTCATAGTCCTCTTTTAAAGATTAGTATTGAACAAACACTGGCAAGTACAATTATAGTCCTATGACCAAGGCAACCCACTTTGTTAAGTCCCTTCATACTACATAATTGGAAGATGCTGTTAACAGACATTAGTTAATTAGACAGCTTATCTCTTGGCAAAGTAATTACTGCCACTTAAAATATGCACCTTTTTTCAAGTTGCCCCCCTCAAGATGCTTTTGAGGTAAAAAGTTTTTTCCTCCAGAAATGAAGAAGAATGGATAACTGTACTGTAACAGTTTGACACACAACATAATTAACAGAACCCTTGATGGAACTGTCTGGATCCTGCAGACTTCAGACAGCCCTTAGTAAGACGTTAAAGCGATCAACACCTGACATCTGTTAGCAAGAAGGCATTCTGAGGTAAAGAGCAGCTAAATCTAAAGAAATCAGGTACTTAGACCAGTTTAACTTTTTCATGAGGTGATATCCTTCCTGACACTATAATCTTTCTTCCTGGAGTGACGCAAGACTTTAAGTAAAAGAAAACAACTTCTTGGTCGCCCTCACAGCATGTTGCAGATTTTTTTTTTTTTTGAGAGAGAGAGAGAACAGCACTGATGAACTATTTATTCCAGTTTAAAAAGGAAAAACATCAAATTTGTGCTGACAGTTACAGAGCTACAATGCATAGCATTTCCGTCACAGTTCTACTTTAACTTGGACAAACAGGACTGTTTTAAAATAGAACTTTTAATACTTCCTGTTCAAGGAAAAGCATCAAACAAGGAGTCCTGTGGCACTTACAGCAGCCCCTTTGGACCAAGGAAAAGAATATTCACTACACCAAAGTCCAGCTACCCCCCCATTTTTTTTTTGGGTTAGATTACCAAAATCATAAATGAGAGAGGGGGAGGGAAAAGGTATTTAAAGGGCCAATAGGAATTAATCATTTACTGTATATAGCAAATTAATTTTTAAAATAGTTTTCAAAAGTCCACCACTTTAGTTCTTTACAAATACGTTAAAACATACAAAGATGAAATACTCTTAGGATAAATTGAAAGCTACTACAGTTGCCATGAAAACTTCTGTAGCTAGATGGCCTCATCTTATAAACCAGCTATCAATAGCCAAAAGCTTGACCAACTACACAGATACCTTGGCCTTTAAAAAAAAAAATATTTTTTTTTGCAATGTTCTGAATAATAATTCTAATTACCTTTACATTTTTTTTCTTCTATTTCATACTCCTGGGCACCTGACATGCCTTGAATATTCACTTCTGCATGACCTGGATGTAATACTGAGCTAGTCCAAACTGAAGCATGTAGAAATTGTGAAGGCTCCTGTTCATTTCTCAGCATATCACTTTTGGAATGCCTTTTCCTATACAAGCGGTTTTCTGTTATATCTACATAAGTCCAGTTGTTATATCTGCCAGGAAGATGCACCGACCTGTCCCAGCCTGGAAGGCCATTTTTTGGAGGCTTGACAAACATTGGTTGACAAACTGTTGACATTGCCAAGATCTTGCTCAGCTGTGGAGTTTTGGAAAGTAAGTGGTTTCCCAGTTCTCTTGATCTGGTGGTATTCACATGCATCTCCACTTGACCGCATTGATAAGATGCAGAGCTTTTCAACCATGCACCTTCAGCCACCATAGTCAGTTTCCCTTCAGTGCAATTAAATGTAATGATTTCTCCCTCTATCAAGCATGAAAAGACAGCTCTGGCTCTACATGCACAGGTTACCACAAGATGCAACATTCCCCACCACCACAGTTAGAACATGGGCCCAGAGGCAAGTTGCCATCAATTTATTGCCTCGCTCATATGATCATTTGAGGTCTTGTGGGTCGAGGCTGGTCGTGTACAATTTTCAGATACTTAAAACACAAAACATCAAGGATTCAGCCTTGTTTGACTTTGCTCTTATCGTAGGCTGACCTGAGGGACACTCTGTTACCTAAGTATGACATTCTTATGTGGGCATGCTTAGCAGTTCCGCTCTTGCTACCACTACCTTTCCTCAAGCTGAGGATATCAGTGCAATAACAGAGACACATTTTATCTTGCCACTGGACTCCTTGTTTGTTTTACATTATATCTCCTGTGTTTTAACACAAGGCAGATAATTATTGAAGTCAGATAACAATAGTACTGCAATTAATTTATTTATTGTTTTATATAAAACACATTTAAATGCTGTTAGTTCATAAAACTGTGTATCTAAAAGTAACTGCTTTTTACTATTGGACAGCAAAGCTAGATTTTACAGTAATTCTATAGCTGGTGTTCCAAATATATACAAATGTTAACAGTTTAGATTATAAGAATCAAAATTAAAACAAACAGTTTCACAACTTGTGTACTGAAAATCTGAAATCACTATCAGCGATGTCAACTTGATATTCATTGCTACATTAACCATAATGAAATCCTGTTATTTTTATGGACTGAACAGGTAATTTTAGAAGAATTTCACTCAAGAAAGTTCTCTGTACGCACACAAATAACTGGATGTATAGTAACTATGCAAGTTGGTAATAAAGCTGTTTCAAAACTATTAAGGGAATCTGATTTTCAGACTTAACACACTGTTGTAAGTTTTGAAAATTTTCTCTTTTTACATTAGTAACTGGAGTACTGCTATTATAAGTCTCTTTTGGAACCATCTGGTCAGAAAACTAACCATTAAATATTGTTGTCCCATCTTTGTCCTTGTTCCCTTATAGCTTATTCCCAAACACTGCATTTACTCAATTTATAATTCAAAGCAATCCTTTTCTCATCATTTTCAATGCAAGCTCAACCTAGTACTTGAAAATCAAGCTGCATCCTTGCTGTTCTGTGCACCTCTATTTACTATACTCAAAACTATTCTGAAAGCAGAACTTACCTGGTGACATACATGACTTTGTCTGACTTAGAAGAAACTAAAATACAATTTGGTGGCTTGATTGTTCTCTATAGCTCTTTCCTAGCTCTATAGTTCTCACTATAGTTCAAACTTGATTTTGTCAGTAACTACAGCACATTAGACTAAAAAGACACACATGCACATTTTTATGATGCATATTATTCAGAAAATGTTAGATACAATTTAAGAATTGTAATATTAAAACACAAATATTGCAGCTTTCATTTTCTGAACATGTTCATACTTTGCAAAATCCAATACTTGTTTAAGTTTAAAGGAAATGATGTGTTTGTTACAGTGACTACCTGTATGCACTTACTGGCAGCTTTATGGAAATAAACACTTTCTAATGCTATTCTGCAGATTTTTGAGGCCCCACCATACATGAAACTGTCAGGAAAAATGTGCTACAACAAAGTGTTCCCTAATTCCCTGTATAATCTCAAAAAATTCTACCCATCCAGTTAATTTCATTTTCCAGTGGTCTCTGTATGGAGGATCTTGTATATGTCTGTCAATTACACGGTCAAAATCTGGCAAGACTACATAAATTATGTACATTCACAGATATTTTTATATTTTGTTATTCATATTTCATAAAAAGACCACTGCAACCTTGGCAAACCCACCCACCCACACACAAAAGAATCAGCTACGTAACTTAGTTGATTTCAGGACTGGAACTGAGATTCACAATCTAGACAAATTCTAAAGGGGTAGCTGTGTTAGTCTAGTTCAGCAAGACAAACAAGGATTCCTGTGGCACTTTTAATGATATTTCAAATATCGGTAACAACAGTGTTGTCGTGGGCCGCAGGAAATAGCTTTAAGGGCCGCAGGTGGCCTGTTGGCTGCATGTTTGAGATCCCTGATCTAGACAGCAGAACATTTTGAGAGTAAATTTGTCTTTTTCACAATCATTATTTTTGACACAAAAATCTATCTTTGCTGTCATTCTACCATATACCATGTGTCTCCAGTTGAGTTCTGAAGATACAAGGAAAAAGGTGGGCTACATAGCCAGCACAACTGGAGAACATAATGTACCCTGAAAGATTCTAAGAGAATGCTTTTCAATAACTTTGCATTTTTAAATTTACCAAGGAATTTAAATAGAAATCTTTAAATTAAAGAAAAAGAATAAAAGCTATATTCTATATTTTTGAAAGTGTCCAAAAGACTTTTAGACTTGAATATTAATGTATATGGCCTTGCAAGTCTGTAAGCGTGTGATGCTGATATAAAAGCTATGAGAACAGAGCTTGTATTTTCTTAAATATGTCTGTGCAGTTTCAGATTTCATAACTTAGTATCAAAAGGATCTTTTCTGTTTGGATGTAAAATCTTTGAAAATTGTCTCACTGTGAATGTTTGATTTCCAAGGAAATTACAATTTGTTTAGTTTTGGAAGGTCCCTTTTTACTTAACTAATGCTGACTTGCCAGCTCTCTACTAATGGCTGGTTTATTCAGCTTTTGTCAGCACATCTTACAATTCAGTAATCTCAAAAGAAACTAAAAAGAAAACAAAGTTGGACAGGTGTATTCCCAGTTGAGACTGGAAGCTAGAAGTGGTAGCAGCTTGGGGTGTATGTCACTGAGAATAGTTTGAGATGGAAGGTGAAACTATTCCCAAAACTATTCTTAAAAAAAAGAAAAAAAAAAGGCCAAACAGAGTGAAATGTAGCCGATTGGAAATATTGGTCCAAACACATCCTGATATAGTGTAACTCCACTAATGTAAAATAAATTACCATATATACTTGGGTATAAGCCGATCCGGGCATAAGCCGACCCCCCAATTCTGAGCCCCCAAAAAAGAAGTTAAAATTGGTGACCCAGGTATAAGCTGAGGTCCCCTTTTGGCCTTGGCCCCAACCCCCCCACCTTGGCCCCAACCCCCCACCCACTGCTGCTGGCTTCCTCTGGAGTTTCTGACAGCTTTCCTACCCCAATATCTCTGCTGCTGCTTTTCCCTTGCCCCCCCCCCGCTGTCCATTCTTCACTCCTGCCCTCCTGCTCTGCCCTTTCCTCACTGCTGTCACCCTTGCTGCCCCCCTGCTCTGCCCTTTCCTCACTTATCAGTTTCCTGCTATTGCCCCCTGCTCCGCCCTTTCCTCACTGTTGCTCCCTGCTCCGCCCTTTCCTTACTGCTGCCCCCTGCTCATGTGTCAGTTTCCTGCTGTTGCCCCCCTGCGCCGCCCTTTCCTCACTGTTGACCTCCTGCTCCCACCAGCTCCGCCCTTTCCTCACTGCTGCCTCCTGTTCATGCCCTATGTTCTCTCTAAGCTGTGCGCATGTGCGTGCACACACAGGTCATGAAACCTGTGCACACAATAAAATACAGCATGCACAAAAAAATTCAACAGTGCTAATATTTTTATACTACTTCAAGAAGGCAGATTCAAGTAGCATGTTTCAAATAAGGTTTTGTAATTTATAAAATCATTTCCATCACCATATAAAAATAAAATTTAGATATTATTTGCATCATACACACTTGCTTCATTGTGCTCACAAGTTTGACCACACTCATTGGAGTGCACATGAATTTGGGCACTGATTCTGAATAATTGCACAAAAGAAATTTTTTGCGCACACAGCCTATTAAAAATTAGAGGGAACATTGCTCAAGTCTCAGTTTCCTGCTGTTGCCCCCCTGCACCACCCTTTCCTCACTGTTGACCTTCTGCTCCCACCTGCTCTGCCTTTTCCTCACTGCTGTTACCTCTGCTGCTCCCTACTCTGCCCTCTCCTCACTGCTACCCCCCTGCTGTTGCCCCCTGCTCCTCCTGCTGCCCCTTACTCCCCCATTTTCTCACTGCTGCCCCCTGCTCTGTCCCTTTCTCACTGCTGCTCTCTGTTCCTCCTACTGCCCCCTCCTCACTGTTACCTCCTGCTGCCCCCCGCTCTGCCTCTTCCCTCATTGTTGCCCCCCCGCTCTGCCCCTTCCCCTCTGCTGCTCCCTGCTACTCCTGCTGCCCCCTGCTCTGCCACTTCCTCACTGCTGCCCTCCGCTCTGCCTCTTCCCTCACTGCTGCCCCCCTGCTCTGCCCCTTCCCCACTGCTGCCCCCTGGCTCGTCACTGCCGCCCTCCTGCTCCCTTCTCAGTTCCGCGCTGTTGCTCCCCTGTTCCCCAACACCCTTTCCACCCCTTTCCCCGTCACCCCCTAATCCCTGCTGCTGCTCTTCCTGGCCTGCCAGGCACCCCCCTCCAAATCCCTGGACCCTGTAGCTGCTTCTCTGGGCTCCCCAAAAACCGTGGGTCCTCCTGCTGCTCCCCAGACTCCCTGACCCCCCCCCCAATCCCTGAGCCCTGCTGCCCCTTCCCTGGCCTTCCTGAATCCCCCCCCCAGTGTCCAGGCTGACCCCCTCCCCAGGACCCCCCTTACTTGGCCGCTCCAGGCGCTGGGGTCCCTTCCTTCCTGCAGCCCCAGGCCCAGCCGACTCTCCAAGATGGCCGCCCGGCAACACTGGTGTCCGGCCTGCTGCATGGTAAGGGAAAGGGCTGGCTGGGGCTGTCTACCGTATTCTCCCGAGTATAAGCCGAGTGCCTGTTTTGAAGCCAATTTTCAGGCACAAAATTCTCAGCTTATACGCAATGATATACGGTAGGCTATGGATATATTTGTATCACTATGCATAGAAAGACATGACTGGCATGGGGAGGAAATTACTTGAAGAAATTGTATCTCAAAATCTCCTTTATAAAATGAGAGCTTTTGAAAAAAGGATTAGCTGTTATAACTGGTATCATGACAGGAGGCTTTCCATGTACGACAATATATCATTTTCAGATAATTTCTAGGCATGGTTCTTGGGTTGTTGAGGTTACTTGTATATAGAAATGTGCCAGGGTGCAGCAGCTTTCATGATTAGGAGTTTAAAATGGATCAGGCCAGACTGCAATACCCTCATTCACACTGAAAAGCATCTTGCACAACAAGCAGTACCACTAAAGTCACGGGAGTGTTGTGGAGTAAGCTATTATTCAGAATTGGCAAGGGCATCAGATTCTGCCCAATAATTAGGTTTTTATTTTGAAAACAGCAGCAGCCCAGGCCAATGTGTAAAAAGAGCAATTATGATTCTATGACCGTGTGTGCTTAGTACCTATCTGTCCATTTCCGTCTAACCACCAAATTTGCATTTCTCAGTCATGGTACAGTAACTGCGTGAAAATCAGCTGT
The DNA here is from genome assembly GCA_007922195.1 of Podocnemis expansa. Lineage (NCBI taxonomy): Eukaryota > Metazoa > Chordata > Testudines > Podocnemididae > Podocnemis > Podocnemis expansa. Next base: position 6,774,857 of record ML681964.1, on the reverse strand, counting down.
GCAGTTGCACCCTTATTTTTGTTTGTTGGTCCTGGACCAAGTCTTACAACATTTATTGAGGCAAAATGTGTGTTAACTTCAGTAGATGTACCCAAGTATAATCTAATTAAAGCCTGCCAAACTTATTCTAGTGAGCAGCCATTAAAGGTTGGCATTTGCTGTGGTGGAGAAAATGTTCGATGTATGGATTAGCTAATATATTAATTAAAGTGCCAGGTAGGTCTATCTTTTTTCTTATGAACATATTGACATTTCTCTTACTTTCAAACCTCTATGAAGGGGAAGGACTTGCCACACTCTTTTTGTCTTCTTTCTCTCATGTTATTACAGTGTGGCATGTTTCTGTCTTTCATTACTGTTAACTTGTCAAAATGTAGTTTTTTTTCACCATTATATAACAATATTATTTATTTTACACTCTTTTCTTCAACATGCTTTGCCTTAATTTGTCAGACCATTTCCTCCAGTAAAAAAAAGCATTTTGAACTTCTAACGTTCATGTGATTTCCTGTTCTTCGCTATGCCAAACAATTATCCCTCAATAGGGGAGGACTGCTAAGTTAATTTTGAATCAGGTTCCCCAGTTGTAAGAAAAGAGCCAGCATGCTCTTCCAGCTACTGTTAAAATGGCCATACTCTGGGAGGAAAACATAAAGACATTTTCGGATGAACCATAAATAAAAAGAGATACTATTTCAAAGTGAACAAAGCCTAATGAGAGGGCTTACAGCTTTTTTTTTTTAATGGTATACAAGTGAGGATTCATCTAAACTATGCAAAGATTTTATAACAGCATATAATGATAAGTATTTATTGCTACCTGAGCAGTCAACAGTTCAAAGGATTTTCTCATATTCCTATCAAGAATGTCTTTAAGGGTAATATTTCCCTAAAGAAGCAAAATCTCAGCTAAGAAAGAGTCCATCAAATAAAAAAGTTTCATTTTCTATTTGAAGTTTATATATACACCCAGCCTAAATGAATGTGCAATGAGAATTTGATATGGGTGGGATGTAAGGGTAGTACTGTTGTCTGTTGTTTCTTTTTGCAGTCAACAATAACTGTTTGTGATATAGATAGCAGGTCAGTAGGGTCACAATACAATCTTTGCCCAGTGTTTCCAAAGGTATGGTTAATCTTCCATTCTAACACGTTTGATAAAGTTCTTTTTTTTTTTTTCGTCTCTTCACCTTTTCCCTAATCTCCTCTAATGTGATATTGCAGTTATTGGACTTGCAAGAGCAGTGAAGACAGACCTTCTCATAATGAGACTGTTGTGATGTATGCCATGCTCCTCACACTCTCCTGCGTTAGGATGGAGGTGTGGTGTAATGACCACATTTTGGAGGGAGTTAGTGGAATTGTTAACAAATAGCCCATATGAGATACAGCATGGCCTAGAGTAGGTGTGGCCAAACTGCAGCTTAGGAGCTACATGTGGCTCTTGAATGAAAAAGTGCAGCTCGCAGAAGAACATTAGCAAATCAGTTTAGGAAAACATTAGCAAATCAGTTTAGGAGTTTTTAAATCTCCTGCTCTGAGCATGCTCAAGGGGGAGCACCAGCCTATTCCTAGATGCAGGAGCAGCCAGGTAAAGGGGCGTTGGGGGGGGATGGTTGGACTGGGGAAGCCAGTGTAAGGCCCTGAGGGTTTGGAAGGGGGTTGGGGAAGCTGGGGAGAAGTGCGGCATGGTCAGAGATGGCAGGGAGCAGCACAGCATGGTCAGGATTACTTTCAATTTTTGGCGCAACTTACTGCTGTGAAGCATTGTATTCCACAGTGAAAGTTGTGAAATCAAAACATCGTACAATACTTACAGATCAGCACCTGAGAGAACTTTTACATACTGTGTTGACATGTTACTGCCCAGATTTTAAAAAACACCAGTAGCCTGCAGTCTTCTACATTGAGTGACAGCTATGTTTTTACTGTATAGGCCTAGTTTTCATGGCAACCTTAAGTAATTATTAGAATCTGACATGAATTTAAAATTAGTAAGTTTGGAGCAGGTAAACGTATATGGCTATATGCCTCAATGCAGCTCTTCAAGGTTTAATAATCAACTTGTGGGGCTCTTGAATTCCATGGGTTTGGCCATCCCTGGTCTAGAGACTGAATTTATAAGAAAGTCGCAAATTGTTATGGTGTCCTGGGTGAGTCACTTCATGTCTCTCCTCAGATTTCTCTGTAAAATGAGGATACTTCTATTCACATACATATCTAAGAGGGGAACACTGAGGATAAACTGAATGGAGCCGGGTTGTGCTTTCTCTATAAATGGCTCTCCAAGAAAGGGTGGCTGCAGGAGCTTTCTTTCTCCTCGCTCTCATGCAGGTACCAGAGACTGCTTTAGTACCTATGCTTTCATCCTCTGTTGAAGGGGAGGAGTGTTTCCTTGAAATAAGGAGCAACTTTTAGATCTCCATAGCCTGGGAAATCAGCAGAGCTTTCTTGGTGCTACTTTTTTTTTTTTTAATGCAGCCCACAGTAAATAGTACTTATTACAAATATTTGCAAACAGGAGCTGTCACTAAATGTGAAGTTGGAAAAAAATGAGGAAAGAATGTAAAGAGAAAGAAAATTAAAACTAACCAATATACGGTGTTATTTGAACTTCAGTCTACACAGGGCCATTGAATTCCCAGTGACTAAAGCCATCGTTTGTTTGTTTTTTAGCTTAAATAAACCTGCTCACATTTTTTCTGATTCTCTATTTGAAGGTACTAAAGGTTGTGCTAGTGCAAAAGAGGGCATAACAAGCTTTTACTTTCTTCTCTCTCTTCCTCAGCACATCAGGACAGTAGGAAACTATAAGATGGCTTCTACTAGTAAATGGGAGAGGCAGGGCCGCCATCAGTGCTTACTGACCTCAACAGGTGTTCTGAGGATGGGCCAAGGGGTGTGGCTACGGTCCTGATCCTGTGCACTGACAAACACTGTGGGAGAACAGCTGCTGTTCAATGAATTCTTCACAGTGACCCTAAAGACACTGAGCCACATCTTCAGCTGGTATAAACAGGAAGCCGTTTCCATCTCTACCAGCTAAAGATCTAGCCCATAACAGGGCTATTTTATTATGATGATGATGATGATGATGATATGATAATTAAACAATTTACACAGTAGTAGTACCAGATGCAACCAGATTGATCCATTGTGCTAGGTGCTACACACACATATAGCAAATAATAGTCCCTGCTACAAAGAGCTTACTCCAGGGGTCAGCAACCTTTTCCGACCCCTGTGCTGGTTCTTCCTTCCCAGCCCTTAGCTGGTGCTGTTGGTGGCCCCCTCTGCTGAAAAAAAGTGGCAGCTGCCTGAAAATTCAGTAGTAGTCACAGACAGAGTGGGAGCACTCCCCGGGCATGCCACAGAAAGAAGTCAGCCATAGTGGCTCATATTGGTGGTGTTCCCAGGGAGCAGGGTCCCCAGGCATGCCACGAAAAGAAGCGGCTCTTTTCAGAGGTTCCCAGGCATGTTGCAGAAAGAAGCTGCCCGGAGTGGCTCCTTTGGGGAGCATCACATCACAGAGAGGAGGCATTCCAGGCAGCCTTTTTCTGTGTCACACGGAGGCATAGGCATGGGAGGACCCCTGGTGTCCCAGCAACACCTGAAAGAAGCCACCCAGAGTGGCTTTCGGTGGCAGCAGTGGCAATTTCTGTGGTACTGCAGAGGGTACCACATGGTGCTCTGAATGGGCTCGGGTGCCACTGTCAGCACACACACTGGGGGTTGCCTACCCCTGGCTTACTCCATCCTTATCACTGTAGTGGTATAGGCATTTCTTTCTCTTCTCTTTTCCTTCAGCACAAGGCCATAACTGGGCTGTGAGAGGCAGGGGCGTCGCTTGTGCCTGGCACACGGGGCATGTGCTGTGAGTCCCAGCGCCAGTGCCCCGAGTGTCTGGGGCAGCCCCTGCCTCTCCCAGTCCCATCCCTGGCTGGAGATCTGAGGCCCAGCTGCCTGTGGGGGCACCTGCCTCTCTTAGCCCGGTCCCAGGCCAGGGTGCCCACGGTGGCACCTGGCACTCCCAGCCTGGCTCCGAGGCAGCGCTTGCCGCTCCCGGTCCCAGCCCCAGCCAGGGATCTGGGGCCAGGCTGGTGGTGGCAGGAGTCTGAGGCCCGGATCATGCTTGGGTGCAAAATCGGGGCCAGGGGGCGGGACCGTGGCCAGGGGGCAGGGCCTGGGCCCTGGGCAGTGATTCTCCTGGTGAGAAGATAGGTAAAACAGTAATTCACTGGGGGATGCTTGTTTTTACTCATCCCTCACTTACAACATAAATTAGTAACAAGAGGTCCTTAAGACACAGGCTATAAACTACTGAACTGCTATTTTTGATGTTACACAGCAATCTGCTCTCATTGCAAAATGCATTTTAAACCCAAAAGGAGTTCAAAGTCTGCTGCAGTTTCTGCTTGTACATGATCAATGCAGTTGCTTCAGATAAAAAAATTAAGTCTCTTACTTGTATATAAATAACTTGTTTGAAAAATAAGAGTCAAAAAAGTGAATCTTTTACAAAGATTCTGATTTCCACATTTTAACAACCCTGGGCAGCAAGGATGATGATGTTTTCTTTTTTTAAACACTAAAATATACAGGCACCTAAGGGCACAGAAGTGGGCTGGTGTCAGAGAGATCAGCTAAGGTAAATGTAATCAGGATTATGACTAAGGGTGAACAGTAGGTCGATCAAATAGGCTAGATTTGCATGGACTCAATCCAGAAAGTCCAGATGATTTTTAAACAGGGGGGCAAAAAAGGCACAACTAAAGAACAAGGAAAATGAAAAAACAACAAAACTAAACTAAACACTGTCTCATAAACTTATTTCTTGGGAGCAGAAGAGTTTTTAAAGAGAAGGTTTTAATTTATTTTATGCTTTAATTGGGTTTGATTAATAAAAACTGTCTATTACAAACAAGTTTAAAGATATTTTTCTTTCCAAGTTGCACTTTAGACAATGTTTTCTCCACCCCAGGGTAGGTAATATTATCTTTCCCTTCCCCAGGAACTATGAAGAAATTTTCACTCTTGGAATTTTCTGAATATTAAACTATCTGTTGTGTTAAATGTCTGCAAGGGGCAGACCTAGTAAAGAAAAACCTGCTTTTTATGTATAAACATCAGCTCTGTCACTTTAGTACATATGGCTCTCCACATAACAAAAGCAAACATTTGTGTATGTGTATGTGAATTATACCCTAAATTTTACATATACGAGAATATCAAATTTAATATAGAAAAAGTATATAAAAACAGACAAAAACCTGATACAGCAATGGAACTACTATATAGCCTGGTGCTACCACCATAACTTGCTATTTCAGTAGAAAAAAATAAGGGCATGTCTACATTGCACAAACAAAACAAAACAAAAAGCAAAAAGCACACAAACAAAAATGTGGCAGCGAATCTGGGACTTCAGATTAGCTGTCTGGGGTTTGTGGAGCTCAAACTATTTGGCTAAAAATAGCCATGTAGATATTCCTGTATGGGCTGGAGCCAGGACTCTGAAATCTCGTTAGTGGGAGGGCCTAGCTAGACTTTGTAACTTTAACAATATTCTTTTAACAGGTTTTGGAGTCGATTTTCTTAGGTTTTAAAAAAAGAAAACTGAAAAGATAAAGAAATTCCACTGTGTGCAACAGTAACAACTGCCCCCTACATGGCTGAAAGGAGGGTCAGATCCATGTCAGAGTCCTCTGTCACTTGAGTTGAAGGAGTAACTCTATTACCTGAAAAACAAATGAGGAATCCCGTGGCACCTTAAAGACTAACAAAGTTATTAAAGTATAAGCTTTTATGGGCTATGCACTAGTAGGAATCAGTGGCTCCATGTCTAGCTGGCAACCAGTAACGAGTGGTGTGCCCCAGGGGTCAGTCCTGAAGGCAGTTCTGTTTAACATTTTAATTAATGATCTGGATAATGGGATAGATCGCACACTCAGTAAGTTTGCAGATGATACCAAGCTGGGGGGAATGGTAGACACGCTGGAGGGCAGGGACAGGATTCACGGAGACCTAGACAAATTGGACCAGTGGGTCAATAGAAATCTCATGAGGTTCAACAAGGACAAGTGCAAAGTCCTGCACTTGGGACGGAAAAACCCCAATGCACTGCTATAGGCTGGGGAGCAATCAGCTAAGTAGCAGCACTGTAGAAAAGGACCTGGGGTTTATGGTGGATGGGAAGCTAGATATGAGTCAGCAGTGTGCTCTTGCTGCAAAAAAGGCCAATGGCATACTGGGCTGCATCAGAAGAAGTGCTGCCAGCAGATAGAGGGATGTGATCGTTCCCCTCTATTCAGCACTGGTGAGGCCACATCTGGAATACTGTGTCCAGTTTTGGGCTCTCCACTACTAAAAGGACATGGAAAAATTAGAGTGTCCAGCGGAGGGCAACAAAAACGATCAAGGGGCTGGAACACAAGACCTATGAAGAAAGACTGAAGGAACTAGGTTTGTTTAACCTGCAGAAGAGAAGACTGAGGGGGGATTTGATAGCAACCTTCAACTCCTTGAAGGGGTGCTCCAAGGAGGACAGAGCTCGGCTGTTCTCAGTATTAACAGAAGACAGAAGAAGGAGCAATGGTTTCAAGTTGCAGCTGGGGAGGTCAACGTTGGATATTAGGAAAAGCTTTCTTACTAGGAGGGTGGTGAAGCATTGGAATGGGCTATCTAGGAAAGTGGTGGAATCTCCATCTTTGGAGATATTTAAGGCTCAGTTAGACAAAACCCTGGCTGGGATAATTTAGTGGGAGTGGTCCTGCTGTTTTGGCAGGGGTTGGACTAGTGATCTCATCAGGTCCCTTCTAACCCTATGGTTCTATGATTCTATGATGTATAAGCAGAGATCAAGTAGGGAAAATTTCAGCTTTAATAAGAGAAGTTTGTCAAAGTTACACGCACCTGAAAACTGAATTATAATGAAAACTTTTAGCCTATTTTAACTATAGGTATCACTGCTGCTCCACATATTATGTACAACATTTTTTAATGCAGAACGTAAAACAGAATTTTCACTGCTTACGTTCAGTCTAATAGTGAACGTGATGAAAGGTGATCTTTACAAAGATCAATGGCAGTGTTTCATACTCAACCTCAACCTTTTTTATGGCTTGTACTTAAAGGTAATTATATGACAGGAAAAACAGATTTCAGTTTTGGAAGCAATGTCTGCTGCAAATAGTGTTCATATTAATGCATAACAAAAACTAACAAAGTCTAGAGCTGGCATTGTGACCTATCCAAAAGTACATTACATACTGTATTACCTTTATACCTGGTTGTTGTTGACTGATGTCATAAAACAAGCTCTCCAGTATGAACCCATGCAGCCGCTTCTTACACAAACTCCGTTGGTGCCAGTTACCATTTGTTGTGCAGCTACACTGGGGATTAATTTAGCTCTGTATATTTCCTTAGGAACTTGGGTAGGACATTACGTTCAAGTAAACAGAAGTTCCTAATTCCTTAGAGGGAAAAATGAATCAGAGGAAACTAATAACCAGAGAAATATGGTAACCTATTTGCAAGTTAACCACCAGCATCCACCTCATGTACAGGGTCTTCTTCTCTCACTACTTGATTTATAGGGTGAAATCCTGGCCCCACTGAAGTCAACTGGAGATCTGGAATTGCCCCAGGATTTCACCCTAGGTTTAACAGATGGAGTATGTAGTCTTGGGACAGCTACTGAAAGTAAAAAAATAGTAAAGAAAACAGAAATGAAGAAAGGAGTTAAAGGGGAAAATGTGGCAAACTACTATTATGTAACAAAACTGGAGAGTTGCCATAAAACAAACATAAAATGTTAGTTTTACTTGATTCAGGAAATCCAGAAGGAAAGGAAGCTTTCAGAAAAAAATAATCACATACCAGATTAATGAATTATTATTACCATTATACGATGACCAAAGATATATTTGGTGCCTCTTATTGACAGTCTAAATCAGTGGTTTTCAAACTTTTATTCTTGGGACCTAGTTGGAAAAAAAATCATTTATACTCGTGACCCAAAAATTATGTCTTTGAACAATGCATTTCAGTCTTTTGGGGGCAGCAGCAGGAGGCCCCGTGACCCAGTACATGAGGGTCTGCGACCCAGTACTGGGTCCCGGCCCTAAGTTTTAAAACCACTGGTCTAAATGTAAGGCAAAATAAAGGGAGGAGGCAAAATCACAGCATCATTTGAAGAAGACTATATATGAACTTGAGCAATCGTATGATCAAGTTTGTATGATACTTTATTGCAGCTGTAAGGGAAATGAAGTGGTCCTTTCCCTATGCCACATGCAACATCTTGCCCAGTAGAACTTTTCTGACCATGTATCATTTAATTAATTCAAGTTCTAAAAGGGCAGCTGTGTTAGTCTATTTAGTCTTTAAGTGCCACAGGACTCCATGTTTGTTTTAACTAATTCAGATTGTCTTCGTCCAGCCTCAAACTAGAATATCACTCACTGCAAGGAGCTCACTTCTTTTAAAAAACGTCTGAATTAGTATGATACAATCTCTCTCACTCCACAAGTCAATGTGGAAATCAGGAATTATCAAATGTGAAAGTAAAGAATACCTCACTTAGGCACAATGTGGTCAAGACACTGTGGTTAACACTACTACTATGTTGAAAAATGTCATAGGATCTTTGACAACCACAAGAAGTCAGGAGTTCAGTAGGAGATCTCATCTGCAAATAAACATTGCCAACACCCACTAACAGTGCGCTGCCTCACTTTTTCATTACTGGGTGCAAGAGAAACATGCCACCTACTGCGCTGCCAATACCATTTCCTGTGGTCACAGGTTTTCCGTGATATCACCCACTGGGGTTATACTGTTTTTAGTGAGGCTATGCACTAGTATTGATACCACAGCAGAGGGGGAAAATCTTAGCCTCCAGTTTTTAAGATATATAGTTTCATCTGATATTCTAACCACTGAACTGAGCACAGATAACACAATGATTAATGGACATTAATTAAGTCCCTCCTGAGGACACCTCTGCCTTTATAGTCAAACTCTAGGACCAACACTTACAATTCTGGAAGTCAACAGCTAGGTTTCTGTATCCATATTTAGGCACCTAAATAAAAGGCATTACTGTATTTAAGACCTTAAATATAGTCTTAGTGTTTTGCTTTCAACACACGCGTTTGAAAATTCTAAGCTACCAGATATGTACACGTGCATGGGTGTTTGTATACTGCCATTAAAAATAAACAAAACAAACAAAAAATTCAGTTATTTTATCAAACAAAACAGGATTTGGGTGGCATATTGAACATTAGTTGATACGTAAGATCAGCACTTGAGGGGAGTGGGCTATTACATGGTGACACGCAGTGAGCTACTTAATAGTCTAATAAAGCAAAGCAATAGAAGCAAGTGAAAAAGTCATGAATAGTTTTAGAAAGGACAACAACAATTTTGCCAGTGGTAATTTTGGTTAGCAGAATTATATGTTATTGCTTTGTTAGAGGCATGCTTGGGTTACAAATTATATATCTACTGTGCAAATACATAGTATATATTTTACGTGATCCGCCTCCCTTAGCTATTGCTCCAATCCAAATGTTCTGAAGCAGAAAGGGAAATACTCATCCAATTACTTTCAAAGATTTAACTTCCATCATCGTTCATGGCAGGGATGGGGATAAAAGTCATAGATACAGAAGATGAAAAGCATATAAACACAGTGAAAATCTTAGTGCTGAAAGGCTTCCTAGACTCTCAGACTCTAAGGTCAGAAGGGATTGATATGATCATCTAGTCTGACCTCTTGCACATTGCAGGCCACAAACCTCACCCACCCACTCCAAATAAATTGTTAACCCATGAGTGAGTTATTAAAGTACTTAAATCATGATTTAAAGACTTTAAAGTACAGAGAATTCACTAGCAAATGAGCCATGTTTCATGCTACACAGGAAGACGAAAGGACTGCAGTTTTAACCTATTGGGATGTGAAAAAGAGTGGAAAGATTTCTGCATGGCTGCTAATACACTTCCAGTATGAAAGTGCCCTTGAGAACAAACTGAAAATGGTTTTTGAGCTTCTGGAAAGGACACAGGACTCTGATTAGCAAATCATTCATAAGGCGGATGACTCGCTGTTTTCCCTTCAGAAGGCTGAAGCCATTCATGTTGCTATCATGTAAAAATATCATATAAAAATATATGGAGTTGTGGCCTGGTTTCAAAGTAGGGAATTTGTAAGTGTTGAATCTCATCTTTAAATCTGTGGAACAGTCAGCTTATCTGGCCACTGTCTATTGGGACCTTACAGATGACAAAGTCCGGAGGCATGTGTCCACAGCTAAAGTGCTGGATCTTTAAGTGCTAATTTAAAATACCTTGATTTAAGCCATTTTAGTTCTAAAATTTGCAAAAAGGAGGACCATGAATGAAGCTTTTGCTCAGGAATTTGGTGCGGAGCTGTGATTATGTAGGGTATGTCTACACAGCAACTAAACTTCTGTAGTTGGCTAGTGTCAACTGACTTGGGCACACGAGGCTCAAATTTTACTCATGAGCCCATGTCAGCTGACCCCAGACATCTGTGGGTTTAACTGCAGTATAGACAACTGTAAAGGGCAACTACTGAGACTGACAAAGCCTTGCCAAAGGTTTAAGGAACTAATGAAAGAAAATATAGTTAATGTTGAGAATTCTTGGCCTAATAGGTCAACAACAGTCATCTTTGGAAGTAAGGTATGCTTGGGGGGGGGTGGGGGGAGAGAATTCTTTTAGACCTACAACTGTAATAAGCACATTTTACAATATCTGAAGGTCTTGTGAATGTGTTCACATTCTGCAAACCCAGAACCAGCCCATAGCATCCTCTCTTTATCAACACAGGGAAATAATAATTCTAAGACTAAACCCTGAGCTAAAATTTAGCTTTTAAATAAATAGCCATTAATTTAAGATGTTAATAAAATTATCATTAAAATGGCCTACAGTAATCATAATAAATCCTAAATATTTGAGGATGAGAACATTTGTACCTGAAGTTCAACGATAAACCCTAACTTTGTTGCCAATTCCCTGCCCCTTACATGTCTACTAGCATTTCTAAAGTGACTATCACTAATGCTATTAACTACCTACCAGGGATGGGATCATATTATAATGATTAATTTTTTAAATTATTGACTGAAAATAAAAACCATAACATTCTGAAACTCAGTCAGGTCATTTCTCTCCATGACAAATAAATGTTCACTGTTACAGTGAATGAGATCTGTAGGGTGAACCAGAAATGGTTGGATATGTTCTCTGTATTGGAAAGGTGGATCCCCTGGCTTTGTCTACATATACAATTTTAGTTTGGACTTGTTAGTCTGAACTAAAATAGTTGGAGGTTAGTCTGAACTAACCTGGGGCTAGTTTGAACTCACCTCAGCTTTTTTAGTTCGACTTAGCTGCGTGTTCTAGTTCGAACTAAAGCTTTCATTCAAACTAGAACATGCAGCTAGTTTGAACTAATGGCTTAGTTTGAATTTTTTAAGTTAGAATTAGCCATTGCTTTGGAAGCAAGGAGTCCTGTGGCACTTAAAGACTAACAAATTTATTTATTGCATGAGCTTTTGTGGGAGAAAAATCCCACTTCATCAGATGCTTTGAAGATCAGGAACTTAAAGAATGGGATGAAAATAAATGCAGGAGAGTACAGGACATGGGATCAGGTGGGATCAGGTCATCTTCAAAGCATCTGATGAAGTGGGATTTTCTCCCACAAAAGCTCATGAGATAAATAAACCTGTTAGTCCTTAAGTGCCACAGGACTCCTTGCTTCATTTGCTGAACTAGACTAATATGGCTGCCCCTTTGGAACCATTACTTTGGGTATTGCATGTGCTAAGTAAATAAGTCCAGACTAACCACCAGGTTTTACTAATCTGGACTAAGCTTTGCCTAGTTCAAACTAAGCTTGCTTAGTCTCAACTAATTTGCCAGTGCAGACATGGCATTTAACTCATGTCTGAAAGTGCATAAGAAAGGAAGATCTAGTGGGATTTCCAGCCTGTAGAGGGAGATGTCTGGTTTAGATTATTTTTGCTAGTTCGTGAAATAGAAGATAAGGGGAAGTGTTACTTTTGGTATTATCTGGATAAGATAGAGGTCTCTTGTCCACAACAGGAATTTGGAATTGGGTAGGATGAAGTCCTTGATATGGAGGATAAGTGAGATTCTAGTGTCTCTGGCCAGTAGCAGAACTGAATGATGGTTTGTGGCTGGGTCTATGAACAACCTGTGGTTGGTGAATGGTAGTTTTGTGGGCCTTTTTAGAAATGTCTATTGGTTATTGGCTCAAGCTGGGAAAGCACACAGGGAAACTCATTGGTTTAGCTACTTCTTTTTTTTAAAAAAGAGTTTCAAAATTGTTTTTCATTTGAAACTAACAAACAAGACTCATAACAATAGTGTAATACAATTGCTAGAATATATGAAGGGCAGAGTGACAGATATAACAGAATGATAACTAGCTAGCAGCACAGCTGAGAATGGAATGCCAGGCTACTTATTCATACTTCCATGCTCTAACCACAGGGCGATGTACCAGGAAGACATAGCTCCAAAAGAAAACAGCTTTTGTTCCAAATGAAAGCGACCAATCTAATTGTAAAGGAAGTGGCAGGCTAAACTATCCAGAATTTTTCAACATAAGGAAAGATTTTAGAAACTGATCCAAAAGTATTTATTTGCTTACTGAGAAGAACAGAAAAGAAGCACCAAAACAATGATCTATGCTTAAGAAAACGGCTAGCAGTCTTTACAGAGTTAAAAAAAGTGGATGCCTTTTCTTCCTCTATTCATTAAAATCAACCTAATGTGATTTTATTTTTTTAAAGATAAAAGGACCTTTTGTCTGGAAAACGGTTGTACAAGTGAGTTATAACAGTGATATTAAATAAAGCTTGTGACTTGGGTACCTGCACAAATGCACAGAGATAAGCCCTTCTTGTTTTGTGAAGATGGAAGTGTTTTATTATAAACCTATGTTCTGTGTTGCAAAAGCAGTCCCAATGCAGTGCTAAGAAATAGTGTCTTTAAACATAAAAGCACTGGATAAATTAAAAAGCAGCCTTTATACAAAAGGAGTAAACATTAACACTAAACTACCATGTCTACATGGCCCAAACTATTAAATAGGTTATTTTTAACTGCACATTAGAAAATATACCTTCCCAAGTAATTGCCTGTGTGGAATGATTCACAGCTTCATGCAAAATCAGCCCACATTATAAATCTTGTTAACCTTTTGAAAATCCCCAGTAGCTTACTACAAAGCTGCTGAATCCTAGACTAACCAAACCTTATTTTAAAGTATTTCTGTCCTCCTAAATAGTCCATTAGTTAAAAGAAGCAGTACTTTGGAGATAGAGGGCTTTTGTCATGTTCTGTTGGAGAAGAACAAGGAAACAACTTGCAGTGTCAGATAGCAATGTGGGTTAAATTTAATTACCCTAAGAAAACCATTCTGGGAGTTTATGAGAAATCATTCCTCAAATGATGCTTGGCAATTAACAGTTTTCCATCAGAATTATTGCAGAATGCTACAGGTTAATGATCATTACAGAGAAATAGAATACACAGAACAGGTGACTGTTTTATCTGAAATTACTACTTTTCCCAGTTCTTTGAATTTATATACATCAGTCCTGGTGCTACTCCTTCACAGATAGATTTGTTTTTATAAAAATGGATTAATTTGCTTCTCCAAATGAGTGACCTATTACGAGAAATATTGCATATTAAGTTCTGCTTTCTGAAAATATGTATTTATGACATTTAAATTATGTTCCCCAGCATGAGCACTTAATTTTATTATAATTCCTATCTTGATCCAACTTTATGCTGACGCTAAAATAGAACTGTAGTAATATCTGGGAGCTGGAACACAATCTGGCTGCATTATGAAAAGATATACACTCAGGGTGAAATCTTGGCCCCCTTGGAGTTAATGGCAAAAATGCCAGTAAACTTGAACAGGACTTAGCATTTTACCTCCATTTATCAGAAAGCAGAAATTACTGTGAACATACTGCATGCTGCAGCTATTATTTACTTGTCACACTTGTACCCAGACTTGACTCTGTGCTCAGCTCACACTATAAGTTAAGGCAATATGCATTTTGCCTGAGTAAGGACTACAAGACTAACATCCAAGGACTCAACCCTGCCTACACCAACAGAGTCAATGGATATTTCACCACTGACTTTGGTGAGAGCAGGACCAGACCATCACTGAACAGGCTACTGTTAATGGTGATTCTAAAAGGATCAGGTCTGCTAGACTATTTGAATAAGAAAAGTTTTGTTATAGACTGTGCTTCAAATTCTAGCTTATTTCTTGTAAAGTACAGTATTATCTCAAACAGAGAGTACCAGCTCCAAGCCCATATTCTGTTCTACACATGTATTAAAGTAGATAGAATTGTAGTTATAGTTGAAAAGACAGTTTCTGTATAAACCCTTGTTTCCAAGGCACTTCTGTATTTCTGCAAATATTATTCCTTGGGTTGACGTTTCTCACTGCAGCTGCCAGACTAAAGATAAATTTTTTTGGAGGGACTGGGGTAGGTAACTAGTCATTTGGCATTTTTTAGCTATCTGGGCATAAATAAATTAATTCTTTAAGACATTTCTGTTGCAATTCAAAGAAGGCTTCTTTAAAAATGTGAAATTTGCTATGGAGTTAATCTGAACTGAGAATAAGTACCTTTCACGTGCTCAAAAGAATTTGGTTTTGAAATAGCAAAGTTATAATTATTTTAAAATTGCATTGCGTGCATGCATCATACATAATTCATCATCATTTATTTAAGTATGTACTAAGATGCTGAAGGCAGTTATACGACGGTATCAGCATACATGTATCTGAAACCACCTTCAGCTCTGAATCCTACCTACAGTATGTCCAACCATTCCTCTTTCTGAATTTCCCCTTTATTTGAATGTGTGATCATTATAATCTGTACTAAAAGTGTATGTCTCTGAATGCATTCATCATAGACTGCAAAATTTGAGATTCACAAGTGCTATGGTAGTAAATATGTATAGCAAAAAAAACCCCAAGGAGTTGCGTGGCACTTTAAAACTAACAGATTTATTTTTCGCATGAGCTTTCGTAGCAGAAAATCCCACTTCGTCAGATGCTTTGAAAATGGGTGAATTTATAGAATGGAATGAAAATAATGTAAGGGGGTGTAAAACATAGGATCAGGTCATACAGTAACAGCAAATCAGGGCAGTTGTTAAGTTCACACTATGGGAAGCCTGAAGTCAAATTACCTTTTGTAAAGGGAAAAGAACCCATAGTCTCGATTCAATCCTGCTTTCACAGAATTTAGTTTGCATATTAATTTGAGTTCAGCTGTTTCTCTTTGAAGTCTTGATGTCCCAGTCACATCTCTGACGACGGTCATTAACAAATCATTTATCGAGTGATTAGAAAGATGGAAGTGCTCAGCAACTGGTTTCTTTGTTTTGTGATTTCTGATATCAGCTCTATGTTCATTTATTCTTTTGCAGAGCGATCGTCCTGTTTGTCCAATGTATAAGGTGTTGGGGGATTTCTGGCACATGATGGCATAGATCACATTAGTAGATGAGCAGGTAAATGAGCCTTTGATGGAGTAGCAGGCTTGATTAGGACCTATGATGGTATCTATCGTGCAGATATGTGGGTAGACTTGGCAGTGTGGTTTGTTGCAGGGGTGTGCGCCTGCTTTAATGTTTCTGTTGTTAGATTTATAGTTGCTGGTGAGTATCTGTTTAAGATTGGGCAGCTGTTTGTAGGCAAAGAGAGGTCTGTCTCCCAGGGCTTGAGAGAGAGAGGGATCATCTTTTAGAATAGGCTGTAGGTCCTTAATGATCTTTTGCAGAGGTCTGACTTGAGGGTTGTATGTGGTGACCAGTGGTGTTCTGTTGTTTTCTTTCTTGGGCCTCTCCTGTAGTAGATGACTTTGGGGAACCCATCTAGCTGTGTCAATTTGTTTTCTTCCTTCCCCAGGTGGGTACTGTAGTTTCAAGAATGCTTGATAGAGATTCTCAAGATGTCTGTCTCTGTCTGAGGGATCAGAGCAAATGCGGTTATATCTTAGGGCTTGGCTGTAGATAATGGATCGTGTGGTGTGTTTAGGATGGAAGCTCGAGGAATGTAGGTAACTATACTGATCAGTAGGTTTTCGGTACAGAGTGGTGGTGATGTGTCTATCCCTGATTTTCTCCCGTAGTGTCGAGAAAGTGGATCTCCTGTGTGGAGTGTTCCAGGCTCAATTTGATGGTGGAGTGGAAACTGTTGAAATCTCTCTGAAAATCTTCAAGAGCATCCCTGCCATGCGTCCAGATGATGAAGATGTCATCAGTGGAGCACAGGTAAAGAAGAAGTGTTTTGGGATGAGACTTGAGAAAACGTTCTAAGTCGCCCATAAAGATGTTGGCATATTGTGGGGCCATGTAGGTGCCCATAGCAGTGCCACTGATTTGGAGGTATAAATTATCCTCAAATCTGAAGTGGTCGTGGGTGAGCACAAAGTCACAAAGTTCAGTCACAAGCTGTGCTGTGGCATCATCTGGGATGGTTCTTCTAATAGCTTGTAATCCATCCTTGTGTGGGATGTTGGTATAAAGAGCTTCTACATCCATAGTGGCCAGAATGGTGTTTTCTGGAAGCTCACCAATGGACTGTATTTTCCTCAGGAAGTCCGTGGTATCTTGAAGATCGCTAGGGATGTTGATGTCATAGGGTCTGAGGAGGGAGTCCACATTGCCAGATAGGCCGACAGTAAGAGTGCCAATGCCTGAGACGATGGGGCGTCCAGGGTTTCCTTTTTTGTGGATTTTAGGTAGTAGATAGAACATCCCTGTCCGCGATTCTGGTAGTGTTTCTCTCTTTATATGTTCCTGTGCTGTCTTAGGGATTTTCTTGAGTAGCTGTCATAATTCCTTTTGGTATTCCTTAGTGGGGTCAGAAGAAAGTGGTCTGTAGAATGTGTTGGAGACTTGTTTATATGCCTCCCGATCATAATCCAATTTATTCATGATGGCAACTGCACCTCCTTTTTCTGTGAAAGCAGGATTGAATCGAGACTATGGGTTCTTTTCCCATTACAAAAGGTAATTCAACTTCAGGCTTCCCATAGTTTGAACCTAACAACTGCCCTGATTTGCTGTTACTGTATGACCTGATCCTTTGTTTTACACCCCCTTGCATTTATTTTCATTCCGTTCTGTAAGTTCACCCATCTTTGAAGCATCTCACGAAGTGGGATTTTCTCCTATGAAAGCTCATACGAAAAATAAATCTGTTAAGTCTTAAAGTGCCATGTGATTCCTTGGTTTTTTTTGCTGTACTAGACTAACATGGCTATCCCTTTGGAAACTGACAAATATGCATAGACCAACACAGTGCATGCCAGAACTGCTGTAAGATGAGTTCCTGAAGTCCAGTTTTTCAACTGATCCTTCCCACATCCAGAAATTACAAAATTCCATGCACTCTGTTCGAATACCTACATATCAATTTCCAAAGGGGCAGCCGTGTAAGTCTAGTTCAGCAAAAGAAGCAAGGAGTCCTGTGGTACTTAAAGACTAACAGATTTATTTATCACACAAGCTTTCGTGGGAGAAAATCCCACTTCGACAGACGCTTTGAAGGTGGGGGAATTTACAGAATGGGATGAAAATAAATGCAAGGGAGTGTAAGAAGACATGGGATCAGGTCATTTGCTGTTACTGTATGACCGGATTCCATGTCCTAACACTCCCTTGCATTTATTTTCATCCCATTCTGTAAATTATCCCACCTTCAAAGCATCTGACAAAGTGGGATTTTCTCCCATGAAAGCTCATGCAATAAATAAATCTGGTAGTCTTTAAGTGCGACAGGCCTCCTTGATTCTTTTGCTAGATATCAATGGCTTTGTTCCAGGGTGAATTAAGTTTAGTATGACTGTGCATTCTAATAAATGCACTTTCACATTTGTGTAAGAGTTTCTTTCTCTCATTTTATTTTCACTTGGTTTCAAAAAATTTTTACAAAATCACTCAACCTATAGTGCAATTTTCAGTTTCTCATTTTATATATTTACATAAAACAGGAGCCCCTCTTTCTGAAAAAGCAAGTCCCTTTTTGATGGTGTTACCAAGACAACTGCCACCTGGCCTGAACACCCTCTTGTGACCTGAGATCTATCTCCAGGCATCCTGCTTCCACTTCTCCTTTTCAAGAGACGCAAGTCACAAAACAAAGCTCAGTTCTGGGGCTTCTTTATACCTCTGCATCTGCTTTTTGTAGCCTTTCCCTGCCTTGACAGGCCTCTCTCAGCTCTATCCATCTAGGGTTTTTCTTATTCCCATGGAGTCTGCTTTTCCTGTCACATAGCCTTGGCCAGCCCCAAAACCTTCTCCCCAGTCAATGGTCTCTTGCAAGAAACTCCTTTTCACTGCAGCTGTTCTGCTCTCTCTGCCACAGCTTTCTTTGGCTTGAGCATCCCCTGTTGGCAGCTTCTTATTGCTCTTATAGCGCAATCACCTTATCTTTGTTCAGATATCCCACTTTAGTAACTAGGGTTGACTGGTCTCAGGCCGTTAACCCTTAAAGGGGCAAAAGCCACCTTGTTTCAGTGTCTCAAATTGGACATCCAAAGTTGAGGCACAGAAAATTGATTTGGTAATTAGGCATCTCTTTTTATCTATATTTCTACATGGGGTACAGCTAGAGAGACAAATACACTTCCATTCTACAGATATATAAATACATACACACATGCTAAGGATACTTAAAAATAATCACACTACTACAATGTCAATGTTGAAATTTCAAATTCTCCAGTATAAAATAAATATAATGACTTGCCCAGTAACTTTGTCTGGGTTATACAAAGAGTGCCGAATCCTTTAATCCTTTCTCAACTCCCGCTGCTTTCAATAAGAACCAGAATGCTTGACTAGCACCTACTATGTAATCAACTTAACATTATTCAAAAATGCAACATACATGCAAGAGGGCCATATCTAAATGAGTGAGTCAATATGCATTGGTATAATACAACACACAATTCCTGGTAGTCTAACACATTTTGGGCAAGCTTTTGCTCTCACAGATTTAAATCAAAGGCATCTTCAGAGACTTCAGAGAGCACAAGCTAGGCCTCTATTTTAGTTCATTAAGAATGACCTCCCATCTGGCTCCAGACCTTTCTCAAGCAATGCTGTAGCCAAAAACTTGAACAGTTTTATATTCGGAGCAAGCTCTTTTCTGCATTCTCAGTCATGCAGGGAATTACAAGCTCTCTTAATAAGAAATGAAAAATGAAAATGAATTGGGATGAAAAACACTTGAAAGCTGCAACTGCATTGACACTTTTATTTTAAAATCTGCTGCTCTTACACAGCTGTTTTTGCTTTACATATGTCTGCAATGCTTACTACTGTTTATCAATGCTAAAGATCCAGGTTAATTAACCCCTTACCTGCATTCAGGGTGGTTGAGGATCACCCTCCCCATGGAGAAACATAGGGAGAAATTTTGCTTTGGGGAGTCATTAGTCTCCAGGAGGTCCCAGTGCACAGAACCTGAACTTTGTGTCCTTTGGGCAGTGCAGCTTTTTAACCTGTGTGGCACTGTGTATGGCAGGGAGGGGCAAAGCCATGACCTATCTTTCCTTATCCTTTTTGGGGAACTGAGAGCTCCAGGGAGTATGGACGATATACCCCATGAGCCGAGTGACTAGTATTCGGTCTGATCTGTTGTGACTTCTTCCAGCTAGCTCAAAATTAGCATCCTGAATCTCACACATGAGCTTTTTAAATAAAACAGGTAAGTTTCAAAATAACAGAAAGTTGCTGACAAATATGGCAGCACCAACCAAGTTCGTTTTTGAAAATGCAAATCTTAAAACCAACAAACAAAAAACCTCCCCCCACAACATACTGTGAAAATGAGAGGTTATCTGGGATTCAAGATCATTCCTGTATACTGCATCTTTAGAGGCATCCCACCCATGGATTACCATTTTTCTTAAACACCAGTGATTCTAATGGTAAGTGAGCATTCTCATATTTTATATCTAAAAGGGGACAGGATGGTCAAGGGGACTTGAAATGAGGTATAGAGCTTTTTGTCTCTAGTTCCCCAGATTCAGGTCACCACAGGTCAGTAGTAAAGATAAGCATTTTCACAGGTTTGATGGTCTAAGTTTTTGTCAGGCCAGTCGTTGAAGACATGTCCTGGCTGCAGAAAGCACCCCCTAATACTGTTGGTAGCAATTGCTGCCATGTTGGCAGTTGAAGCAGAGAGTCAAGGAAGGAATGTGCACAGGTAGTGAACTACTCACTCCCTCCCTGGAGGTGGCTGCTCCATTGGGGAGGTAAGGCACATCTGTAGGGTGATGTGGAGGAAGCTTTGCTACTCATCTTCCATCCATTCTAGGAGTACAAGGAGGACTTCTGTCTCCAGGACCAATTCAATTCAGAACCCTTTAATAGTACTCAATACCCATAAAATGTGAAATAAAACAATACATAACACTGCATAGAGACCTTATACATAATACAGGTACCTGACATACTGCTGGGAGTTATGGATAAGTAAACATTCTCATTCTTCTTTTTCACCAATATCACCTGCCAAGAGGAGAAAAAAATAAACGTGATTCATCCACAAATGTAAAATAGTCGGGCAAACAGCTTTTAAACAGGATGAGACACTTCTGGTACTGGATGCCATAGTCCAGGTCTGCTGGCATTTCACACAGCACCGAATCTAAGGTGCTTTGCATCACTGCAGATGGCAAGAAATGTGAGCCACTCCCGGAATCCTGGCAGACTGGAAAAGTCATGGGAGAACATGTCTCTGTATGCATATTCAGAAAGGATGAGCCTGTGGGAGAAAAATACTCCCAATCACACCACGGAACTACCAGCAGGGGGACTCTTTCCCTTACATTTCTTGCAAAAGTTTCCATTGGGTTCTCATTAATGTGTAGTTTTGGAACATAGAGTATATACCAGAGAATTCAGCCCATTTTGTATGTTTACAGTTCTTTAAAATTCTCTTTTATGCTATTGTTTCCAGTGAAATGTGTAAATTAGTCTGAAAGGCAGTAGTAAGGCAGGAGTCAAAAGAATTAGGAAGCCTCAGCTTCCTACTACATTGCTTCTTCAATCATCTGACTGCAGAAAATTTGTAACATGAGTCTTTTAACTCTTCTGAAATTTTCATAACCAAAGGAGGCATTATTTTCACAAGAATAGCAATAAAACGACAGTTACTTACCAGTAACTTCTGTTCTTTGAGACGCGCTGCTCACGTCCATTCCACTTTGGTGGTGCATGTGCCGATGTGTCCAGCTGCCGGAAAGCTTTTTTGCCCTTAGCCTGTCCCATAGGAGTAGCAGCGGTGCCCCCTGGAGTGGCGCACAATCATCTCTATAATAGCCGCCGCTGGTCGGCCTCCCTCCCAGTCCCTTCTTTCCGCTAACTCTGGAAGCAAAGACAGAGGGTGGGTATGGAATGGATGTGAGCAGTGTATCTCGAAGAACAGAAGTTACTGTTAAGTAACTGTCCTTTTTCTTCTTCGAGCAGCTGCTCACATGCATTCCACTTTGGTGAATAACAAGTCTTACCTTGGATGGTGGGTAGAGTTATGGTTTGTGAGCCCGTAGAATGGCTTTGCCGAAGGCAGCATCATCTCTTGCCTGCTGGACCAGGGCATAATGAGAAGTAAAGGTATGGACGGATGACCATGCTGCTGCCCGGCAAATGTCTTGAATTGGAACATGGGCTCGGAAGATTTGCTGACGAGGCCAGCGTCCTGGTAGAATGTGCTTTCACTGACCTGGGTATTGGGACCCTTGCTGCTTGGTAACATGACTGTATACAAGAGATGATCCAAGATGAAATCATCTGTGATGTCACAGGGTTGTCCTTAACCCAATCTACAATGGCAATGAAGAGCTGTGTTGACTTGTGCAAGGACTTCATCCTGTCAATATAAAAGGCTAGCACACTTCTAACGTCCAACTTGTGCCATCACCTGTGGTTGTCTGAGGTGTGCGGTTTGGGAAAAAACACCGGTAGGAGGACATCTTGGTTCATGTGGAAATCAGAGACCACCTTCGGAAGGAAGGTCGGATGGGGCCTCAGCCGAATCTTGTCCTTGAAGAACACCGTATAAGGGGGTTCGGACGAGAGGGCCTTGAGTTCTGAAACTCTTCTCACAGATGTGATGGCCACTAGGAACGCCACCAGAAGGGGACAGGTGGCTAGGGGTTTGAAGGGTGGTCCAGTTAACACCCAAACTACTAGGCTCAAGTCCCATTGAGGAGTTGGAACCTTTGCCAAAAGGAATGCTCTTTCCAAGCCTCATAAAAACTGAGAGGCCACTGGGTGAGAAAAAACAGGGTGTCCTGCCACAGGGGCATGAAAAGCAGATATGGCCACTAAATGAACTTTCAGAGATGCACAAGATAAACCTTGACGGTGTAAGTCCCAGAGGTACTCCAGTATATCCTGGATAGGCACCGTAACGGGGTACAGGTTTTGTGATTGAGACCAAAGGGAGAAGCGCATCCATTTTGCCACATAAGTAGAATGAGTAGAAGCTTTCCTGCTGCCCATCAAGATACTCTGCACCTCGGCTAAACAAGCAAGTTCCTGCAGGCTCAGCCATGGACCCTCCACATGGTCAGGTGGAGTGACCTCAGATTCGGGTGGAGAAGGCGACTGTCATCCTGAGACAGCAGGTCATACCTGAGTAGAAGTTCCTGAGGTGGGGCTGCTGCCAGCTCAGACAGCAGATGAAACCAATATTGGTGAGGCCAGGCGGGGTTGATCAGAATAACATTGGCTCTGTCTCTCTATTTTTAACAGGACCGTGTGTAAAAGTGGAAACGGGGGAAAAGCGTAAAGGAGGGTGCCCAACCACTCCAGTACTAGAGCATCTGGGAGGGAGCCCCGCTCTAGTCCCTTCTCGGAGCAAAACTGGCAGCACTTCCTGTTTTCCCGGATTGCAAAAAGATCTATGTGGGGATAACACCAGTTGTGGAAGACTGAGGACAGCACCCCCAAGTGGAGGGACCACTCATGTTGTGAATTGAAGCGCCTGCTGAGGTGATCCGCTTCGCTGTTCCTCACTTCAGGGAGGTGAGAGGCAGTCATATGGAAATCACATGCTATTGCTAGGTCCTGTAGACGCAAAGCTTCGAGGCACAAAGCCAAGGACTGGGCTCCTTCCCGGCAGTTCACATAGGGCATTGCAGTGGTATTGTCCTTTAGGATGTGCATGGTCTGTCCCCGCAATTCCTGCTGAAAGACGCCACAGGCTAGCCTGATGGCTCTTAGCGCCTTCACGTTGATATGCAGTGGGATTTCCTTCGCTGACCATGTTCCCTGAGTGCTGAGGTTGCAACTCAGGTGTGCCCCCACCAGCCGAGATCGGATGCATTGGAAATTAGAGTAGTCGATGGTGCTACTGACCTGAAAGGGATCCCTCCCATGGTCGACTGGGGGGTTCTTCCACCAAGCAAGCTTTAACAACTCCTTGTGCGGGACTGATAGCACCCTGTCCATGTGATGCTTGTTGGGGCAGAAGACCGACCTCAACCACATCTGGAGCGGTCTGAGGCAGAGGTGGGCGAGGCATACCACTGGTGTAGCCGCTGCCATGTGGCCTAATAGCCTCAGGCAATTCCTCACTGTAGTTGTTGGATTTTTCTTGAGGACAGAGATAGCATCGGAGATAGTGGCAAACCTGGACATTGGAAAAGAGGTCGTGGATTTGGAGGAGTCCAGGACTGCCCCGACAAATTCTATTCTCTGAACTGGCATCAAGACAGATTTCTATTCGTTGACCATCAGTCCAAGGTGGCGACAAAGGCTTCGCGTTATGCGAACTGCAGACATGAGCTGGTCTCTTGACTGGCCCCTGAGGAGCTAATCATCTAAGTATGGGGAGATGTGGATCCCTCTCCTCTGCAAGGCGGCTGCTGCTACCATCATGCTCTTCAAAAATACCCTTGGGGCCAACGCGAAGCCGAAGGGAAGAACGATGAATTGGAAATGACAAGATCCTCTCAGGAAGTGCAAGAACTTCCTGTGGTGACATGTGATTGCCACGTGAAAATAAGCATCTTGTAAATCAAGGGCAGCGAACCAATCCCCCAGGTCCAAGGAAGGAATGATGTGGTTGAGAGTGACCATGCGAACCTTCAGTTTCCTGAGGAACTTGTTCAGATTGTGCAAATCTAGAGTAGGCCTCAACCCTCCCTTTCACTTGGGGATCAGAAAATAACGGGAGCAAACTCCCCCCCTTCTTTCTTTCTTGGAACCGGTTCTATGGCATCTAGTACGAGAAGCTTTTCTAATTCCTGCTCCAGTAGCTGTTCATGAGAGATGTCCCTGAAGAGGGACTGGGAAACAGGGGAGTGATTGGGGAGCTTCGCACAAAACTGGAGGGTGTAGCCCCCTAGGACAGTTCTTAACACCCATTGGTCTTTAGTGATCGAAGACCACTTGGGGTAAAAAGGGAAAGCCGGTTGAGAAAGGGGGGCTTGAGAAGGTCCTGGGCCACAGGGATTGGGTTTCCAAACTCAGGCATTCCATCAAAACCACTTTCTTTGGTTGCTAGGGCAGCACCGACTGGAGGGGGAGGGTCTGACCAGGGAGCTGGTTTGCCTGGCCCTTGGGGCCCTAATTCTCTCCCTGTCCCTTTATCTACCCTTGGAGCCAAAGACATGACTGGGTTGAAAAGGCTGGGCCCAGGGCTGATGTTTAAACTGGTGATGAGATGCCTGAGGGGAGCAGAGACCCAGGGACTGGAGTCATTTGAGAGTCCTTTAAACCATGAAGCTTGCTATCCGCCAGCTCTGAGAACAGGGATGCACCCTCAAAAGCTATATCTTGAATCAATTGCTGGACTAGCAGGGAAGGTCCTGACACTTGTAGACAAGCTGCCCTGTGCAGGCTGATGGCTGAGGCAATAGTGCAGTCTGCTGAATCGGCTGCATGCCACGAGGCCTGGAGGATGGTCCTTGCGACCAGAAAATCTTCATCTAGGATGGTGTTAAAATCGAGATGGCGATCAGGAGGGAGGAGCTCCGAAAAACGTGCCAGGGAATTCCAGAGATTAAAGTTATATCTCCCCAAAAGGGCTTGATGGTTCGCTATCCCGAACTGCATGAGTAGATCTTTCTACCAAATGCGTCCAGTGTTTTGGCTTCCTTATTTTTTGGAGTTGAGGCTGGCTGGCCCTGGTGCTCCCTCTGGTTGATCTTTTCCACGACCAGAGAGGATGGAGCGGGGTGTGTATGCAAGTATTGAAAAGGGACTGCAAGCACATAATATTTCTTCTCTGCACCTTTACAAGTGGGTGCCACTGATGCCAGGGTCTGCCAGATTGAGCTCACAATTTTTAGGACCCCTTCATGAACTGGAAGGACTAGCCTGGGAGGCCAATAAGATGTTAAATAGTGAAATCTGAGTTGTCTCCATCTCCTCAGCCTCGAGGCCCGGGTTAGAACCAAGCCTGCGCAAAAGGTCCTGGTGAGTTTTAAAATCATCAGGGAGCAAGGTGGAGTCCTGCACCACTGCATTATCGGGCGAAGGAGAGCAATCGCCATGTGACTGTGTTGGGGCCGAATGAGCCTTGTGCCAGTTTGACTTTGACTGACTCGCTGTCTCCCCTTCTTGATCCCTGTACAACACTGAAAAAAAGGAAGATGTAGCAACTCAAGACTACATCCAGGGGTCACCAAAAGGCCAGTTGTAATGCCCCTGCCATGGGGGCTGAGCAGATGGTAGCGTGTTGCCCTCCGGATAGAAAGTCTCAGAGGGAAAGCAAACCATGCTGTGAGAGCTCACTCGCAGCTGATGAGGAGAGAGGGCATGGGGAAGGTGAGAAGCTGTGACTGTGGTACTGGGGCCTCTTATGCTTCAAGTGCTGTTTCGTCACGCCTGCTGTGGGCCTGTGCCATGAATCTCGGTGCCATGGGGCTGGTGATGATGAAGAGGTAGAGGATTGCTGCACCCTCTTCCTTGATGCTGGGGATCTGCAGTGCCACCTACCCGCCATGCCTCTTGGCGGGGAGCATGTCAGCGGGGATGACAAGCCCTGCTCTGAAGCAGGGAAGCTGCTGTGGGCCGCATGCCTAATCCTTCGCCTGCACCAAATCCACGCTGATGACTCTCCGGGGGGCAGCGGTTGACTGCCTCGGTGGGGTGTGATCTCCCTGTTGCCACTCGGGAAAGTGGAGCAGTAGCTTTCCCTAAGAGGACAGGCAGGAGCGCACATCCACAGGGGGCAGAGGCACAGGCAAGGTTGCCAGAGCCGTTACCACTGCATACACCTCTAGCAATGAAGGAGCGGGCAACAGCTCTGCCCTAACACAGGCCGGGGTCAAGGGAGACTCTGCCCACTCTGGGCTACCATGATCCTGACCCACATGGGCTTCCCTTTGCAGCGCTGGTGTTGCTGGTGCTGGCTGCTCAGCATGGGCCTGCGGGTCCAAGGGCACTGGGTTGGTGCTTGGCTAACACGCACTGGAAGTGCCCAATTGGGCAGAGGCGGCACTACTGGGCTCTGGTGCTGGGCTTAGTGCTGACTCCATTAGCAGAGCCTTAAGCCTGATGTCTCTGTCTTTTTTTGTGTACTGTTTAAAGGCTCTGCAAATTTTACACTTCTCCATGCAGTGTGCTCCCCCCAGGCATTTTAAACACTGGTCATGGGGGGAGAGTCGCTTGCTGAAAAGTTTTTGCCGCAAATGACACAAGGTTTAAACCCCAGCAAACAGGACATAGTCCAAACCTCAGAAACTACACTTAACAACTACAACAGATTAAACTAACTAACTAAGCAGAAGTATAAACCAGTAAACACAACTAACTAACTATTATGTTCTCTTTTCCTAGCAAAGAGCATGCGGTAAGATTGCAGGGTATTCTGGCAGCCTTCATAAATGGAGGGAGGCGGAGCAGTGGCGGCTATTATAGACAGTGATCGTGCGCCACTCCAGGGGGTGCCGCTGCTACTCCTATGGGACAGGCTAAGGGCAAAAAAAACCTTTCTGGCAGCAGGGCATGTCGGCACATGCACCACGAAAGTGGAATGCATGTGAGCAGCTGCTTGAAGAAGAACATTCTCGTTTCTTATTATTGAACCTGCTAACAATGGCATGCTATATGTTGTCTATAAAGTTATGGTTACAGGGACTTTATACATACAAACAACTCCTTCACTCATCACACATGCCTCATTTAATACATACATACCTATATATGCATTGACATCCCCCTACTGAGCAGTAGTAATGTCTTCAGATCAGTACCATACTGGAAGAGAAATCAGTGACACAGAGTAGACGTGTCAGCTTAGTGCAACCTATTTACTTTAAACTATTACAGAGGTGCCACAAACAGCACACAGGAATCTCAGCCCAAACACTAATGCCAAGTTCCCAATGAGCAAATCTGCCCTCAGGCTCGACTCTAGTTACTGACATGACAGAGAACAAATTCTCTTGCTCCTTACAACAGATCCTCCAATGAAAAATTACATCACAAAGCTAAAAACAATGTAACCTTTCTTCCAAGACCAAACAGTGATCACATACTAAGGGGCAAAAAAAAAAAAAAAAAAAAAGTAGGTCTACATGTAACAGCACCAGCTGGAGCTTGCATCGTAACACTACCATTTATCTCCTTTCCTGTTTCTCCCACCATATCCATTTCTATCTCTATATTTTATTATATCTATCTGAGAGTGTGTAGGTTTCACAAAGGAATATGAATCAATGTAAAGGTTTAAAAATGCAAACACACCTTGCAGAGTCAGAGGAAATTACTTCTATTAATTGAAAGTTTTTTGTATGGGTATTCTTTTTTGCTTTAGATTTACTTGAGTTCCAGGAACACTTCCTTCACTCCTTGAAGTAATGGGCCTGGTCTCCAGATAAAGTTCTGGCCCATAAAGTTTATAATAAAGTCGCTGGCATTATTTTTGATAATCAATACATCTCTGTTACATAGTGTCTTTCTTATAGACAAGTACTACAAAAAAAACCCAAGGAGTCGTGTGGCACTTTAAGACTAACAGATTTATTTTTCGCATGAGCTTTTGTGGGAGAAAATCCCACTTCGTCTAGCATCTGTTATTGTTATTGTTATTGTTAGTGTTATTACTCCTTTAACTGAAAATCCCTTCTAAAATTAAACTGGAGGATACAATGTTAAAATAAATATGCCTGTTTCATATATTCTTTGAGACAGTGGTTCTCAGACTTCATTGCACTGCAACCCATTTCAGAAAATAAAAATTACCAGAGGATCCTGGGAAGTGGGACCGAAGCCAGAGCCTTAGCCCGAAGCCAACTGCTCCAGGTGGGAGGTGGGGGGGCAAAGCCTGACTACTTCAGCCTTGGGGGGCAGGGGGGGTGAGAATGGGAGCTTTAACCTGAGCCTATGTCTAAAGCCCTTGTGCTTTGGCTTCAGCCCTTGGCCTCAGCAAGTCTTACACCAGCCCCGACAACCCCATTAAAATAGGACCTTGACCCACTTTGAGAACCACTGCTTTAACACACAAGCAGCAGCACATGAAAGTAAATTCTTGGGGGTGGGGTGGGCTGATGTAAATGTCAGCTCCTAAACCATAAATAGACAGAGTAATCAATCAGGCTTTGTGCACAGAACTCCAGGGGACATGGAGGAACAGAAGGCACTACCATATGATCTGTGTGACATAACCACTCACTGTCTTTATTTCTACCTGGACGCTGGAACATTAACTGCACACCCTCTGCACGATTTATGGGGAGGATTTGGGCCCTGAGTTTCTAACAGCCCTTCTGTGTTGATCTACATGGCCTGGTATGAAACCCCCTTCCCAGAGTGTATGGACCTCCTTAAGCAGACTGCATGTCTGCTTCACCAGTCATATCCTCATACTGGGCAACCATGGGCACAAGGCTGTGATATAAATTGCTGTGCCGTCGCGCCAATGGAAATGAATACTGAAAATCCATCAATCATTTTATGAGGACCCATGTCAGGGTCCCAGATAAAAATCAGTGTGATGTGCCTTTTAAGGTAAAGCAAGAAAAACATTTTTCTAGTTATCAGGCCTGCTTGTCTACATTACCTCCCTCTGATTAATTATTAAGCTGGAACTCCCTACTATAATTTGCCTGTCATCATGTTATCCTCTGGCTCCCTCTAGTGCACCACTGATACCAACCATGAACAGTATGTCATACACTGCAGTGAGTTATGAAGCTGAACTGATCAGATCCACTAAAGCAATGAGGGAAGTCACTCCAGCAATGAAGAAAGTCCTGCTAATGTGTTAAGGGAGTGACACGCTAAGGGTAGAAAGTTAGCAAGAAACAGTCAGTAGTGGGAGGAGAAGGAGACAGGAGCCAAAAAAAGAATTAGCAAAGATGCATGCAGAAATGTGTACCTAAGCGGGTGACAAACAGAAGCTCTCTTTGGGCAGGGTACGTATCTGAATTTAGAGCCACACATGACACAAAATAAGAAACAGCTGCATATAATCTCTCTTGAGTCTCCTTGAGCTTCACTTTGCTGATTTATGATACTGACATATACTCCTAATGAAATTATAGCCCTATAATTCACTGTCATTTATTTTCTCCAGAACTTACTAGAAACTTACTCATCCAACATCAGCATTTTTCTATGTGAGTTTAGCCCACACAATGTAATGTATATTATTGCCACTGAAACTTATTCTTCATTTGTTTCCATCTTTTTTGAGCCATTCAATCTGACACATTTGATCAATTTCCAAAGTTGGGAATTGCTGCACGAAGTTCCCAAACTATTCAAAAGACCTCAACTTTTATGATAATTATAAGAGCAAGTAAGAAAATAAAACCTGCTAGCTGAAGGTTTTATGGGGCAAAGGTTTAAAATAATCAGTTGGCTTGTACATTCTGATACATTTGTGTCTTCTCTTTCCATCCTCACACACACATACACACTGCTTGAAGGCATATTTGGACCTCTCCTAGAAATAACAGTATGTCCTTTAATCTCTAGGTGGAAAACGGATATTCTGTTTCACTTTTGCCACACACAAACAAGTACAAACAAACTGAGGAAACTTTATTCTCTTTTTATTGACATTTTGTAGAACTCTGAGGTATTTTACACTCTGCAAACAACAAATTAAACAGGAAACAAGTAAGCACAGATCAAGTCTGCTCCTACTTCCACTGAAGTCAGAATCAGGCACCTTCCAACATGCCACTAAATCTAGTGAATTTCACCAGTAAAACATTTGCCTGAATTTAACTGTGGTTAGATGACTCATTGACAACCATATACTCTTAAAGACAAATCATCAAGTTTTGGGAATAAACCATTTGTCATTGTCTGCCTATAAATAATTAGTTACTAATCCTAAAATTATTGTTTGCAGGCCAATAAAAAAGAATGAAAAGTAAAAGCTTTTTCAGTCAACTGTTTAAAGAACCAAACCCAATCCCATTGGGCGTTTTGCCATTTTTCTCAATGAGACCCGTATTTGGCATGAAATAGTCACTTTTGTAAAAATTCAATATTAACTGAATAAAAAGAAAGATAGTCATTTGTTTAAGGCACTAAGACTTAATATGGCAGTTCCACAGACCTTTTGTGTGATGTGAGGCAGCAAGTCACTTAACCTTTCTGTGCCACAACTCCCTATCTGTAAAATTGAGACTACTTTCTTCCTCTATCCTTGACTGTGTAGCACAACGGGGCCCTGACTGGGCTGGCGTTTCTAGCCCCAGCTGTATGACAAATAATAAATAAAGCAACTATTTTATAAATGGCAATCATTTTTAATAGTGTTTCTTAATTAAATGACATTGGAATTAATAATTAATAATTATTTGCAGTAAATAAAATTATATTTGCAGTAACTAAAATAACTTTCTCTTAAGGAATGTTGCAAGTTACAGTTGTCTGTGCCCTTTATATATTTTCTTGTCCCAAAGGTTGAATATTTGTGATCATGGATCCATAAGCTCAAGCTTTGCCTCCAACTTTTAGGCCTTCCATCCCACTGACTTTGGTACCCATTTCTCACCATGACTCTTCCGGCCAGTCCAAAGGAACTGAAATGCTGGTTACAGTTTTTAGCTTCCTAGGAAATTATGCAATGAGCAGATGCTTGCAGTGACACAGTGTGGTCTTTTCAAACCAAGGTAGCTTATACTAAGTCTATGTTTATACTTAAACCACAATAACGTCACTGCTGTAGCATTTCAGTGTAGACACTCACAATAGCAACAACAGGAGTGGGGGGGGGGGGGATGACCTCCCATCCCTGAAGTTAAGCTACCTCCCTGAGAGGTGGTAACTAGATTGATAGGAGAAACACAGGAGGTCAGGGTGCTTATTTACGTTGCTCAGGAGTGTGGATTTTTCACACTCCTGAGCAAAGTAGCTGGTTTGGCCTAATTTAGTAGTCTAGACTTGGCTTTAGTCAACTGGAATACCATAGTGAAGAGTCCTCAGTCTGGAAAGGAAAGAGTTCCAAATACCGAGGTGCTCACACATCAGTTCTTTGTTTCCAGTTCTGGTCAGTCTCCTTCCACATTCTTCTCCCCCTGGGCCATTAGCTGTTGACAGTTAATTTGCAGTCATTAGTCTTCCATTTTATCTCCAATGAAACTCCATTCATAGGTAAACAGTTCTTGATAGTTCACGAGTACCAATTCAGACCTGCCTAGTGGTGCTTCCCCATTTCAAGGAAAAAAGTACAAAATGAGAGGGAAAATTGAGTTACACATATATTATAAAAATGACAACAACAACAACAAAAAGTCCACATTTGTTACAGTTTTCTCTAGATATAGTATTGTAATCTGAGGGGAGGGAATAGAATGGGTGGTGTGTAAATTAGCTACAGATCTGAGGCTGGTTAAGTATGAAGGATGTTAGAGAAAATCTGGTTCTCATTCAAAATAAGTTAGTGATCTAAAAAAGTTTGTAAAAGGGAGCAAATAGCATCCAGGCAGGAGATTTATGAGGCAGATCCCTTTACCACAACAGGACAGTAATGTATGAGATTCATATGTTATGAAAGTTAGTGTACGACTTTCCTTTTGTGCACTCCACAAATTATATAGTTTACATGAGAAAGACAAGGTGGATGAGGTAATATTTTCTGGTCTGGGAAAGGTAATCAGATGAGGCACAGCCAAATACAAGGTAGAACAGAATGTATTTAGCTGTGACACTCCAGTTATCTTCCCCAGACCTGAAGAGGAGCTCCGTGGAGCTTAAAAACTTGCCTCTTTAAACAACAGAAATTATTAAATAAAAGGCATTACTTCACTTACTGGTATGTTCTCTTTTTCATATCTTGGGACCAACACAAATACAACCACACTGAAAAAAAACTTTTGGATTTTCACTTAAGTGTTATCATCTAGGAAGGAGCCTTGTGAACTTTTAGTTCTCTGTCTAGTGTTTCTGCAAAGGAGCTAGCCTTTCCTTGACCCTTCCATTCATGAAGGATGTCCTTAGCAGCTACTTTCAGATAAGCCCCATCCCAAAGCATTAGTCACTGACACATGGCAGTCAAGGTTGCAAAAGATTTCTCCTGTCTTTTCAATGAAGATATTTTGAAACTTATTCCCAGGCTCCAGATTTGTAGCCACATGCTGTGTGTGTGTGATTTGGTATCAAGAAAAGATTTGTCCAAACACAGAAGAAATACTAAAAACAGCTGAATACTCTTTTCCCTGTTTCTTCTCTCCAGTGTTTCTAGCCTCCCTCCCCAGAGGTGGTCATATTTGGAACCAATTCACAAATCTGCGCCTCCAGTTTAGCAGCACATCAGTCTGTTTGCTTGACAAGCCAAAAGTCAGTTATTGTTCTTACTGCTTTTCATCGTAACAAAAGGTGATTAGTCAATTCACTGTAACCACTTTGGCTGAATGCGCATGCACACAACCCTCCCCACCATCCAAACACTTTCTCTCTCATGCAGACTCACAGGATCAAACAACAAACCTGAGAGGCACTGAATGGCTCAAAGAATTAGGAATAGGGTATAGGCTTTTACTTCTAGTCCACTGTTTGAGATATAAACTGCAGTTGATAGTCTTTACCATCTTATGACCAGTGATGTGTGTAAAATGATTTTGTGTTTTGAGTTCAGTCCCTTGAGGATAAACGTTTGCATTTCAAAAGAAAGTCTTACTGGCAAATGCCAATAGGAATGTCAAGGAGTGAATGGGCATGCAGAGAAATAAGTGACTGACTTTTCAGCTGGTCCCTTTCCAGAAAAGAGCTGCTAGGCAATATGGAGAAAGCACTGTTGCTACCAATCTATTCTACAGGGAAAAGACTCAGTCTCCATTACTGTCAATCTAGCATCTGCTAGAAAGCACTAAAAATGCAGTCCAAAACATTTAGGCCAGTTTCTCATTCATAATCTAGTCGCTTACAATCTTCTCATTTTAAAGGCTATTCATAGTTTATTGCAATAAAATCAAGGCATTGAATCTCTTCTAAAGTCTATCATCACATTGCCAACAGCAAATATACTTTCAATGTATATCAGTAGACAGCTTTGCCAGATAACAAAATGGCTTCCATTAATGTACCACCAATATTTCCTGTGAACATTCAATCAAAAGTGACCTTGATATTTACATGACTCAACATATGACTTTATAACATAATTGATAACAGAAACGCCAGTGCACATCCCATGGTTGAGCAAGATGTAGACCACCTGAGCTAATAAAATGAGGTGGTGAATCTTGGGAAGTTCTATACATATTTAAATACCACTAATTAGAGGTCACTCAGCAGCATTTCCCAGTTTCACGAGATGTTCAGTAAATTAGATTATCATGCCCTTAAGAAAAGTTGTGAGAGACTTGTCTTTTCACTTTCAGTTAGGAAAGGTGATTCTGACTCTGCCATTCAGATGCTATGGGACTGTGGGAAAGTTGCTTAGCCTCACTGTTCCTCAGTTAGCCCACCTATATATCAATATATACCTTAATAACAGGGGCGTTGTGATGCTTAAATAAGTAGCATTGACCTGGATTCTCTCTGAATCTGATTCTTCTCTTGTACAATGGTGGGTTAATAGTCTCCACAACACTATCCCTCTTTTTTCTGTACCCAATAGAGGGTGTTCTGTGAGCCTGCAAAACGCAATAAGGGAGAAGGTGGAAGCACGGTCTGGGTGAATTAAAGGAGGGGGAAGGATTGAAGGCATAACATAACTATTCTGGGTCAATGGCAAATACCTGAGAAGATAAGAGAACCTAGGTATGCATCATCACTTATGCAGAGTTCCCTCTTCTGGGGGATTCATGGCCTGCTGTGCCTGGAGGATGACATATGCAATTGCAACTTAGCTGGAGTTGAGCTGATGATAAGCGAAGGGTTATTGGGAATAGGAGTCTCTGGGAAGCAAAGAACTTCTTTTCAATGGGCTGTAACAAGGCCCTAGAGAGTCCTTGTGCAAGAATAGGTTAGGAGTTCCTTTCCTAGGTCAGAAATCTAAAATTTTTCTTACCCTCAACTTCATGGCTTGCAACCTACCCTTCCATCCCTCAAAATTCCCCCAACAGACCAGCAACCTCATCCCTCCACACCTTCCACAACTCCTCCACTGCTCCAACCTTCTTCATTCCTTTTCACAACTCCCTAACTCAGCCCAAGGACCCATATCTCCCACTTATCCCCAACCCCACATGCCACAGTCCCCCAGCACTTCCCATTAATCTCATAACCCACCAACGATTCACCCACAAGCCCTTCACTTGCCACTCCTAGGACACTCTGGGGCCACTCATTGGTACACCCCTGTCACCACCTTCAGCACTCTTCTCCTGTTCTTGGTGAGGATGGCTTCTTCTGAGCCTGGCTGACCAGTGGCTCCCCTTGCTTCCATCACTTATGCTGAACTCGAATAGTGTGGGCCAAATCTGAGTGATGAACAGTGTTGTGACTGGGTGCCAGGGTGATAGCACCACTCAAGTTTGGCCCAGTTGCTTGTCCACCATGAACCCATGTGCCAAACTGCAATGCCAGCCATTCAATTTTTTTCTGATTGTCTCCCTCTCTCTCCCCCACTGTTACAACGGAGGAGAATCCAGATCAAATCCATGTGGCATTGTGGCATCCTAGTGCCCAGTCACAATGCCATTCATATTTGGCACATTTAATGCAGGAGCAAACAGGCCAAATGTGAGTGAGTGGCATCGTGACCCCATATACCAGGTGAAGGGCTGAAACACTGCTCCTTGTGTTCAGTTCTCATAACTTCTTGGGCACTAGCATGATTGCATCTCTTGCATCATTATGGAGATACACAGGTATTGGGGTGATCCATCCACCTTTAATTCCATATTTGGGAGCCAACCCACCCACTCCTTTTGAGAGGGTGACCAGGACCCTCAAGGATTTGTCCTCTCCACAGTTTCTATTATTAACAAGTTGCTGTTGGAACACTGTACTAAAGATTGTGGTGGACTCCCCATCATTGAGAAGATTTAAATCAAGATTGAATGTTTTTTCCAGAAAGATCTGCTCTAGGAATTATTTTGGAGAAGTTCTATAATCTGTGTTACACAAGAAGTCTTACCAGAATATTACAGCTGTCTTGTCTGGTCTGGGAATCTCTAAATATTCTATGCTGTAGACAATGATCTGGCCTATTTTACAGTTTTCATAAGAACATAAAACACAAAAATGGCTATACTGGGTCAGACCAATGATTCATCAAACCAAGTAGGCCTGTCTTCTGATAGTGGGCAGTGCCAGATGCTTCAGAAAGACTGTACAGAGCAGGTTAAATAATCAAGAGATCCATTTTTTGTTGCCCAGTCCCAACTTTTGGTATTCAGAAGTTTAGGGATAGTCACAACAACAGGTTGCATTCTTCCCTATTTTTGTTAATGGACCTATGCTGCAAAAAATTATCTAATTCTTTTTTTTTAACTCAGATATACTTTTGGTCTTCACAACATCCCCTGGCAACAGGTTCCACAAGTTGACTGCACTGTGTGAAGAAGTACTTCCTTTGGTTTCTTTTATACCTGCTGTGTCTATTAATTTTATTAGGTGAAATCTGATATTATGTTAAGCAATAAATAAAACTTACTTATCCATTTTCTCCAGATTATTCATGATTTTATAGACCTCTAGCACATCCCCCCCATCATTTCTCTTCCAAGCTGAACAGTCTCAGTCTTTTTAATTACTCCTTACATTCCATATGTTTGATACGTTCTATAAGGCGTTCCATACTTCTAATAATTTTTGTTAACATGTTCGGTACTTCTTAAAATTCTAATATAGTATCTTGAGAAAGGGCAACCAGAATTGTACACAGTATTCAAGATGTGGACATACCATAAATTTAGATAGTGGCATTATGATATTTTCTGTCATATAATCTGTACCTTTCCTAATAGCTCCTAATATTCTGTGACTGTTGCTGCATACTGAGCAGATGTTTTCACATAACTGGCCATAATGACTCAAAGACCTTTGTCTTGAATGCTAACAGTTAACTTAGACCCCATCATTTTTTATATATAGTTGGGATTATGTTATGTAATATGTATGATTTTGCATCTGTCAACAATGAATTTCACCTGCCCTTCTTTTGCACAGTCAGCCAGTTTTGTGAGATCCCTTTCTAACTCTTTGCAGTCAGTTCTGGACCTAACTATCTTGAATATTTTTTGTCTACAAATGTTGTCACCTCTTATTTACTTCTTTTTACAGATCATTTAGAAACATGTTGAACAGCACAAGCCCCAATACAGATCTTTGGGGGACTTTATTATTTAACTGTGTTCACCACATAAACAGACTATTTATTTCTACTCATGGCTTCTTTCTTTAAACCAGTTACTGATCCATGCAAGGACCTTCCTTCTTAACCATGGGTTAAAGTATAATTTGGTGGGCCCTGGAACCCTCTTAATTGGTGGGCCCCCTTCCCATATTGTGCGAGGCCCTCTTCCTGCATGTGCAGGTCCCAGCCCAGGAAGGATGAGGACCCAGGATGTGGAGGAATGGAACAGGGGCAGGAGGTGGGGATGTTCAAGGGGTGGCTGGAGGCAGGGGGAGGAGATGGGGGCAGAAAAGGGGTGGATGGCAGCAGGAGGTGGCAGGCAGGGGCAAGAGATGGGGCAGAGAAGGGTTGGAGCAGGAGAGTTGGGGGGCTGGGGCTACAGGTGAAGGGGCCACTAGGCCACTTACCCACCCAGCCACAGGGAAATGGGGGACCCTGATGAGGGCCAGCTTTGCAGGAGACAGTTCGCCCTACTGCTTCCCGCATCCAGCCCCAGCCCCAGCCCATCTTGCTGCCTCGGGGCTGGAGCAGCCTGGGCCCCACACTCCCAGCTCCCGCTCCTCCTCCGGCCCAGGCCCACACCTGGGACCCGCCACCTGGCAGCCGGAGGGGAGCAGAACTCGACGGGCTGCTCCTCCCTCCCTGAGCCAGCACTATCTGAGCATGCTTAGAGGCTCTGAGCATGCTCAGTGAGAGCAGGTTCAGGACAGGGGATTTAAAATCTCCCAGCGTGGGGGAAGCTCCCAGTCCTGCCAGAGCATGCCAAAATGGCATCCCAGGGCCTGTTATTTTTAGGGTCTCAACGTTCAGTGGGCCCCTAAGAATAGAAAATGGATCCAGAATGCCACATTCTGGTGTCCACTATTTTTAAATGGCAGACCCTGGAACACAGCATTCCAGCTCCATTTTCTATTTTTAGGGACCCCAGAATGCTAAGCCCCTAAAAACAGTGGGTCCCAGAATGCCATTCTGGTGCATTCTGGCTTACTTTAACCCCTGCTTTTATGTTATAATTGCCTACTTTCTTAAGAACCTTTGATGAGATACCTCGTCAAATACTTTCTGAAAGACCAAGTACATTAGATCCATTGAATCAGTTTGGGCCACATGTTTGGTTGACCCCTCAAAGAATTTTAATAGATTGGTGAAGCATGATTTCCATTTACAAAAGCTATCCTGACTCTTCCCCAATATATAGAATTTATTTCTGTGTCTGATAATTTTGGCTTTTAATATAGTTTAAGCTAAACTGCCTGATACTCAGGTTAGGCTTACTGTTCTGCAATTACCAGGATCATCTCTGGAGCCTTTTTAAAAATAGGTATTGTATTAGCTATCCTCCATTCATATGGTACAGAGGCTGATTTAAGCGATAGGTGACATATTACAGTTAAAAGTTCTGCAGTTTCGTATTTGAGTTCCTTCAGAACTTGCAGGTCAATACCATCTGGTATAGTGACTTATTGCTGTTTAATTTATCAGTTTGCTCCAAAACCTCCTCTATTGATATCTCAGTCTGACAGTTATTCAGATTTGTCACCTAAAAAGAATGGCTTGGTTGTAGGAATCTACCACACAGTGAAAACCAATCCAAAGAATTATTTTGCCTTCTTTGCAATAGCCTTGTCTTTTTTTGAATACTTCTTTAGTACCTCCATCATTCAGTGGCCCCACTGATTGTTTGGCTGGCTTCCTGCTTCCAATGTACTTAAAAAAAATTGCTATTTTTTTTTGTCTTTTGCTAGTTGCTCTTCACATTCTTTTTTGACCTGCCTAATTGTACTCTTACACCTGACATGCCAGAATTTATGTTTCTTTTTATTTTTCTCAGTAGGATTTGACCTCCAATTTTTAAAATGTTGGTTTCATCTCTAACTGCCTGTTTTACTCTCTTTAGTCATTTTTATGGTTCTCATTGATTTTTTTCCTTTTTTATATATACATGGAGCACAGAGATAACAACTGTATATCACGATGTTTTAAAAATATTATCATGAAATCACAGGCATTTCACTCTTGTGACTCTTTTAATTTCTGTTTAACTGATCTCCTCATTTTTGTGCAGTTCTCCTTTTGAAATTAAATGCTACCACAGTGGCTGTCTTTGGTACTCCCCTCCTCCAATTATACAGAATCATAGAAACTGGAAGGGACCATGATAGGTCATCGAGTCCAGTCCCCTGCATTTAGGGCAAGACCAAGTATCCTTTTAAACCATCCCTGACAGGTGCTTGTCTAACTTGCTCTTATAAACTTTCAATGATAGAGATTCCACAACCTGCCTAGGCAACTTATTCCAGTGGTTAGTCACCCTGACAGTTAAAATTTTTTTCCTAATGTCCAACCTAAACCTCCTTTGCTGTAATTTAAACCCATTGATTCTTGTCCTATCATCAGCAGTTAAGGAGAACAATTTTTCTCCCTCTTCCTTGTGACAATCCCTTAGGTACTTGAAAACTGTTATAATTTCCTCTCAGTTTCCTCTTTTCCAGACTAAACAAGCCCCACTCCCTCTATCTTCTCTCACAAGTCAGGTGTTCCAGACCGCTAATCATTCATGTTGCTCTTCTCTGGACTTTCTCCAATTCGCCTACATCTTTCCTGAAATAAGGTACCCAGAACTGGACACAAAACTCAAGTTGAGGCCTAATCAAGGCAGAATAGAGCAGAAGAATTACTTTTTCTGTCTTACAATAATCCTGTTAATACATCCTAGGATGATCTTTGCAACAACGTTACACTGTTGACTCCTATTTAGTTTGTGATCCTCTACGACACCCAAATCCCTTTCCACAGTACTCCCTCCTAGGCAGTCATTGCCCATTTTGCATATGTGTAATGGATTATTCTTTCCTAAATGGAGTACTTTGCACTTGTCTTTATTGAATTTAATTTTGTTTACCTCAGACCATTTCACCAGCTTGTTCAAATCATTTTGAAGTATGATTCTATCCTCCAAAGCACTTGCAACCCCTCCCAGCCTGGTATCATCTGCAAACTTTATGTGTTCTCTTTATGCCACCATCTAAATTATTGATGAAAATATTGAACAGAATCAGACCCAGAACCAATCTCTGTGGTACCCCACTTGTTACGCCCTTCCAGCGTGACTATGAACTGACTGTGAACTGCTCTCTGGGAGTGGTTATCCAATCAATTTTTCACCCATCTTATAGCAGCTCCATCCAGGCTGTATTTGCATAGTTTGTTAATGAGAAGGTGATGTGAGACCGTATCAAAAGCCTTACCACACGTACTGCTTCCCCTCTATCCACAAGGCTTGTTACCACATCAAAGAAAGCTATATAAAATTAAATTATATTATGGTTGCTATTACTGAGTAGATGAGCTATATTAATTTCTTGGACCAGTTCCTGCGTGCCACTTAGGACTAAATAAAAAAATGCCTCTTCCATGTGGTTCCAGAAGTAGCTGCTTCTACAAACAGTCATTAATAACACCTAAAAGCTTTCTCTCTAAATCTTGTCCTGAGGTGATGTGAGCAGTCAATATGGGATCGTTGAACTTCCTTGTTATACGTGAGATTTTTGTTTGTGTAGCCTCTCTACTTTCCCTCAGCATTTCACAATCACCATACTGATGAGGTGGTCACTAGTATATTCCTACTGCTATAATCTTATAATTTATATCTTTATTCAAATGGTCACCATCTTGCATTGCTATCAGTGGGACTGAAGTCACATGTTGCTCTCAGTCAAAATGACTGCCCCTTGTCTACTGCCTCTACAGTCTCTGCAGAAGCAAGGTTTCCACAGAGAAGATGGCAGACAACTCCCATCGTCTCTAATAAGGTTGAAGGCAGAAGCGTCACTGGCACTGATATAAGACTCAAGTCCCAGCACCAGTGCCTGAGTCCAGCTGGGGACTTGGGGCTAGGATGCTAGCCGGCAGCAGCAGGATTCAGCACTGGCCCCGACCCCAGCTGGGGACGTGGGGCCAGGCTGCCAGCAATGGTGGGATCCAGCCCCGATCCTGGCCCAGAACCTAGCGGTGGGATCCAGTGCTGGCCTTGACCTTGAATGGAGACCAGGGGCTGGGCCAGGCCGACAGTGGCAGCAGGATCCAGCCTTGGGTGGGAACCCTGAGGATGGGCCATTGGTATCAGTGGCAAGATCCAGTATTGGCCCCAACCCCACAGGGGGACCTGCGGCCAGGCTACTGCTGCCAGCAGCAGTAGGATCTGGCCACCAGCAGCAGGCTCCGGTCCTGAACCCTGGACAGGGACCGGGGGCAGGCCTGGCACCGCTGGGGGAGTGAACCGGGCTCCAACCCTTTCTTCATAGCAGTGATGACCCTGGTTGAAGGGAGGCTGCCCTTTGGGAAAACAGCCACTCCCTGCACTTTGTGGTCAGAAGACTGTGAGGGGGGAAGGAAGAATATGTGGAGATGGAAGGAAGAATATGGGGATCCAGGAGCAGGCTGTTGAGGTGCAGGCATCTGTAAGGAGAAAGGAGCAGTCTGAGGTACTTGCCAGAAGGATGGAGAAGATAAACAGAAAGTAACGAGAGGTATTTGACATGAAAAGAAAATGAGGGTTGTATCAGAAATATGTGAATCAACAGGTGTGTTTCCTCTGTGATGTGAGCTGATAGGGGGCAGGAGAATGTGAAGAGGGTCAAACAAAGTAGATGACAGGATAGTGTAGGGAGGAGTGGAGAGAAACAGCAGATTAGAAGAAAATGAAAGGAATCCCTTCTGAGCAGGTGATGGAGAGGTTCACATCTAAGAGTAGTTTTTTAACTTGAAAACCTCACACCCACTTTGGGGGTGGATGACTTCTTAAGGCTAAAGAAAACCCCACAGATGTTAGTGGCAAACAAAGCCATTTAATTAAAATCTTATAGTTTGTGAGTCAATATCATATCATGGCATCGACATTTGATTTATGAAGGCTTGAGGCTGGCAACACTGCTTGTATCCCAGTCATTTCCAGAACATCTGGCTGTGATCACATAAACAACATTATGCCTTGAATGCAAGATCAGGCAGGAGGGAAAACTGAGCTATGACAGAGAAAGCCCTTATTAAAGCATAAATACCTTAAGCAACAGCACAGGGCTCACTTAAAGGCAGCAGCTGAGTAGATTTAGTTGTTCTTTAAATGTTTTTAGATTTCCTAAGGTCAGAAGGGGCCATCATGATCCTGTAATCTGACCTCCATAATGCAGGCCATGGAATTTCACACAGTGATTCCTGCACAGGGCCCAGCACTGCCCCATTCAGCTTTTGTTGTAATGGAAAAGTCTCTTTTAAATGCAGTTCTTGTGGTTCTGTAATTAGTAACTGGAGACATGAAGGGGAAAAATCTTGTTAATTTTGATCAGGTATTCCAGGCTAGGAGCCCTTACATTTTGTTTTGGCACAAGCCGTGGCACTTTTTTATTTTTCTTGGGGGCTATCTTGGCTTTGTGGTGAAGGATTCCTTGATGTGTCATCTGAACATTTTGTTCTGTAAACTCTCTGCACAAAAGCTACTTTCATTTGAGCTTCACTTTCTCCGAGAAGTCTGAACCAGAGTCTCTAACTGCAATTTATGAAAATCAGTCAGCAGTACATGGGCAGTACTTATTATTAACTGAATATGCTTGAGCTATGTTTTTAATAGCAAACCGAATTTAACATTTTGGGGAAAAGTTATATGGGAGATTCTTTTTCACCTGCAACTTCAGCGAGATATTATTCTGAGGCACAGTTTAAATTAAATGACACCTACAAAATAAGCAAACAGCATTCTCTTCCTTCAAAAATATCCTGGACAACTTAGTCCCCCCTGAGAAATTATACCAGCTGAGTTTCTAACAAACATGAATCCCCATCACAAAAACCCCACCATCACAATTAATTTTGCCAGGAAATAATCCCGTGCAGTAAATGATTAATTAAGTATGATATACCTTCCACATAAATATTTTCAGTCTCATCTTGCAGCATCTCATATTTGCAAAGAGAGAGTGTACTCTACACTAAACATAAGGACATTTCCCAGGAATTCAGTCTATTGTTAGCCTTTCCTTTTCATAGAGAATAATGGCAGTTTTCTAAAATAGTAGTCCTCCTTCCAAAGGAGGTACTTAGCTTCAACATTCCTTTATTTTAATCTTGTCACTGATCTAAACTAAGAGGTGCTGAGCACTCACAACTCAACAGGAATTGTTGACCCTTGGCACCCCTCTCATTCAAACCATAAGACAGCTACTGTTCAGCTCAGTACTGAAAAAAACAAAGTCCCTGAGTTTCAGCAGGTATTCTACCGT
Source organism: Podocnemis expansa (assembly GCA_007922195.1). Lineage (NCBI taxonomy): Eukaryota > Metazoa > Chordata > Testudines > Podocnemididae > Podocnemis > Podocnemis expansa. The sequence goes on along the minus strand of ML681964.1, from coordinate 6,731,732 downwards.
GTAAAAACCTGACAATTATTACACACAGATAATAAACTATTTTTGTGATTCAGCATCAGTCTTCGCATGTGGATTTTAGAAGGCATTTGGATTTCAGAATTATAAAACTGGAACAGAAATTATAAAATGAACAGTGTTGGCTCAGATGGCCAGAGATCATTTTAAGAAGTACAATGCTAATATGAGACTGCTGTTCTTGTACATAGCTTTCTGTGTATGATGTTGAATATAATGCTGCCCATGTGATACATGAATATGTCTTGAGGTAGATTAGATAGATGGCCTACACCCTCCTAAAAGGTGACATGATTCAGTAAGGAAAGAGTTCCATTAATGGTTTTATCAGAACTCATATGCAATTATTTCGGTGTGTTTGTGTGAATAAGATCTCTCACATATTGGAAAATATAACAATTAATCTGTCAGGGCAGCAGGGGAATGCTGAAAGACAGCTAAAACATGTTTTCAACATTCCCCAAAGATTCTAATACACCATTCATTATCTTCCGCTTTGCTTAACCAAGCGAGCAGTCAAAATTCCATCAGCCAAAATTTTGTTCTGGGAAGCCCATCAAAGCCTATAAAAACCTCCTTATTATAGTCCAAGAAGAGAGTATATATGCCTTCATGAATACATAAAAGGTTATTAGAAGCTTGTGCCTTAGTATTAATGGAGCTGGGAGTCTCACTTTACAGACAATTTTATGGTACCCAGCAACTGATTTTTCTGCTTCTTTCTCACAGTTTACTAAACAAAAAAATTGGAACAGGTAAGGGATTTTGTTAGTTGTTTTACATAATTTCTTCTGCTCATTTTAAATTTTAGAAATATCAGAAATGTCAAATTTTGGCATCCCTTGGTCTGCTGTAGAAGTCCTTTTGATTTTCAGAGATGTCAGTTGTGAGCCCAAAAGGGCAAGGACTTGAAACACTGAAAAAGACAGAGTTGCTTTCAAGTGCTCTTTGGCAAATGACAACATTTAGTAATGATTTTGGAAAAAAAAACCTCTGAAAAAAACTTTGATAAATATGTCACAGAAATGGCCACAAAAATGGGTTAATTTCAAACTGTGCAAGATGGAAATCAATCTAGAATTTTCTGCATTTCCCATGAAACTGTTTCTTCATTTTTCACCTATACTCCTTTCCCTTCACAATAGCTCAGTCTCATGAATCTTCTGATGTTGTAATGTCATTAGTTCACAAGTGACTATAAAAGTAAATAAAACAGGATCTATAACATATTAAAAATAAAAAAAAATCAAAATCCCTTACCTTTTTAATGAAAAAAATCAAACAAACCTTCCATGCTGCCTGTGTATGTCACATAGATTTTTTTTTTTTTTTTTTTAAGAAAGCATGAGCCCTGTATTTTTCCTGTATAGGGCCTCTTCAACAGAAAGCCTTTCAAGAGAAGCTAGATGCACTCACAAATGTTCTAACTGATTTGCAATTGTGTAGTAAAGATGTACAGTATATAAAGTTATTGATTTATGCCTTGAATCAGAAAGGTATTAAGCAGACCCATAGGTTACCTGTTAAATAAGGGTGACAGAGGGGACCACTGATTATGATGTAAATAAATAAAATAGTTTACATGTACATAGTTATTATCATATATCTTTTAAATGTAAATGACTATTGTATTTGTTTTAAGATCACTGGAGACACCACAAGGGTTTGACGTAAATTTTTTCTTATTTTTTGTTTTCTATTCTCACAATTCACGACACATTAGCTCTCATTTAAATTTCAATAAAGAACAGTTTATCTTCCATGTTAATTTTCATCACTGCTCATTGTGAAGTCTGTAAGTGATGAACTGTTCCCTGCAATTACTTGCAGGTCATCTTGAATTCATCAGGAACTCTGCACAAATGACTAATAAAAGATAACCATAAAGATAGTAATTTTCAGACCATTTTATTGAATATTGTAATTTTCCATCATCTTGTTAACTGAATTTTCAAAATTATATTTTTTTAAACCTCAGGCATGAAGCGTTTGAATGAAACTTGTCAAACAGAAATTTTGTCCATGTACCTTCTGTGTGCTGCGCCCACAAGCACAGTGAATCAGAAATAAATATAATTTCAACTCCAAATGTTACTTTATTGAATGGAGATGAGAATTAATTTAAAGAGTTACATCGGTGTTGGTTTAGAACTATTTCAGAGGTATTTCAGCAAAATTAATAGAGTTTCAGCCTGACTGTTTTCCCTAAGCAAAGCTTTATAGATACCATGGTTTGCTTCAAAAAGTATGTCTAACTATTGAAAATTCATTTTCCATATCAAGGGTCTCAGGAAACTTACTGAAGGCAGATATTTATAGCTGTTTGTAGATAGCACTGGATGGACAAATGGAGAGATTCAACTACAGGCAGAAACTCAGACTCACGATTTCGCACCTACTGAAATTGGTGGGGTTTAAGAACTAAATCTGCATCTCAATTTTCTCCATGGTCTCTTTCTTCGCAACTGGCCAGACTAAAACCTTAGATCCAGGTATCCTCAAAGTAAAGTTCAATTTGTAGATCAAGATCTGAGATCTGTGGAATGAGTGTATCTCAGATTATGGTTGGGGGAAATTTTTGAGGTACTATTTAATGTGAATAAAATTTGAGTTGTAGGACCCAGACAACATTTAAGGTTGTTGCACCAGTTGTCTCTTCTCTGCAGAAGAACCTAACAGCATGGGACACTGGAAAGGTAATAATCTGTCCTTCTTATTTCTGGGAATAAATTGGATGCATGAATTCTGCAGCATATCAATTTACTGCTTTATGAACAGCTAGAAGGAGAACTGATATTGGCCATGAGCTTGCAATGTAATATGGCACCAAAGAAGGGTAATGAAATTTTGGGATGTGTAAGCAGAAGCATCATATTTTGCATCAGTAAAGTGATTATAATCCCTCCTTGTTTGGTTGTGGTAAATCCACATCTAGAGTACTGATTTCAGTTCTGGACACCTCAGCAGAAGAACGAGATTAATGAATCGATGAGAGTTGAGAGAAGACCAGTGAAAAAATGATTATGGGGTTGGGCAGACTGATTTCTGAGAAGAGAACATGAGAGTTAACTATGACTTGGCTAAGTGACAACAAAGGGAGCATGTGATAACCATATATCAAAGAAGATGCGTTGACGGCTGACTGCTCTTGCTATGGTGATTTCAATAGACTTTCTGCTTGTCATTACGGGTGGGTATGTAACTAAATTAAAAGGTCAGGTATTTTTTAAAATGAAAATTCCTTACTGTTTTTAACTGACTTTTTGAAACAGAGCAAGCCATACACTCATTTTGGAAACATAATCAAAAGCTTATTTGATAACAGAACCACTCAGTAATTCCAGTAATAATTAAGTTTAAGTTTCACAACCATTTCTGTGGAAATCTTCTTTAAAAATTCAATTCAAAACAAGAGTTATCATTTGTTTTAAAACTATACATACCAATAACCCTAGTCAGAAGTCAGCTAGCAGGAGGTATGTAGTCACTGAAATATGTACATATTTATTATATATAATGATCATTTGCTTTATGCATAGTGCAGAGAGGAAGCAAAAATAATTTAAGAAGAAAGAAAAAAAGAAAAGCCACTGCAAGTAAAAATCACTCACACTGTTTTTAACAACCAAGACTGTAGAAGTTCAACTGGATTCTGTACTTGGATTTGCACAATCCATTTTCGAGCTGTGTTTAAAACTGCAATTACTTTTTATCCATTCTTGCTGAGAACAAACTGAAATTTGCTTACCAAATCATCACGACCTGGGCCTAAACTATTAATTAGTATCAGGGTTACTACTATTATTTAGTAAAATAAACAAGGAGTCTTGTAACACCTTTAAAGGCTAATGGATTTATTTCTTACATGAGCTTTTATGCAAGAAAATCCCACTTCGTCAGATGTTTGAAGATGGAGAACACTCATGTGCTTAGTAAGTTTCTTAGTCTTTAAAAGCCCACAAGATTCCTTGTTTGTATTGCTAAACTAGACCGACATGGCTACTGCTTTGGAACTAATATCATTTACTGAAATTTCACTACCCCTTCTCTCCCAAGGTTTGCTACCTCTCCCTTTCCATTCTGGCCAATAATCATTGATGGGCCTATCCTCCAGGAACTCATCTAGTTCTTTTTTGAACCCTATTATATTCTTGGCCTTCGCAACATCCTCTGGCAAAGAGTTTCACAGGTTGACTATGTGTTATGTGAAAAAATACTTCCTTTTGTTCATTTTAAACCTGCTGCCTATTAATTGCATTTGGTGACCCCTTAGTTCTTGTGAGGAGTAAATAACCTGTCCTTATTTACTTTCTCCACATCAATCATGAGTTCATAGACCTCTATTATATCCCTCCATCAATGCTGAACAACAATGTAAATAAATGACCCAAATCTAATGTTTAAAAACATATTACAGGAAAAGAAAAGTTGTCTTACAACTATATTAGAGGTTTCATAGGAAAGTGCATTGTGGACAGTTATTTAATGATGTTTACAGCTATATTGGTAGAGGTTAGCAAGCTAAATAAAGTAACTTTGCATCCTCAGAGCCATCTCTCAGGAAGGGTGAGAGGGCGACCGCTCCAGGCTTTGCAGTTCCATGGGCCCCCCACTGCCACACTGGTCCCCAGACCCACATCATTGCCTTTGGCTTTGGGGTGGGGCAGAGCAGGAGTGCAAAACCTGGTCTCCGGGCTGGGACTCCCTGTCTCCGGGACTGAACAGCCAGACCAGGCGTGGAGTGGGCCAGCCTAGAGTCTGGGCTCCATTCTCCTGCTCCACCCTTAGGCTGTCTGTTCTGCACTAGAGGCAGGGAAGGCTGGCCCAGAGGTGGAGTGGGAGAGCGGAGCCTACCCTCTGGGCTGGCCCTTCCTGCCACCACCTCCCCCCAGCACTCTCAGAAGAACTCTTCCATCAACCTAGCTACTGCCTTTTATGGTGCAAGGGGGAAATGTCTATGCCAACAGGATTATCTACAGCAGCGCAGCTATGCCCCTGTAACATCTGAAGTGTGGACAAAGCACTCAACATTCAGGTTATGAGTAGTGACTTGGATATTAGAAATTCCAAGCCTGATTTTCAGAAAAGTTTACTATCAGCAGCCCCCACGTGTAGAAATACTGAAGATTCATATGTCAATCAGCCCATCAGCCTCATTTTCAAAATAACAAGAGAGCAATGTTTGCCTCTAGCTTCCATTTAACAAAATGAAATCTCATTACTGAATGCTAATACATGAGGATCTAGGCTGTACTGCCATTTCTCAGACTATGCAGTAAATACATCCATCCTCTCCTACCAGGTTCATCTTAATCTGCACACAAAGGGAGCCTACACAAAAGAAGAGGAGTTCTGACAATATGACAACACAACCCCTTTCCCCAGGAGCATGCCACTGGTGTTTCAGCTCTTGATTCAACTTATGCTGAAATCAGTGGAAAAAATGCCAGGGGGCCTTGGGTCAGATTCCAGATTTCTTCACCTACTTATGGAGGAACATAGCTCTGGTTTATACATGCTTGGTTAACTTGGATTGTCTTCTCTGTGTTCTTAGGAGCTGCCTGTTCTTAGACAGTCAAAATAGGCAAATTTCTTATCTACTGTTTGGATCTCTGTTTCATATTCAGCTCTCACTGATGTTAATGGAAGTCCATGCTGCAACTGACTGCAAATTATCAATTAAGGTTTCTGAAGTCCTTTGAGGATTATAATCTTCAGTACTAAGAAACCCCTTTGTGTTTTTGCTTTTCAAACATTCCTCAGAGAGAGGCTTGGAATGTAATAGACCGAAGAACTACATATTTGATATTAATTATTAAAAAGACTTCATGACTAAATCAAAGTGATAATGTGTTCAGATATCAAATACAAGAAAGAAATGGTGACAGTTTAAAACAAATACAATGCCAAATGCAAGTTAGGCTAAATGTCTTCAATTAGAGAATTTTGCAGATGTTCAGGCCACACAACATCTACATTGGTATAACTTACATCACTCTGGCTTTGAATAAATTCATATCCTTGAATGACAAATTATACTGACCGAAGCACTGGTGAAGACAATGCTACAGATGACTTCTCCCAGCAACATAACTACCACCTCTCATTAGCGATGGAATAATCACACCAGTGGGAAAACACCATTGTAGCACTTCTCGTGTAGATGTAGTCTATAAGTGAAACTTTTTTCTGTGTTTTCATCATTTTGCCTCAATGGAAGTCATTATATAAGTGCTAAGTCTTATTATTTTTACTTAATATAGACTGGAGAATTCTACTGTGAATTGGGAAATAAAATCTTGCCTTTAATACTGAATCAAGTCAGGAAACTAGTAATGATGTGCAGAACATCAGAAAATATGCTCCTTCCGGAGTTCCAAGTTCTCATCTGTACACCAATGATGGCTATGTATCAGAAACATGAATCTATATAGCCATAAGCAGAAAAGCCAACAAACTTGGTTTACCTGGGTCTCCCAATTAGACTAGAATCAGGGGTCTCACTAATATTACACAGTCAAAGACTCACCTATCTTTTAGACACTGTCTTCCCTGATTCTTTAAAAAGAAAATAGTAAACGAAACTATGAATATTTGCTGAATTCATCAAAGTGTGTGTGTGTGTGTGTCCTTCTGCCATCATTGAATTTACTATGAAAATGTGCGGTTCATGGATCTTGGTGCACATTACTGCTTTTTGATGTTACCAGACTTCTACCATCACAGTCATACCTATTTCTTTTTGCTGGCAGAAACAAAAATCCATATTTCATTCAGTCAGATACGTGAGGAATTTACTTTCCCATCCTTCTATCTTTTCCAGTATTGCCACTCACTAGAGCATGTGATCTCTACATACACTTGACAAGCACCTGCACAAAAGGACAGAACTCCTGGGTCCAGAATGATATAAATGAGAAAGGAAGACAAAGTGGGGGCAGGCACCAAATGAAGTAGAGGAGAGAAAACATGAAACAGGGATAGTGCAGCAAGACGACACCAAGAAGAAGGAAGAATGATCACGTCATTAAATTACTGGTATAAAATTCTAGATATCTAGGTCCAACTCCTGGCTCTATTGCAAACATCCGCCATGATTTTGGGCAGACATGGGGCTTGATCTAATGTTCTTCTTTGCTAATATCAATTACTGTAGTCCCATAATACTCCCCTTCCTGGTCTTCTTTTCCCCCCAGTTCTGGAAAGTTTCCACCAACCCTCTTCGCATTCCTCTGGCTCCCTTAAAAGTTCTGTATTAGGCTGTGTCCCCAAGTGGGAATTAATTAGTATTATCTTTTCTATTATGATGACATCGAGGAACATTATTCAAGAATCACAGCTTCATTACATTAAGCTCTGTGCAAACAATTAACAAAGATGATGGTCTACAACCTGAACAGCTTCCAAACTATGTTTCAGACATGGCACAATGGAGACAGAGGAGTGGAAGTGGGGTTGAAATGATAAATTAACAATAAAACAATGAGCATAGCACAAAAGTAGAACTCTCAGAACACTGCTTGCAAAGATGACTGGTGAACATCACTGCAGAGGTGTTTATGAAAGAGGGATTTAAAAGAGACAATGAATTTTGATGAGGAGTCCTTGGAGAAATCACAGAGATTCCTATGAAAGAAGCAGATAAATTGACAACTGAGGCTGCCTGCCATATTAGGCAGGCATTGGCAACTCACTAAATTGATAAATCTGTAAAAGAGATCAGATTATGTAAGAACTTAAAAGCAAGGACAATGTTCAGGTGTTTGGTGAGGTAAGAGAGGGGAGCTAGGGATGGCCAAGATGTGACTGGGGTGAAAAGCTAGGAGGCTTCTGTTCTAAAAGAACTTGAGTGGGAGAGCATGGCTGGTGACAAGGCCAGAGAGAAGGAGATTCTAGTCATGGTGCAAAGAGGGCATGAATGAGATCTGTGGCAGTCTGGGTAGACTGAAAAGGCCAAATATTTTGAAGTGTTATATAGGTAAAAGTAGCATGGTCTGGGCATGGATATTCGGTCAGAGAGAAAGGGCCAAGTCCTGAGTGAGAGAGGGTGATTGTGTTCATGGTAGCAGAGGAAGAAGATAATGAGAACATCTCTGAGGCTCCACTGGTCTTCCCACTTTGCCTGTAATACGCTTGCTTCTCCCCCTCCCAGCTTTGACTAGTTCCATCCTACAGTTCTGTCCAAACCTCTCTTACCAGCAACTACAGACACACCCTCCACCCTTCCACAACACACCCCAGAGCACCAGTTCACTAATTCTGGGTTGTGACCCAAAATGGGGTCTGCTATCAGCAGATTCAGTTGTAGCAATCCCTAGGATTTGGAGGATTCCATTTTGCTCTGCACAGCATGTGAAAAGCAAAATGCCATTCTCCTTGCTGCCTAAGGCTCTGGCTGGAAATGTTTCATTAAAATGGGATTGTGATGATAAATTTTGGGAACCTGTGCTGTAGAAAGCACTTGGAATCCTGTAAGTCTTCTTTTTCTGTCTCTGTAGATTTTTATAACGGTGCTCATCACCATAATGTCTGAGTGCTTTCCAAAGAGTAAATAGATACTGTCACAACAGGCTGGTGTAATTTACTTCTTTTGAAATAGTGGGAGGGGAAAATGTATTTATTTTCAGCTGATTTCCTCTCTCCCCTCTCGTACTAATAATTCTGACTTTTATTAAATTTTTTTCTACTTTTCTCCTTCCTCATGTTGTTCTCTTTTTTAAGTTATGCCTGTGCCCATGTTAAATTGGGGAAATGAATTTTACACTTCATGATAAAGGCAGTTAGATTTGTGGTCATTCTAATCTTCTCCAATACTCGGTTCCAAGTCCTGGCTCTATTATGGAAAAATTTTCTTGCTCTCATTAACCTGATATCTTCATAAGTGCCCAAGGAATGTAGCTATTGAGGGAGGCTGTCGTCACTGAGAGAAAGACATTCTCTAAGGTGCCCAGAACACTTACATAGAGGAGCTTGAAAGTCACAAATGAGACTTGCAATTTGAGTTAGTGTTCTATGGAGTGCCGTTTCTGTGAGACAAGCACTACAGTGACATGCTTTCAGCACCTAGTGTTGCAGAATGGTTGCAATCTAGCTTCTCTCAGGTGAGAAAAAACATAGTGAGCATCCTAAACCACTGAGAACTCCACGGCATTTTGATGATATGGGGCAGACTCACTCCTTAGATACAAGGTTATATGGTATAAGTTGCTACTTTTCCCAAGTGTTTCTCTCTTTGTGACATCATCTCCATCTAAGCAACATTCAGTTTTAGCCAATTGTCCTTCATGCAAATGCTAATTTCAGCCAGACACTCAGAAAATTGAGACAGAGATGGTGCCTTTTGCATCAGAGGTGAAGGAGGTGTATGGCTGGGTACAATCTGCATACTGATGGCATGAGAGAGGAAGGCCTCTCACAGTTTCTTCCCAGTAGCTTCATCTCAATGTTACAAAGTACAGTGGAGATAACTGAAGAGTAACTCCATAGAGGGTGATTCTGGTAGAATCAGGAAGCATCACAAAAGAAAGGATCAAAACCATTTCAGTCCTTTCCAGCTGATATTCACCACAATTTGGAAATAAGACTGTAGGATATCATGGTCAGGGATACTGAATGCCACAGATCTATGTTAAGTTCCAAAGGGGCAGCCGTGTTAGTCTGGTAAAGCAAAACAAGCAAGGAGTCTTGCAGCACTTAAAGACTAACAGATTTATTTATCGCTTGAGCTCTCAGGAGAGAAAATCCCACTTCGTCAAATGCTTTGAAGAGGGGAAATTTACAGAATGGGATGAAAATAAATGCAGGGAAATGTAAGACATGGGATCAGGTCATACTGCAACAGCAAATCAGAGCATTTGTAAGGATTCAAACTCTAGGAAACAACACACAGAGGGAGCGTGAAGTCAAATTACCTATTATAATGTGAAAAGAATCCATAGTCACCATTAAGTTCTGCTTTCATGCAATCTAATTTGCATATTAGCTCAATTTTGTCTGTTTCCTCTTTGAAGTCTTGATGTCCCATTGATATTCTTGAGGACCATCATTAACAAATCATCAATGGAGTGATTAGAAAGATAGAAGTGCTCAGCAAATTTTTTTTGTGTTGATTTCTGATGTCAGTTTTGTGCACATTTATATATGTCAAGTATGGGATTGCTGTCCTCTTCTTCAATGGACAGGAGGAAATTACATATTTCTGCTACTTTAGAATTAGACAGTTTAGTAAATGTTAATATAGGGACCTAGTTTATATTTCCCTCTCTCCATACTACACACTTCTGTAACACAGAGAGAAAGAAACTCAGGAGATAGGAAAAATAAATTTTAGAGAATAATCAGTGATGGCCCAGGAAATATGGAAATGGACTGGGATGCAAGAGACCCGCTCTGCCTTTTACTCGTGCTTTTTGGGAAATCACTTTTCCTCACTGCATCTCAGCTTCTCCACCTGAGTAATCCTCACCTCTACATTCCTAAAGCAATCTATGTACATCTATAAATGAAATGTTAAGTACTGTTATTATTCATAAACATATGTAAAAACTGTTCTTGACTCAGAACATAACCTTGTAACATGTCTTGGATGTTTGGTCTATTTTCATTACTTGAGGGATTAGTTTCTCATAATTTGGCATAGTTAATTTAAACTGATTTACTACATTTGGTCTTATTTACTGCGCTTGGATTTTATTGCATTGGCATTAATTTCATTTTACTGTTTATTCATTTTATCGGATTTCTGACTCTGTATGATACAGGAACAGAACAGCATGACAATTCAGTAAACACCAGTTTTAGGGCCTAATCAAATACAACCAACAACTTTTTGCTCACTTGTAGAACTACAACAAGCAGCCAATTTTCTATTTACAGAGAGAAATCGCAAGCTGAGATATTACTTCTTGGAAAGATACAGATGTAAATGTTGCAAAAGCCAATGGTTGAGTTTTCTTGGAAAAGTCACTTTATCGAGGTTTCTGAACTGTTCCCATGTGATAGTCTGAAAAAATATGTTTACTATATAAACCAGAGAATCAGAACCATAAAAAGAAAGAAACAAAACACAGAACTGAAATTACTGACATGCTTAGTTAATATATTTTAAAAATATATTCCCTTGTAGTAGGTATGTGTAACTTGCTGTGCGCAGAAGGAACTGTGTGATCTTGGGACTTAGGTTTTTGATAGCTCCATTACTGGAAGAAATGTTCGGTGGGAAGAGTAGGGAACTTGTGAGTCAGAACTCATAGTACTGTTTCTGGTTCTGTCACTTACTATTAAGTTATTTTGGTCAGAGGTCTGCAACTCTTTTTTGATGCTCTAAGAAGGCCATAATAAACACTAACCTTTAGGGGGCGCGGTGGTTTAACATTAGCTAGTTTTTGTGAAGCAGTGTTGACATCTATACATGAAATGTTCTACAAAAGGACATTTTCTCTGAGGTGCCCTATGCAAATTATAGCTTTGTCCACAAACAGTACACTTTTTAACAACTTCGCTTCTTAGCTATCTTTACTATTCTTTTCACACTGGAGAGTTCAGCTCTGCATCTATCAGAAAAAATTATCAATGCATGCTTAACATACATAGCTATATATTTCAGGGTACATGTTGTTCTACTGCTCTGTTCAGTAAAGTGAAGTAAGTATAAACCAAAAGAGTCAAGAAAATTTAAACTAGAAAAGCAGGTAAGAACTCCTTGTGAATATGTAAGACATTCAGCTTTCATTTATAAATTCAGAAGTTTCTAGTCCTTGTAGTGGTGGAAAAAGAAATGTACCTTCTGTGACAGGGTCAGGCTGGATGGGTATAGGAGAATGGTGGCGAGAATATATATTAGCTCCCGGCTTAATAAAGCTTTGTTCCCTGAGTTAAATTAGCCTGGAATATTCTAGAATAATTGGTCCCAGGTGTCACAATCAACAGGCCTGTTACTTAAAACCTCATTATCGGGCAGGGCGAGGCAGCTGAAAGGAGACTAGAGAGGAGTAGAGCTGCCGAGAGGACACTGACAGTTTGTTTAGAGTTTTGCCACAACACCAAGAAGTACAGTGGGGAATCTGGGAGAGAAAACCCTACAAGCAAGGCCACTAGGACCTGCAGCCTGAGAGTGGACTCTATTTAATTGAGGACGACTGTGGAACTTTCCAGAGCCTGAAGATTGAGGCTTTAGAACTAGAGACCGTAGGACTTGCCAGGATCTGAAGGCAGACCAGGAGCAGTGGGGCCACTGAGTGGTGATCCACGGAAGGCAGCAGCCCTCCTGGACTAAGTGTGGAGACTGCTACTTAACAGGGTCCCTGGGTTGGAGCCTGGGGTAGAGGGTGGGACCGGGCCCCCCTGACTCCCTCCCATCAGCCAACCCCTTACTACGAGGGGGAAGGAAAAATTGAGAAGGGACAGCCAAATCTCGCCCCACAATAGAAAGTGCAGGACTACAGGGGTGCCCGAGGCCTCACCTTGCTACACTTCCAAAAAGCAAAAACCAAATGCTTCAATTTAATTATTTTTAAAGAATACCATTATTATTAAGCTTATCTCATGACTTTTGAGGACTTGACTCATGATTTTTGAATATCTGGGGCTGGCAGTTCTGTAGCATTAATAGTGTTTTGGGTCCTACAGAAATCTCTTCTCTCATAATATATGTGATATTGTGATATCATTGCAATATATCAACCTACAGGGTTTCACAACCTTATTAATATTTATATTTCTTGTTATTTTATCAAAGTTACGTGAATGAACGGAGCAAAGGAATGAATGTTTCCCATACCCATAACATTAGCTCATGTTAAGAGAAGAATGGGGCACCGATCCTGCAAACATTTAAGAACCTGCTTTACTTAAAAACAGTTGAGTAATCACAATTCGTTAAATGTAACCTTAACAGGGTTCGTCATTTTCTTATTAGCTAAGGATAATCTTTAAGCATTTGTGGAACTGAGGCCTAACACACACATAATGTGGGGAAGTGAATTTTGCAGCATGAAACCTGAGTTTAGAGTGGTTTTATCTGGGCAAATCATCTTTGCAAATGAGCTTTTTGTCAATATTTTTCCTCATTTAATAAAGATTATATTAATTTTAACTAATTATTAATCATGAAATGTTAGGCAGAATAACTCAGTGAACAAAACTTTCTAGTTTAGAAATATAAACTAAAGTTAAAGTTGATTTTCTTGTGTACAGCAGCAGTCACAAACCAGGTATCAAATTCAGTATATATCTTGGCCAGAATTTCTCAGTATGGACTGACCATGCTACTGCACTGGTTGATACTAAAAAATCCTGATCCACAAAAGCAAGCCCTTTGAGCTGATCTATCTAGCTTTTATTTTTTATTTAGTTTACAGGTTTCTGTATTGATTCTATATTTACCATGCAGAATGTAAATATATGTGGGGATGGGAGGACAGGATTGGGCTGGAGAACTCTGGTGGTGCCTTCTGGCTTTGGAATCTATGAATCTCCTGTTCATCCTCTTCCTTCATGAAACACAGGGAGAAGGAAATCACCTGTAGTGCCCTCAACATACTCATAACACTTGCAGCTCTGCCTATAATATGATTTTAATAAAATTTCATGCTTCAAGGCTTCAGCTGGTCACCTGTAGGTGTCAGGAAGGAACTGTGTTCCCTAAAGCAAAAATGGGCATTGTATTCTGGGATTTCCAAACCTCCTGTCCCCCAACTTTCCTCTGCATGTCAGAAATTGATCACAGTTGGAGATGGGACATAGGACAGCTTGGACGAGTGATCTGATGCATCTGATAAAGTGGGATGGAACCCATGAAAGCTTATGCCCAAAGAAATTTGTTAGTGCTCAAGTGCCACAGGACTCTCATTAGTTTTATTAAAAAATGGCTCCACAAGAGTGTAGTATCACCAAATATAGGGACCATCAACACAGAAACAGACCCACCTTGTTGCATCTCAGAAAAATGTGAACCTGAAGGGTAAATGGTGAGAGCAAATTAATGCTGACCTTAGCAGGAATAATGTGCTTTCTTCAATATGTACTGCAATTTAGTTACTAGGTATGAATCAGGCTATATTTGTTGCTTTTCATGTCTGTGAGCTAAATGAGAGATTTAAATGTAAAAACTTAGCACTGAGGAGCATTATGTTACACCCTATACTCTCCAAAGCCATAAACCGGTGCATAGATTCAAGACATGAATGAACTATTTTAATCTGAGAAATATAATCTTATTTTAGTATTGTCCACATGTTCAACACCCTTGTGTCAGCTCTCTGCTATGTCAAAAGGTAAGGAGCATCTTTAGATATAAATAGCATTCTTAGGACAACAACTTTGCACTGGCAGAGGGTGATTAATATCAGCTGACAAAGTTCAACAAAATCTTTTTCATTTTTAAGGCTCTGACTTAGCAAAGCATATAAGCACTTGCTTAATAGTAAACATTAAAGTCAATACGACACAATGGTATGCTGAAATGTTTTGCTGAACAGAGATGATATGCAGGTATGAATAGGGTTGGTATGGGCCTGTTTTCTGGTATTAACTGAAAACTACTGTACATTTGACAGTTCATTTGAAACTTCACAACTTCATGGTTCTGGGGCAAGCACATGTGTAACTGTCTCCCCTCCCTCACTGTTTCACATCACACCTGACTCAACACAGTATACTGCTCATCCAAAAGTGAGGACAGAATGGCAGTATTTCCTGGAAGTAAAGTCACATGTAGGCTGGGTCATACCAAGGATTAGAAAAAAAATAGCAGCAGGTTGATAATATTCTGCACTCTACAGCTTAAAAGCACATGTGTGACAAGCCTCATTTCACTTACATATTTGCTACAGGCTGCAGAACGTTTCATTCATGACTGCATAAATCTTGCAATATTACAGCACATGTAATTGCTGGGCCATGCAGTTTAGTTTTTGGATCACCCGAAACTGTTATACAATTGCAAGGTGACCAGCTGTCCCCATTTTCCAGGACTGTCTTTCTTTCGTTGGACTGCTCTGGTTGCTCCCAATGAAATACTACAATTCTTTATCCTTTCTTACTTCCTGCCTAACTTTTGAAGTGAACTTCATTGCTACCTCTCTCCTAGTCTGAACTGTCCCCCCACATTCCACCTCTCTTTGTGTCAAAAAGAAAATAATAATCATAGAATCAGGTCTGGATGGGACCTCAAGAGATCATCTCATCCAGTCCCTGGCAATTATGGCAGCCCTAAGTATTATCTAGACCATTCTTACTGATATTTGTCTAACCAGCTCTTAAAAATCTCCAATTTATTCCAGTGCTTAATTACCCTGACAAATTAGGAAGTTTTTCCTAATGTCCAACCTAAAGTGCCCTTGCTACAGTTTAAGTGATTTGCTTCTTGTCCTATCCTCAGAGGTTTAGGAGAACAATTTTTCTCCCTCTTCCTTGTAGAAATCTTTTATATGCTTAAAAACTGCTATCGCATCCCCCCTCAGTCTTTTTTTTTTCCAAACTAAACAAATCAAAGTTTTTCAGTCTTCCTTCAGAGATCATGTTTTCTAGACTTTTATTCATTCTTGTTGCTCTTCTCTGGACTGTCTCCCATTTGCCTACATCTTTCCTGAAATGTGGCTTCTAGAACTGGGATATATTACGTCAGCTGAGAGCAAAATAGCACAGAGTAGTGTAGAAGAATTACTTCTTGAGTCTTGCTTACAACCCTTCTGCTGATAAATGCCAGAAAGGTGTTTGCTTCTCCATCCCCAAGCGTTGTACTGTTGCTTCCAATTTAGCTTGTGATTTACTATGCCCCCAGATCCCTTTCTGCAATACTCTTTCCTATGGAGTCATTTCCCATTTTGTATATGTGCAATGGATTGTTTCTTCCTAAGTGGAGCACTGTGCATTTTCTCCTTATTAAATGTAATCCCTGATTACTGCAGATCATTCTTCCAGTTTCTCCAGAACATTTTAAATTTTAATCCCATCATACAAAGCACTGGAAACCCCTTCCAGGTTGGTCCTGCCCACAGACTTTCTAAGTATATTCTGTATGCCATTATCTAAATCATTGATGAAGATACTGAAAAGAACTGAATTCAGAACTGATCCTAGCAGGACCTCTTAGATAAGCTCTTCCATCTTGACTGGGATCCTCTGATGCATACTCTCTGGAAGCAGTTTTGCAACCAGTTATAAACCCACCTTATAGTAGCTCCATCTAGATTGTATTTCCCTAAGTCATTTAGAAGAAGACCATGCAAGACAATGTCAACATAGTCATAAAAACCTGGAAAAGGGGCTGAATAGTGAGGTGGTAAAATTTGAAGATGATACAAAATTATTCAAGATAGTTAAATTAGTTTACTTAGAAGAGATACAAAGGAATTTCATTAAACTAGGTGACTGGGCAACAAAATGGCAGATGAAATTCAAGTGCAAAGTAACATGTATTAGTAAAAATAATCCCAACTATATGCACAAAATTATAGGGTCCAAAATAGATGATACCATAAAAGAAAGAAATTGGAGTTATCACAGACAGTTCTCTGAAAACCAGGGGCATCACTAGCACCAGGCTTACCCTGCATCTGCTGCTGGGCCACCTGGGGAGGCGGCTGCAGTGATGGCAGCATGAGCCCTGAATCTCAGCTCACCAACCCCTGGGTCTTTTCTGGGGCCAGCAGTGCTCTTGCTGAAATCAGCAGCTCAATGGCTATGCCTACATTAGAGGGCTCAGTTAAGTCAACCTTATTAAGTTGACTTAGAGAGTCCATATTTTTTTAAGTCAACTTTATTAAGTAGACTTAAGCCAGGGTAGCCACTTAAGTCAACTTAATAAAGTCAACTTTATAAAGTCAACTTTAAGCAGGTCCCCTGGGGATGGGCAGGGCTGCAGTCCCGTATGCCCAGCGGCAGTGATATACCTCAAGTAGGAGTCATCCAATGATATTAATAAGCAGAAGGTTTAAGACAAACATAACTTTAAGACAGACTTCATAGTGCACAGTCAACTTGTGAACCCATTGCAATGGGTATGAAGGCCAAAAATACAACTCAGTTCAAAAACTGATTAGGCAAATTCTTGGAGGATAGGTCTATCAATGGCCAAGATGATCAGAGACTCAACCCATGCTCTGGATGTCCCCAAATCTCTAACTGTCAGAAGCTGCACTGAATGACAACAAATTTCCCTGTTCTCTTCATTCTCTCTCATGCAACTGCCAATGGCCACTGTCAGGAGACAGGATATTGGGCTATCTAGACAATTGGCCTGACCCAGTATGGCTGATCTTACATTTTTATGTAATAGATAAATTACATTGAAATAAATATAGTAGAATAGTTGTGCTGAAATAGCCATAACCAATTCATAGGCTATGCCTTATTCATCTCTCTTCCATGTCCCACATCATCATTTAGTCCACCTAGATAAGGATTTAATCATCCAAGTGTGAAATGTACAGATGTTTTATACATGGGTGATTAAACCCATATTTTAGAACTTGAGTAAAAATAACCTAATTTTCAAAGATTCTCAGCATCAGTTGCTCTTGCTGAAATCAATAAGGAGGTGCAAGTGTTCAGCACTTCTGAAAACTACACTGGTTAGCTTTGAAAAATAACTTTTCACTGGCAGATAGACTATAAATATCTCAATTTCATTATGAATTAGATATTATCACAGGCACCAGTTTATCTCTGTATTTTAATTTGCAAAATGCATAGTTGTACTAAAATTTTAGGCTTCATTCTAATGGTTTGAAAAAGTGTGAACTGAATAACAGGGACATAACATGTAGGATCATTATGCATGTAACCTACCCATATAAAATGGTACCATATGCATTATTGTTTTTTATCTGGATAAAACTCTAGTGATTATAATCCAGAATATTTCACTTTTATTCAGTGGCAATCTATCTGAAAGACTAAAACAAGCTTTCCTTGTACACGCAGAAATAAAATAAAAAAGATTTAAAGGTACTTTATTAAGTTAAATGACCACTAAAATCACATTTTCAAAAAAAAAAAAAAAAGGTTTTTGTATATATGTCACCTGAAATGCCCACCTGCATGACTAAATGCAGAATTTTCTCAGCACAATAGTTCTGTGTATGCATTTTCAGAGCACCCATCCACAAAGCTCTTTAAGAGCTGCAAACTCTGAAGTACTACACAATCTAAGTTCCAGTGGGGTAGCCGTATTAATTTAGTCCAACACAAACCAACAAGGAGTCTGGTGGCACCTTTAAATATTAATAAATTTATTTATTGCATGAGTTTTCGTGGGTGATGAAGTAGGATTTTCTCCCATGAAAGCTCACACAATAAATTAATCAGTTAATCTTTGCTATCTTGGTTGTGGGGCACCCAGTAGCTGGTGGCCGCAAGCAGGGCAGACATGCTGATGCCTCTGTTCCACTTGCACTGCAGGGCCCGGTGGCCATGAGTGGAGCAGAGCCACTGGTGCTGGCGCCTCTGCCTTGCTCACAGCCACCAGCTGCTGGGCAGCCTCGTGGCTGCAGTGGCAAATCTTGCACTGCTGCCAGGACTAAGGTGGGCAGGCTGCAGTGCCAAGTGGGTGGATGTTGGCCCACCCAGTCCCACTCATGGCTATGCCCCTGACCACGAGATCAAGCATTGATATAGGCAAGACATACAGAGTTTATTCTTAGTTAATGTTTTGTGCCTAGCCTGTATAGAGGGTCCTCAATCATGCCTAAGAAAAATAAAGTGAGGTCAGGCAGGCATAATAATATTTTCCTCTTCCATAGTACTTTTTATCTGAGAATCACCACAAGTTATATAACTAAAACCTCAAATTATGAGTGTAAAGTACATTAGTTCAATGATACATAAGGATCCAATATATACCACTGGAATGCAACCACTTAGAAGGTGAAACATAGAACTATTTAACAGTGTATACCAAGTCTACACAACATTTTATAGGAGGAAGTAATTCAGAAAGCCACATTCAACTGCATCTGCAGGGGGAAGTAAGTTGGGCAGACTGTAATTATCTGAGCTGGAATTTTGCCAGGTCAGTGGGATTTTAATTTACTAAGACTTATTAAAATTGTTCTGCACTGATTGCAAATGGTCAGGACTTTATTTTATGAGAGTCTCATCCAAAGATGGCACTTTGCCACTACACTACACTGGGATATTTAATTCAGATGAAAGAGTGTCATATACTTTCTGCAGCACCTAGAGCGGATATTCATTGGCAATCCCTCACTCAAGTACAGATATAGCCTAGCCTGTATGATCACAAAGGCAATCTTACTCTTAATTTCCTTGTCTTGCCTGTTTAACTCAGCCTTTAGGTGCTAGTTTATCCTAGAATTATGAAGTGAATATCTATAGTATACATTACCATTCTAATCAGCGCATGTTATGTAGTGGCAAAATTATTATATCAAAATTCCTCTCTCCCTCTAGTCATCACCTCTTTCTCTACTACAATAAAAAAGAGGAAAAGTACTTCATATGATGTAAGAAACTTTCTGAAGAGTTTATGTGAAAGAAAGAGTTCTTTGAAAAGAAATATTTAAAATCCTACTATGAAGCTGTACCATATTACAACACAGGCCAGCATACAGGCCTTGTTTACAAAGAACTACTTTTCCATGGTGTTGTTCTATATGAAGTGATTATTTAAAACTGAATTTTCACTGTAAGGGCTAAAGAATTTTGGCTGACTAGTAAGAAAATGGCATACAAATGCAACATTGCAGCTATTCACACCCTGCTTTATGGTTTGCTTTCCCATGTTAAGACATGAGACATGATTATGTACCCAACAGCTAAACAGAAACATGTAACAACTTAATGAAGGAAAATTGAAGTAACAATCTGAATAAAGAATCATTTATTTCTTCTTTGAGGTGTTGATTACTGCTTGGATGCATTTACTGTATATATAAAGAAAATGAAAAAAGTCAAATACAAACCTGAGCAGTCTTATTTCAAGTGGCTGTAACATACTAAGAAATGACATACTTGAAGCCTATTTGATATCAGACTGAAGGGAGAGGCTAATAATTTGTTACAGTATTTCTAATAATTTCATCTTTGTCTAAAGCAAAGAAATTACAAAGGAATGTGCTGTTTGCATGTTGGTCCCAGTCCCAGGATATTAGAAAGACAAGGGGAGTAAGGTGATATCTTTTCTGGGACCAACTTCTATTGGTGAGTGAGACAAGCTTTCGAACTACACAAAACTCTTCTTTTGCTAATGTTTGTTTTCAGAAGAATTTTTCCCTATATATATATATATATATATATATATTTACAGCGACAGTCTTATAAAATAATAATTTCTCAAAACACATCTTGTTTGTGGTAAAAATGCCTGAGGATCTATAAAGCTTCTGGACTGAGGCCATCACTACAGACCATGCATATGTCTTCTTATTGATATTTGATCACAGTTTGTAGAGATGAGATGAAACTAAACCAAGATCCCAGGTCCCTAGAATTCTAAGAAATTTTATTCAGAATCCAGAATCGGATGTTTGCAGCTGGTTTATTTTTCTAGGATCGATTAATACAAATGGGCTGATCAAAATCCCAAAGCTGAACATTGCAAACTGGGAAAATTCAGCTCTAAATCGTAATGTTACAGTCCAATTACATCTCTAGTAATAATCATAATGTCCAATTCTAACTTCAATTCTTTTCTTTTTAATAGAAAACCAGAAAAGTTGACCAAATAAAAATACTGAATTAGGAAAAAAGTGAGCTTCCCATAAATCTAGTTATTATACACAGTTTTCCATGGGCTCACAAGGTAAATCTAAAAGGAATAAGAGGAAACAAAAGACCCGTGAAATACCAGAAAAACAAAACTAGTTAAAAATGAGAGCCAAGATTAATTCCTCTCTTTGCTTTGAAAAAAGAACAGTACTCCAGTAAAAATATCACCTGGTGCCCTGGTGCAAGCCAGATGCCATAATAAAAAGATGTACAACGTGCCAAAAACTGCTTAGTGTTCAAACAGGCAAAATAAAAACTGAATCATGATCCTGAAATAGAAATGTAATCCACAGTGGACAATACTTACTTTAACTGGATAGAAACTAAAGAAGTAGTTAAGACATCATTTTCTCTGCATACAACTCACAACACTGTAAAGCATTTTTGTCTTAGATTACTGTTGTTGTTGCCTATGATCGATCTATAGAGGAAATTACTTTTTTTTTTTTTTTTTTTTTTGGCAAGGTAGACAACCTGAAATACTTCCTAATTAAAAAACTTAGGCCACTCTATAAAACTCAGTCTAGCCATTGGGGTTAAATCATGGATGATGCAGAACCTCATTTTAAAAATAGAATTATTGGTTTGACATATCATGGGTACAGAGTCAGACCTTTCAATATTGAAATCATGGTAAATCAAATATTTTTTTTAACAAGTTTTAAACAAAATGTTTAGATTTGGGCCTATAATTTCAATACCAAAGGGCAAACGAATGATACAAAAGTCATAGCTTAGCGTTCTGGGTTTGCTGCCAGTAGGTTGTATTGAATTATACTACGGGACTTTAGCTATGGGTGAGTGTTAATTCTTCTGTATTTTTATGCCATGAGTGCCTAGAGCATATGGGTTAAGCACTCTTTATTTTGGGTCTGGATAAATCTAGGCAAATGGTTTTATTTTTATTTCTTTTTTTTTTTTTGCTCTGGTTTTCAGTGTGAGTTGCTATTCTCCTGAACTAGCTCATCAATAACACCATTATGTCTCAATTATACTGACCTGCCACCACTGCCAGTTTCTCAGGATTTCTCATTTTCGTGTCTACTGTTCCCAGTTTAAGACAATTTAAAAATCCATCACGCTCAATGTAAATATCTCTCTCACTTTTATATATAAAGCTTGCAAAGCACTTCAGATAAACTTTCATGAAGTAGCTATAATTCATAATCCTTCAGGAGAGCTTTTCTAAACTGTAGGAAGGGAGCAGTTCCTAAACACAGAATTGTCTGTCCATGTCTTTTCCTATCTGACCTGCCCTGGTTCGAAGACCTAGGCAGAGGAAAACTCACCAGAAACCTGTTGACCTTCCATTTAAAATGAAAACAACCTTCCCACCTCTGTAATACATCTTGAGCAAGAAAAATAGAAAAAACATACAAGTGGGATTTAACCTATTGACAGCAGTGGTGCCTGCAAACCAGCAACAACGGGGAAAAATGAAAGGAATAACTCACCATGATAAATTGTTTTGAAGGAAAGACAGTTTGATAACACCTCTCAAGTCAAGAGTCTTTGGGAGCCCATATTCTCTTCTCCAGCCAGTTCCCTACTCAGTCCTTCACCCCCAATTCCCCCACATAGGGCAGAAAACAGGGAGAAAAAAGAAGTCAAGAGCCTTCAGTGATTGTGAAATAAACAATCAGAACTTCTGTGCCAGACCTTCTTTTAAAAGTGTTCACTAATAAAACTCCCACAGGCCAGCAAGAGGCAGAAACACTAGCACACAGTGTTGTAAGAGCACATTTAATAGAAGACACTTCATACCTTTCTCTTTATTGCCCAAACTCCACCCCTTTCCTCACACAGTTTAAGACAAATTCTTCTTTCTGTTATGCTCATGCCATCCCATTAAGTCAATAGCTAAATGATGACACAAATCCACCTCATTGTTATTAACAACACTGGCTCTTTTTACAGCAAAGGTTTTTACTGACATTTTAGAGGCAGCTCAAAATCAGCTCCACTATTGCACGCAAGGTGGACATCAGTCTCCTGATTGCTAATATGAGCTGCCTACCCCCTATGCCTGTGTTGCAAAAAACTATTCCTTAAGTGGGACCTTGGTAGTACTGAGCTAATAAGCCTTTTAATTTCTAGGCTGCTGATTTGAACTAGCTCAGGTCTGTAGGAATTGATATTAATTGACATCTAATGACTGTTCAGTAATCTACATGGAATAAACAGATTGACTTAGTCCAGGTTTTAGTGGACAGGTGTTGACAGTACAAAACCACCACCAATACTGGCACAAATTAATGATCTCAGCAAAGAGCCCACAATCTGAATGAGCCTGGAGATTTAAGATGGTCTCTCTTGCAAAGTGGTAAAGGATGGTGTGAAGGAAGATTCCCTCCAATATGAAAAAATTTAGCTACCAGAGCTAAAAGATAGAGCTATTCATTAGTTCCATTCCTCTGTTTACCTAGAAACTCATTATTCAACCACCCACTGACATATTTTCTGACTCACTCACGCATGTTTTCACATGAATTTAATAATCCTGAAATGTGAAAAGTCATGCAAGACATTTTATTAAGTGAGAATCCACATTTTCACACAGACTTGCTCATCGTGCACCACAGAAGACTGGTCACCCCTTAAGCCCTGAATAGAAGCATGGAGACAAAGAACAGGAAAAAGTAAAGGAGTGTTGTGCCTACGTTTCAGCTGTTTCACATGTTCAGTCCAAATTTCCATTTCTCTTATGCTTATGTTTCTGTTTCTGTTGTGTTACTGTGATTTGTTAATGCCAGATTATAAAACAGCAATGAGATTAAAATATCCTCCTTATGTATAATGGATTTTTGTTCTCAATTAGGTCTTGTGAGTCCATCTTGTTTGGAGTCATTTTGTTGTGTTCTGAAAAAGTATTTTCCTATTTGTTCCCTTAAGAAATTTAACAACTACAATCAAACAGATGTCACCAATCACAAAAAAGATGATGATGAAAAACCATTTAGAGGTCAGCCTCTTAATCACACAAGGTCTGAGGCCAAGATGGTCTTTGGCCCTAATACAGCCATGTTGAGGAGAAAGGTGCCATCAGCTCCTCTCTTCCCATCTGCACTGCTTGTTTGGATTACCACTTTGGAGGTAGGGGACGGTCTATGAGGCTGTTACTCTTCCCATGAGTGAGTGGGTGAGATGCAGGCGGAAGAGTAGGTAAGCTGTAACCTGTAATGGCACTAACTTTCTTCGCCCCAGGAGCAAGGGAGAGCAGGGAAGGAATGGTGACTCAGTCCTTCCTAGGGCTGGCTGCTCCTGAGTTGGTGTAGCTACAAGCTAGCTCAGTTCAAGGCAAAAGCTCCATTTCAAGGTGTAATCAGCAGGTTCTGTTAAAGCTGGGTAGCAAAGTAGGACACAAACAATTTTTTCTTCTATAAATACTAAAATGAAAAGGCAGGTGAGTGAAAACATGGATTTATTCACTATATATGTATCAAGTACCTCCACTTCTCTCAATTGAGCTAATTTGATAGTTGGGAATTTCTGTGGGCACGTTGACACTAGGGTGAAATTTAAAGTTGACGTTGAGCTGCTGAATTAACAAAATCAGAGGAGCATGGTGGTCACATCACACTCCTTGCTCTGGGCTCTTAGAATCCCAATGCTTGCTGTTAGATCAACTTTAAAAGTTTTGCACTGTAGGTAGCCATCCCACAGTGCAGCAAAGTGGTGTGGCTTGTGGGAAGACAGCTGTCCTCCCATGATGCAAGGTGCCCCTTTTCCTCTGTCTCATAAACAACAAACAAGATATGCTTTTTGCACCATTTTTATCTGCTGCTGCATCAAGCCTGCTCATCTCTGTAGTATTATTCGCAGCATTTCAAACACATCCCATCTTATTCTTTAGTATTTCCAGAAGCACAGCAGGACCTGCAGTGCAGGAGAGGAGCTATCTACTTATGACATGGCCAAGGTGCAGCAGACCAGGAAAAGATAGAGTTGCAAGAACAGGGAATTCTGGGATAGATTCTGGAGACTGGTAACATCACATTAAACTGCTTTCTGTCTACACTGATGTTAAGTCAAATTATTAAAATCGACCAAAATGCTACACCGCCTGCAGAGGTGGTGCTATGATGCCAACTTATGGCAACAGTTAGTTCATCTTTATAGACACGTCAGTGTAGAGGCAGTTACAGAGCAGAGGTTTTCAAACTTTTTTCTCTGGACACAGCTGAAAAAAATCATTTAAGCCTGCAACCCAACAATTACATCTTTGAGCAATGCAGTCCATTCTGTGGTGGTGACAGCAGGGTGCACCATGACCCAGTGTCAGAGGGCCTGTGACACAGCACTGGGTCCTGACCCATGGTCTGAAAACAACTGCTGTAGAGGGTCAACACTAGCAGTGTTTCGTTGACCTGCGCTCTCAGTGTAGACCAGGCCTAAGAAGGCAGAGCCCATTGCCTAACGTTCCTTAGTGGGTTATTTTTGCATTCATCTCTCTCAGGCAGCACTACTGTATTATGTAACAAAACAATCACTTTGTGAGAATTTGATATTCTGATAAAAAATAAAGATGGTTACCCATAGTTATAGCAATTTGAGACCAGACCAAAATTTACCAGCTGGTCTTCCCTGAGTACTTTTCCCTTTTTGAGTTTGCTTTTCAGCTTTGCTCTCATTTCCTCATGAAAGCCTCCTGCTGTACACTGCCACCTGAACTCTATGTGTGAACTCTCTCTACACTCACACTGAGTGAAATGTCTTCAGGATGAACAGAACTCAATATGATTCTTTGACTGATCCTTCCTGAGTGGGCTTCTGAAGCAAGGCCAGCCCTGCTGTTGTAGGAGCTAGTGACCAGCACTGACAATTAAATGGAGGTCTCTAGCACCGAGTCCTAGTCACATGGGCACTGGCCTGTCCAGCTACCTCTTTTTTATTGTTAATTTTATTCAATATGATTCTCATATCACATTCCTATGCTTTCCCTGTCCTCCATTAATCTTTTTGCTCCCCGTTTCATCATGTTTATTTCCCCTCAGCAAGTTTCCTGAGCTTCACTGAACTCAACAGTATCCAGTAATTCAGTTGTCACCTATCCTGACTATTCAGCTCCACTGCAAGCTTATCAGGCACGCAGCATTTTATTCTCTTCTTCTTGTCCAAGACATTAGACAAGTGACAAAGTTAACAACCATTTGTTTTTAGATTTTGCTTTCATTAAAAACTGCCAAACATGAAAAAAGACGTTTTTCCTGCAGTGATACCAGGCCAAGCAATCAATACTTCTGCATTCTCCTGAGGATGTTAGCAAGTCAATGGTAGACTGTTACGCTCTGAAATTCAGGGCTGGGAGAGGAACATTTAGACTGCCAAAATAGCTGAAAGAACGGATTTGCTCAAGAAATTAAAGCCCTTCTGAATATCTTCCAGAACTCTGGTGAAGAAAAGGAAGGGAACCAGAGAGACTCAAGAAAAATGGACAGAAGCCCAGCTTCAAGGTTCAAGCCAGAATGGTTTCTGGCCAAACAGGAAGATTGGCGAGTAAACAAGTAAAAGCTTTATTAAAGGCTTCGTAAGCAGCATTATAAATAATACATGAAAAATGTCAAACCATTTAAATTTCAAGAACCAAGACAGGATTTACTCTAGAACAGAATTATGTTACTTGATAACTCTTCAAACATTTCAGCTGAACGTCAAAACTTTAGGACAACTTTGTCAAGTGAAAATACAAGGACCTGTAGACAACCACAATATTCAAACATTTAATCAAATGACAGAGTTGGCCAAATACAGAAAAAAGTGAAGGCATATTTGACCCCAGTCAAAAACTCAAGCCCACACAAAGAAACTGTGTTCACAAATTGTCTGTCCCTTCCCTTTGCTACCAATAAACAAATAAAGAAAAGGGAGAAAGAGGGGTCCAACTTCTTAACCATCTCATCTTTTAGAAATGTTTGAAAGTAAAATGTAAGCGAGCATAGCTGCAATACATTATTTTAAGAGAAACAGTTACCTAGAATAGATTGTTGGTGTGAAAGGAAGTTTAAATAAAGTATGAGAAGAATGACCTTCCAAGAAAGGGCTCTTCAATCTTTCAAGAGCCCTTAAAAAGCACTCATTTGAAAATATGGAGAATTCTTTCTTTCTTTCTCTCTTTCTTTCTTTCTAACCCAGTTTAAAATTCAACTCCCCTCAAAAGAAATAGATATTCAAGATGGAATCTTAATTCCCTTAGCCTGGTCCTCACACATGCTAAGTCTGAAACCCAGAAGAAACTGGAGTGGATCAGTTCCTGAAATCTTGTGTAAGGGGGTGCAGTGGACTGCAGCAGTACTTTAGACCAAACAGTGGAGTGGGGCTGTAGCAAGGGTTTCCAAACTGTGGTACACATCCAGTCTCTGAGGGATTTGTGGGAGAAATTGCATAATGTTGGATTTTATTTGTTAATTGTTCTATTTATTGCATCTTCATAACAGGCTACTAAAATGACACATTAAAACCCTGTGGAAATTTGTTATATAAAACATGGCAGTCACTTTACTTCAGGATGCACCAATGAGAACAAGCTTAGTCCAGACTAATTTAGTGCTTGGCCACAGTAGGCTGTGCCTAGTCTGAACTAACAAATCTCTAAGCCTTTAGTTCGACCTAGCCATACGTTCAAGTTCAGACTAGAAAATGTGGCTAGTTCAAACTAAAAAGCTGTGGTTAATTTGAACTAGTCTGAAGTTTAGCCTGAGGTTAGTTCGGACTAACCTCGGACTTCTTTAGCTTGGACTAGCAAGTCCAAACTAAAACTGGTGATGTAGACATCACCATAGAGTCCTCACCTCTTACCACCGCACAGCATGGGTTCTGTTGCCCAGTAACTATCCAGGCTATCTGAGTTCAAAACTTAGGCAGGGTATTTTAGTCATGACCCCACTATAAATACATCTGTCCCTCACAGTGAAATACGGACAGTTGGATAAAGACAGGTAGTGTTAAGAAGAACACAGAAAGTATCAGTGCTGAGAAGGGTAGGAGTGCACATGCAGTTGGTAGATCTGGAAGGAGGTACACAATAAAAAGGGTTTGGGAACCTCTGGGTTAGGTTATGAACAACTTATTCCTCCTGGAGCCCACCTGCATGGTTTCCATGCAAATACCACTTCCCATTCCTTTGTTAAAGTAAGTGAATTTCAAAGAGTATAGGGGGTAGGCAGACTCACAAAATATCAAGCAAGAAGAATCTAAAATATTTCTGTTCAGTGTTAGAAACATTCTGAGATTCAGCCTAAAACTTCTGAATATCTTCATTTTTTAAAATGAAACATTAAGAGTTGCCTCCCATCTCCTGAATCATCCTGTAGTCCAGCACAAACAAAACACTCTTCCAAGTTATATTTCATAACAGCTAAAAAGAAATGAATACCCTAAGCTACTCTTCCTTCTCATTTTCTCCAGTCATCCAGAAACACACCTGGAAGACAGGAAAGCTTTCCACAGTATCGACAATAGAAAGAGTCCAGAAAAAAACCCTGAAACACAGAATTTGAAAAGTATTAACTTCCTTTTGGCTAAATATAGAAAAAATAGATTGATTTTTAAAGAATCTGAAATTTGATACCATTTTAAATAAATGCAATGCAAGCAGCAAAACAATTATAAAATTTTTATGGCACACATGATCCCATGAATCACATTATGAGCCTTGCTTACTTCATATTGGATATACCTGGAAAGAAACAATGGCCTCATGTTCTGAAATGACATATAAACAGCGTATCTTCTACATTAGTTTTTATTTAAGTTAGAATTATACTGTATCTTAGACATATTTACCCCTAGCTGTAGGACTACAGCTAGCTGTAGACATTTTTCTTTAATGCTACCAGCACATTACAGGCTATTTACTGTGCAATAAGCAGTTTAAACAGTCCGTGTAACATGGGGAAGTAGAAGCCATCAGCAAAATACTGCTTGGGAAGTGGTAGTTTAAACATTGAAATTGCAATATTATTTTGCTTTTGCTATGTATCATGTATGGAACTGTATTCAAACAAAGCATATGATCAGAGTTATATAATTGTCAGTCACTATTTAGTATAACTTATCTAAGGATTCTAGCATTCAACAATCTATTGCTCTAATCCAAAAAAACTTTACTCACATAAGTAATCCCTTTTTACTGACTGTTTTGATTTGCTAACAGTTCTGATTAATAAGTGAAAAAATTGGTTTGACCCAAACCAAATTAGAAAAATTAAAATGTCAGTTAATTGAAAGAAGTGACAAAAATCAAGTTTCAAGTTGAATTACGCATTTTCTCTAATTGAAACGCACCATTTAATTTGGTTGTCTAGCATTTTTTAACATAAAATCAAAAGAAACAAAAGGCTACATTAACAAAATGGCTGGAGGAGGAGGAGATGGTTGTGATAGGGCTGCTAACAGGATATAGCCATTCTGCAAAGGTCTCTCTCAATCTCCCTTGTTGAAGCTGTGCCATACAATAAAAAATACTTCAGTAATCACAGCTCCAGAGAAAGTAAGGATCTATAATCCAGTGGCTAGTGCATCCCACTGCAAGATGTGACACCCAAATTCAAATCCCTGTTCACATCAGGTGGAGTGAGGAATTGAACCTAGATGTCCCATATTCCAGGAGAGTACACCCATCCCTTGGATACAGGATACAAGGGTTGTAGGAGAACTACAATGGCTTACTACTCCAGCCATTGTGTGAATAGCTACTAAATCCTGGGGAGAAAAAAGTATTGACCAAAAACTATTACAGTAGTTGCATTTCTGAATAGTTTCAGGCTGAAACTGCATATCTTGCTGAGCAAACATTTTGTCCAAAAATATTTACTCAGCCCTACTCACATTATCCCTTTGGAGTAATTGTTGAAAGATAGGCGTCTGTAATTCTAGAACAGAAATGGCAGTAAGAAGGTACACTAGTAAAGCTATTTCTACCATGACTGGAATCAAGGACTACTGGAAATCAAATATGACTATTCTCAAAAGATTCTCATCCCAATTCTATTTAGATTAAAGGTGGGGTTGAACAATCTTGCCTGTTTAAGTCAGACTTTGGCTGCTCCTAGTTGTGATATGAAATCAATGAATGCATCTACTTCCAATGATTTACCATTACTTTGCACTTATGTATGACCTTCTACCCAAGGATCACAGAACACCGTACAATCATTAATAAATTCACCCTCATGACACCAGCATACTTCTGCAATTAATATTATTTTACATCTGAGAAAATTCATGCAATAGGATTACTTGGCCATCTGTTTGCATGGTTCAATCTCAAGTGACTTCTGTTAGAACGGTCGGTGTTGAGATTGGAACCTGAATCTAATTCCTAGTCTTCTACATTAATTATGCAACCAAAAAGCATCAGCATAACAAACAAAATGTTTGGGAAAAAATTCTACAGATAAAATGTTTTTGGGGGGCAGAGATGGTTGAAACTAAATGTTTATTTCTACATGTTTGTAGCACAAATAAAAAGAAAAGATGATGCAATGGAACAGGCAAATAGAAAGAGCTTCTGGTCCTGCCTTATATCTAAGTCATAACATGCTTCGACAGAGACAGCTACTCACTCCAGTGGTCTGAGCACAGATCTAGGGGCCAGGGATCCTTGGCTATATCTACATCTGCCAAACTTAGTTTGGACTTGCTAGTCCGAACTAAGAAGTTCAAAGTTAGTTGAAATGTTTAGATCAAGCTAGAATGTGCGGATAGTTCGAACTAACCAGCTTAGTTTGAACTCCTTAAGTTTGAGCTAAGCCTTAGTCTGAGTCTTGGCTGGACTCAGTTCGAACTAAAGTTAGAATAAAGAGGTAAGTCCGGACTAAGTGCTAGTACTAATGAGTTCAAACTACGAAATTTCTTAGCTCAAACTAGGGAATGCCTAGCGTACCATGGCCTAAATTAGTCCAGACTAAGCCTTCTTAGTCTAGACTAATTTGCCAGTGTAGACATACCCCTTGAGTCAGCTTTCATCTCAGCACTGCCCTCTATCAAGGAGGCCTTGGGCAAATCACTTAAGCAAACTCAGGCAGGAAAGTTATCTGTAAGCTAAGGTCAATAAAACCTACCTCAAATGGATGTTGTGAGGATTCATTGGTGATTTTACATTCTCTGGACTGTTTATTGGTGCTAACAAATTATTGTCAATGTTAACTTCCTTAACAACTGTCTGAGATACATGTACCAGAAAAGTTATTGTGTTACATCAATTTGATCCTCTCCTAGCTGCTTATTTTTCATTCAATTTTAAATGCTCTTGCTGCAAGCCATTTTTCAGGTTTAGTTGTTTACATGCCATGTGATTTTGCTGTATCTTAGAAAGAATAATTTAACAACAAACAAAAAACAATACAGAATATTGATTGATGCATCATCTGCAAAGCGTCCCTCAGTGCATCAGAGAAATCATTCATGCCTTTTCCTCTCCCTGAGCTGCTGCTGAAAGATCTAGGAATTCCTAGGATTCATTCTTTTTGAAAGACTAAGTACTTGCCTGAACTAAGCATACTCTGCCTTATTTTTAAAGATACTCTTAGAATCAGGGCCAGCCCAAGGTTTTTTGGTGCCCTAGGCAAACTATGACTTTGCACCCCTCCCCCAACTGGCCAACACTGTCACTGAGAACGACTGAACTGCCAGACCCTTGCCCCCATGCAGCAAACCCAGGCAGCACTCTTAAGAAGCTAGTCCGTGACACATTTTAACTATTTACATACACAGTTGTATTCCACAACTTGACCGTTGCTACACACAGGAAAAAGATTCAGGGCAAATTCATCCTCTTCAGGCCCCATCCTCGAGTTCAAGGCCATGTACAACACAGAGTACAGCTCCATCACACACATACTTCCATACACACATATGGGAGGGAGAAGGAGCAGGTTTGTTTCTCCTGTTTTTACTAACAAGGCAAGTTTATTAAGGCAAGGAGTGTGGCCTGCCCTTTTTTAGCATCTGAGAGCCACTGGACCTGGACAAAAAAAGCAAGGAGTCTTGTGGCACTTAAAAGACTAACAGATATATTATTCACTTGAGCTTTTGCGGGAGAATATCCCACTTCGTCAGATGCTTTGAAGAGGGAGAATGGTGGATTGCATACCAGTAACCGCCCTTCTTCGAGATGGGCTGCTCAGATTCATTCAGAAATAGGTGTCTCTGTGCTGGAGCGCTGGATTGGTCAGAACTTCTTGCCCTAGCCTGTCAGAAGAGGGCAGGCGGCCACTGCCACCACCCCCTGTGCCACCCTGTGGCTATATATGTGGCCACCACCCGGCCCCTCCCCAATTCCTTGGAGTTGCCAACTCCAGATGTGGTGACGAGGGAGGGATCTGAATGAATCCGAGCAGCCCATCTTGAAGAAGGACGGTTACTGGTAAGTAACCCACCGTTCTTCTTCGAGCGCTGCTCGGATACATTCAGAAATAGGTGACTGCTAGCCATGCTAATGGATGGCGGGTGAAGCTGGCTCTTCCTCCTTCAGCGTGGCATAGCTCTGACATGAGTATTTGTCCAAGCCCAGGGTCCTGGAGAGGTCTAGGAGATCAACCCAAGGACCATCACCTCAGCAAGGGTAAACGGGGATTGCAGGACCTAACCAAGAGGAGAAAGACAGCCTGGTTTGTCCAAGCACCTAGTGTGGCACCAATGCAGGAGGGCCTGAGGTCACCTTACGGATAGAAAGATACCAGTGTATCTTGGTTAATGTCGAGGAGCGTGACTCTGACCGCTCTGCCTAAAGGCATATTGGCAGAGGTGAGAGAAACCCAGATGATTAGCGTTCTGGCAGCAACACGTGATAATGTACTTCCTACAAGGGAATTCAGGAGGCTGTAGGATTGTTGGGCTGGCATTGGTGGATGCCAGCACCTCCAGGACCGGAGGAGGGAAGGCAGACGATGTTTCCCTCGGTCCAGCAGTATGAGACACTTGTGTGCTATGAGCGCGATAGGTGTGGGAATCTGGGACATTTGGTGTCCCGCAGAGGGGTGGGCTACCAGCGGTTAGAGTCTAGGAGAGTTACCTCATCCTAGGTTGAAGGAGGGAGTACCAGCCACCGCAGCCGTCAGCCGACGAGCTCAAGGAGCGCACTGCGAGTAGAGCACCTGGATCATCATGGAGAAGGCAGTGCCTGGCCGCTAAATGGCCATATACAAGGCAGACCGGGAGAAGACTTTGCATGAGCCTTATGGGTATATCCCAGGCCTACGCAAGCCTACCAATGGCACTGTGGTGGTCCCTGTTGAATAGGACTGCCAGTATCAATAACCTTGTGTTGACACGAGGGAGTAGGATTATGATTATTTCCCTTTGTCTTTCTCTTCTTCCTTTTTTTTTTTTTTATGGCTGGTAATCAGCCAAAGGAGTATAGAAGGTGAGGAGCTAGTTGTGATAAAGTGACGCCTAGGGGTCGCTCATAAGAATGGGAGTCCCAGGGATCAAGTCCTGCGGCCTACAGGACATTGGTTTACATGACCTTGCACCACTGGGATGAGTCCAGCTGGTGTGGTCCCAACTTTATGACTGGTGACACACAGAGGCGTGCACCCAGGTAGGGGTGCCCTGAAGGGAGGGCCCGGGGGGTGGGGTGGGACATAAGTGAGGAAGGAACAGCATCTACCAAGGGAGCAGGGAAGGTATGCCACTTTGAGGGTGCACATCCCGCCGTCTCCTTAAGACCCTTTCGGTTTATCTGAAGGGCCTTCTACAAGCATGTTATTGCCATTATGAGACTTGCCCTGGGAGTGGGTTCTATCGGGGACAGCTAGCTCACGAACTCCCAATGGGTGGTCAGGATGACTGGTGGTGTAATAAGAGGTCTATCGAGCAGAAAAGGTCCTTAGTGGGCAGTTGGGGCTGAGCATAATACCAAATTGTGACTGCGATGGCTAGAAAGTCCTTAGAGCATGGGGAGGAAGAGAGAGTTGGACCCACAGGGTATACAAGTGGGGTGTCCCGGAGCTATGCCGGGGCGAACCTGGCGCTATGACCATCTGAGGGAAGAAACTATGAGAGGACCCTGCTGGGTATTCTCTAAGGGATGATGACTAGGATCAGACTCCCACCCTGGCAGTGGGAATGGTCTTTGGCCATACCCACGGATCTCAGCTTGGAGCCCCTGCCAGGCCTTGGACCCCTTACTCTTAGGCTAAAGCTTCTTGGCTACTCGCTGGACTGTTCAAGCAGCGTCAACTGCGAGTTTGATAGGGAAGGAAGAGAAGTGAGTACCCTTACTTCTGACCAAGAGGTAAAGGGGGACACCGGACCATTTTGTCAAGGAAAAGGGGCTGTGTGCAGATGTTTAGGCTTTGAGAAGTACTCCGGCGGCAGTGATTGGCTGGCCTGGAGGGGAAGAGAGGCCATTGACCATAAGGGCAACCTGTCTTTGAGGGAGTAAGCAGGGTGAAGGTGGGGCAGGGGTCTAGTTGGTGAGACCCCTCACCAGTCATTGGCCAGGCTGTGGACCAGCTGGAAGTAGTGAGCGTTGGGGCTTTACCTCGGGTAAGGAGATTGCGAGTGAGTTGTCTAAGGCTGCATCATCAGCCAGGCTCCGGCCTGCGAGTCTGGTACTTGACAGGCGAGAGCCATATGCTCGCCCTAAGGGGTCAAGGGGGTTGTAGTATCCCAGGTTGGGGACATACACCTTAAGATCTCGGTGAAGTTGATCAAATGCGGGCTATGTTAGGCCCAGCTAAATGCGTTTGGTAATCGTTGGTCAGGGAGGCAGAAAAAAAAAGGGGTGGTAGGCTCCTTCCGCCCCCGCCTTTCGGAGCAGGCCAGGGGGTGGCCTTCTATGAAAGGGGAACAAAGATGAACCAGGGCTTTTCCACCCGACCTATTGGAGAGTAGGGTGGAGGGGCTTTCCTCATGGGGAGGTGTGCGGGAGTCGCACTCCCTGGTGTGAGAATGGTTGTGGTAAACAGAAAAACCTCGTCTTATTTGGAATGGGGATCAAAGGAATGGTACACTCTGATTATTGGAGTGTGTACCATGAACCTCTGAGTGTCCCGCAGGGTGAGGAGTTGCCATCCAAGGGGGGCACTGTATGTGATAACGCACTAGGAGTAAGATCTTTGCCTAAAGGATGCCCACAGGACTGCAGATCTCCATTGTGACCACCATGGTGGTCCAAGAAAGTTCAGGTAGTGAGAGTCAAGCCCCCCTTGGGAGGCGTAATAGGGTCCACCACGAAAGTATGGATAAGGGTGGAACCTTCATCCTACTCGGAAAAGGGGTAGGTTACTTAACCTCTGGGCCGTCCACCTACAGTCGGGGGGGGGGGGAGGGTTTCCCACAGGCAGTGTTCCCTCTAATTTTTTATAGGCTTTGTGCGCAAAAAAATTCTTTTGTGCCAATTTTTGGAACCAGTGTCCAAATTTATGCACACTCCAGTGAGTGTGGTCAAACTTGTGAGTGCAACAAAGTAAGTGTGTATGATCCAAATAATGTCTAAATTTTACTTTGTTATGGTGATGGAAATAATTTTGTAAATTACAAAAGCTTATTTGAAACATTCTACTTGAAATCGCCTTTTTAAAAGTAGCATAAAAATATTAGCCTGTTGAATTTTTTTGTGCGCGCTTTATTTTGTTGTGTATGCAGGTTTCACAACCTGTGTGTACGTGCACATGCGCACAGCTTAGAGGGAACATAGCTCACAGGTTGCACTCGTGAGGAGCCAGCAAGGCAGGAGGCTGCTAACTGGCTAGCCATTGGGCAGTGGGAAAATGGAACAGCCGCCCTTCATAGCCGTCTCGATTTCTCGAGACACTGCACTCCATGGCCAGGTTTTGGGTGACTGCCAGCGGGGTTATGAGTATCACTGAAACCCTGAGTGGCCGGACGAGATCCCCCCCCCAGAAATGGATGGGGGAGGGCCTTGCCAGGAAGGTCCCCCAGATGAGGTTTGAACTGAAGTTGTGGTGGTCAGGATTGAGTCCTCACCAGTAACCGCTGAACAGGAGTGGGGGGTACCAGGTTATCCTGGGCCCTATGGGGCAGAAGGGCATGGTAGGGGCCCCGTTGGAAGGAGGCCAAGGTATTTCAACTCCCTCCGGGGGCCACGACCGGTAGCCAGGATGGCCAACGTTTCTGGGGGAAAGAGGGCATCGCCCCTGAAGGGGAGGTCAAGGGCCACCTCTTGAGAGGCCAGGGGTATTCTGGCCTCCCATAGCCAGGCTGCACTGCACAGAGTTACCGCTGAGGCCATGGTGCGGCCCGCCATATCCACCGTGTCCCATGCTGACAGGAGGAAGTCCTGGGAGGCTATTTTACCTTCCTCTAAGAAGGCATCAAACTCTCTTTTGGCCTCTGGTGGGAGTAGATGTCTAAGTCTGTTTAATGCCTCCCACACATCCAACATATACCTGCTGGTCAGGGCCTGGTTATTCGCAACCCACAACTGGAAGACTGAGGAGGAATATACCTTCCTACCTAGTAGTTCTAACTCCCTTGCATCCCTTGATGTCGGGAGGAGATTGCGGGATGTCTGTCCCAGCCCCAAGGCTGCTTCCACCACAGCACGAGGTGAGACTGGGTGGTGGGTGAGTGAGGGGAACTCTGACACCAGGACCCTGTACTTGAGGCCTGCCGTATCAGACCGGGGAGATGGAACCCAGGTTTTGCCAGCGGGAGGAGGCCAAGTCCCAGATGCTAGGGTGGAGGGGAACTGTGATCAGTTCCGCCGAGGAAAACACCGGGACGAATAAAACATCGGAGGGTGCCTCAGAGGATTGGATATCCATCCTCATGTGGGCTGAGATGCAGAGCAGGAAATCAAAATGCACCGACAAATCGCTCATGTAAGAAGACGGTACTGGGTTTAGGGCTCTCTCTGGTGCTGGGGGTGGTACCAGCATGGTCACAGAAGCCTCCTGCGGTGACCATTCGTGAGGGCAGTATCAGAAAGGTGATGGCACTGAGACCTGACGCCAAGGCCGTTTAAAGCCTTTTGAAGCCCCTTCCCCCAGGCTGGAACAAGGGGAACCATCTCGTGACTCAAGGGATGGTTCCGGAGACAGCAGGGTGATATTGCTGCCACGAGGATGGTTCCACAGTACTGGGGCTTAGGGGAATGATGGGCTCCAGAGCATCAGAGGCCAGGGTTGGCGGTAGGGAAGGAGAGTGGTGCCACTTGTCTTGGGCCCAGGCCTTCGACATGAAGGCTGGCTAGCCCCTTTTAACCAGTGCCGGGGAAGGATCTGTAGGCAGCAGAAGAAGTGCCCTGGCAGCCTCCACTGCCTCCGGGGTCATCGGGATCGGCACCAACCCTGACTGGCCCCAGGGGGAGCACCATGTCGAAGATGCGGGACTATGTTGGCACTGCGGTACTGAGGTCGAGCCCGACTGGTCCCCGGAAGAACCCTGTGTCAGAGACGGGGGGCTGTGTCAGTGCCGCGATACTGAGTTTGGTACTGAGCTTGTCCTGTGGCCCCTGTCAGCACACTGCTGGGCGGGTCCTAGTGCCAAACTGGCACGCGGTGCTGCAGGAGGTCCCGAAGCCTAGGGAGAGGGCTGCTGAGCCTGCTCAGAGGCCAGGGCATGGCGCCTTTGCTCTCTGTCCTTGATTGTCCTCGGCTTGAAGGACAGACAGATGGAGCATGCGGTGACCATGTGGCTTTCACCCCGGCACCGGAGGCACTTCTCATGGGGATCGTCCAACGGGAAGGCCTTGCCACATTCGGCACAGGGTTTGAACCCTGGCATGGCAGACAATGGAGCAGCGTGATGTTCTGGCCCAAATGGGGAGACCTTCTTTGGTGGAACTATGTCCACAAATAGGTGCTCCCAGTCGGGCAAAAAGCTCATAAAGTGAATGAAGGACAGGTGGCTTGTGAAGCACAAGGAGTGGACAGTTTCACAACCAATGCGAAGGCGGAAGAAATGAAACTGGGGAGAGGCTGGGAGGCGGCCACATATATAGCCACGGGGTGGCGTGGGGGGCGGTGACCGCCTGCCCTCTTCTGACAGGCTAGGGCAAAAAGTTCTGACCAATCCAGGACTCCGGCATGGAGACACCTATTTCTGAATGAATCTGAGCAGTGCTCGAAGAAGAACTTACAGAATTGGATAAAAATAAATGCAGGGGAGTGGAAGACATGGGATCAGGTCATACTGCAACAGCAAATCATGGTTTGTAAGGATTCAAACTTCAGCAATCAGCATACAGAGGGAGGGTGAAGTCAAATTACCTGTTATAATGTGAGAAGAATCCATAGTCATGATTCAGCCCTGCTTTCACACAATTTAATTTGCATATTAATTCAATTTCGGCTGTTTCTCTTTGAAGTCTTGATGTCCCATTGATTTTCTTGAGGACCATCGTTAACAAATCATCAATGGAGTGATTAGGAAGGTGGAAGTGCTCAGCAACTGGTTTTTTGTGTGTGTGTGTGTGTGTGTGTGTGTTATGATTTCTGATATCAGTTTTGTGTGCATTTATTCTTCTGCACAGGGTCTGTCCTGTTTGTCCAATGTATAAGGTGCGGGGGCATTTCCAGCACATGACAGTATATATCACATTAGTGGATGAGCAGGTGAAGGACCCTTTGATGGTGTAGCTGGCTTGATTAGGTCCTATGATGGTATCTTTTGTGCAGATATGTGGACAGAGTTGGCAGTGTGGCTTGTTGCAGGGATATGTGCCTGCTTTAATGTTTCTGTTGTTAGGTCTGTAGTTGCTGGTGAGTATCTGTTTAAGGTTAGGGGGTTGTCTGTAGGCGAGGAGAGATCTTTCTCCCAATGCTAGAGAGAGTGAGGGGTCATCTTTTAAAATAGGCTGGAGGTCCTTAATGATCTGTTGTAGAGGTCTGATTGAGGGTTGTATGTGGTGACCAGTGGCATTCTTTTTTGGGCCTTTCCTGTAGTAGTTGACTGCAGTGTACCCATCTGGCCCTGTCAATCTGTTTCTTTACTTCTCCAGGTGGGTACTATAGTTTGCTCTGTAGATGCCCTCTGTATGCTGTTTCCTGGAGTTTGAATCCTTACAAATGCTCTGATTTGCTGTTGTAGTATGACCTGATCCCATGTCTTACACGCCCCTGCATACATTTTCACCCATTTCTGTACGTTCTCCCTCTTCAAAGCATCTGATGAAGTGGGATATTCTCCCACAAAAGCTCACGTGATAAATAAATCTATAAGTATTTATGTGCCACAAGAATCCTTGCTTTTTTTGCTTTACTAGACTAACACAGCTGCCCCTTTGGAACTGGACCTGAACAGCAGCAGCCCGAGGGCAGGTCTCAAGATCAGGTAGGCACTGTTGTTAAATGGCTTATTAAACTGAGTAATCAGTGAGTGAACAGTGAGACCAACAAACCAGGCCCTCAGCCCTGTGCAACCTGCTCCACAATGTGAAAGAAAAAGCAAACTGATTTTTTTCCTTCTCATTTAGCACCCCTTAAAGCCCAGTGCCCTAGGCAACCACCTAGTTTGCCTACATGGTTGGATCAGCCCTGCTTAGAATACTGCAATTCTTACTGCATAAGTAGTCTTATAGAAGTCAAAGCAACTCTGAGCAAGAGTTACAGGCTTAGTTCCTTAATTAGGGAAAGGACACTTCTGCTCTTGTTAAGTGGTATTGTTTCCTGTTATGCACCTTTAATTCAGTGTTTAGAGGTAGTGCATGCACTCTTGCTTTTAAAAAAAACAAACCCAGAAATACTGTAAGATTTTTATCACCTTAAATGAATTAAATTCACAACACATTTAGTACAAAATGAAAAGCACATGTTAAATTAAAGTGCATCATCTCCACAGGGTCATTTGGTGGGAGGCAGGAGTTTGATTACTAGTTGAAAGAATTCCCTAATGCCCATAACGGAAAGACTTGCAGTGAGGCAGGAAAATAATTCCGAAATGAAAAAAGACAGGCCCTGGTTTCTGATGTACAATGTGTGTTGTATACTTTACAGCAGGACTTCAAAAACCTGCCACAAAATAATACAACATTTCATGCCATCCAATGAATGTTATGCATGGGGCCATGTGAGAGTAAATTGTGCCCTCCTGGGACAAGACAGGAGGGAGGAAGAGTGAGGAAGTGGTAAGGGTCTCCTGTTTGCACACACAGGCTAAAAGCCCTTCATGTCATTCAAGTAATCCCAAACAGAGATAGCTGGCTAACACAATAAACTGTAACCACCAGTTGAGAAGTGTGTAATCACTCCCTTTCTCCCCACCCCCTCAAACAAGACTGTGTATATGTTCTGCCATCAGCACCGGCACAAGCTGGAAGTGGCAGAGAAGCAAGTTGTTCTGCTCAGAAAAGCAGCAGAGGTACTCTCCACAGCATACTCCTTCTTGTTGGCTGGCAGGTTTTCTGCAGAAGATAAAATTCCAGGAATCATCTCTACACGTTACTCCACTGGCCAGGGCAGAATTTCAGAACAGCCTACTGCAAATCCTGAGCAGCCTCACTTCGGGCACCTTATTATGGAATGGAAAAGTTGCAGCACTCTTGGAACACTGCAAAACTTTGATCAGAGAAAGGCAGACAAGGAGCACCTATTCCACACTTACTCGCCACCCACTCCCCTCCCCTTCACCTACCTCTGTCTCTGTCCTACCCCACTTAAGAGGCACAGTTCATCTCTCAGCTGGCAGCAACACTTCCTCTCCTGGGCATGTCTCTGCCTTGCCACCTCCCCTCTCTGGCAGTCAGCCCTGGGGAGTAGTCAGAAGCTGGCCTAAACAGTACTCATTTTGTAAAGTGTTCAAAATGTTACGGCAATGAGCACCACGGATACATTTATGAATAAAGAGATCCTGACCGCTGTCAGGGTACTTCTCCCCCCAATAAACTAATAAACAGACATGCTTATTCACAATAGGGTGAAATTCAACTCTTGCATGGGGGCTGCATAGATCTTATGCACCATTTAAGCCTCACCTGAGCTATTAACATAGGCCTTGTGTGGGCTCTTTATACTGCAGTGAATTTCACCCAACAGTGAAAAATATAGTTATTAGAAGCAACAATGAACATTTCTTCATTAATACCATCCCCAAAACCACCCACCCACCCAAACCAGACACACTTTAACCAAAGCACACAGATTTCATTGTTCGGATTTTTTGTATGTGTAAATTGAGATTATCCAAGCTGACACTGCCAGTCCAGTCTGTGATTCCAAGTCAGAGTCCATGCTAGCAGGCATATTGCTTTGACAGTTTGTCGGTCTCCTAGTTGGAAGTATAAATCTAGAGTGAAAATCTACTCAGTCCTCTCTCTGGGGTCTCTCTGGTTGACTAAATTGTATCTGACTACATGCATCTTAGATTGCTGATTGATGCATTTCATTCCCTCCAAACTACTGAAATGGAACAGCGAGACATGCCCTTAATGACCACACTACAATAGATACTACCCACTCAGATCTTAAATCCACCCACAGCACTACACCTGTTCTGATCAGAGACTTCCCCCGGTTGCTTGATTCTTCTATATTTGATAGGACCGTTCAGGATATTTCAATTAGAATTATTTATATTTAGCTCAATATACTGAAAGCACACCTCCATAGTTGTAGACTGTTAAATAACGTACACAAGGCTTTGTGGTTATGACTCTCAGATGGGCCACTGCTCTTCCATTTATTTTAGTCACCTCTTCCATCTTAGAAACACCAAGTCTGATTCTTCACTTTGTTACACTGGTGAAGCTTCACTGATGTCTTCATGAGCTAAACTGTGCCCTGTTAAGGAGCACAAGGGCAGGGAGAAAGGAATTAGCAAGGCTCTTTCCTCCACATAGGTAGAATCCTTCCAAAATAAATAAATAACTCTGGAAAACTAACTCATTATCATCCTTCAAACCCCTCCTTCACCATAAAAATTGTCAAACAAAACAAAACAAAACAAAAACCTTACAACCTTGACAGTGCCTAAGGTGCTAATGCACTGAGAAAATAACCTATCATTCTGATCAATGCTGTTTTCTTGCACTCACTCCCCTATCACTCTGTCTGTGTCCACGTGTTCTCTCTTGCTTCACATGTCAATTGTAAACTCTTTGGTGCAGAGCTTTTGTCTTTGCTCTGTATGGCAACTAGCACAATAGAGTCCTTGGCCTGATGAGGCACTTTAATACTATCATCACCAAAACTGGAGTGACAGAAATTTAAAACAGGTGTTCCCAAATGCAGAATCAGATCTACTGCCTCTACTGGACTTGGAGTGCCACAGCATGTTCAGTAGACTCCTATTTAACATTTGTTTATATTAAGTGTTTGAGTAACATTTCTAACAAGTATAGCTAATTTTACAATTGTTACATGAATGATCTCACATTTATTTCTCATTAGTTGCAAGTACAGAAAATATGATCAACTGTTATGGGGAGTGACCAACTGGATAGCAAAATACTTCCGCAAATCCAACAACCATGGTGAAACTAAAATATGAACTTTAAAAATGTTTGCATGACTTTTTGTTCGATTTATTTTAGACTATTTCCAAAGGGATAGCTGTGTTAGTCTAGTCCAGCAAAAAAAAGGGAGTCATGTGGCACTTAAAGACTAACAGATTTATTTTTCGCATGAGCTTTAGTGGGAGAAAATCTCGCTTCATCAGATGCTTCGAAGATGGGTGAACTTACAACCTGTAAGTTCACCCATCTCCAAAGCATCTGACGAACCGGGATTTTCTCCCACGAAAGCTCATGCGAAAAATAAATCTGTTAGTCTTTAAGTGCCACACGACTCCTTTTTTTTATTTTAGACTGTCACTGCGGAGATCTTAGAACCAAACACTGTTTCGTTTCTAAGACCTTTATTACGCTAATCAATATTTGCAACCATGGGTGCCTATAGTTAGCCTTTCAATTCAATGTTTCGAATAGCCTAAATTTCATGAGTTCTGAATTAAGTGAAAGGTAGCTGAGGGTGCTCAGTACTTTTGAAAGTCACATCATTTTAAAGTGGTGTCTAAACAGAACTATGGAAGCCTGAATTTAGGCAGCTATGAGTATTCTGGCAAGTATGACTTACGGTAGGTAGGACTTCCCTAGGCACCTCTTTGAAATAGAAGGGTTTTCAAATGTGATTCTGTTGAATGTCTAACTTCCACAGATCTTAGCAAGATGAAACCCTGAGTGGCATCAAGATGCTCAATAAAGTGTCATTTCACTAAACTTCCATGCATTTTAGTTTTTAGTAATATTAAAGTATACACTAAGGGTGGGACTTTCCAAAGGAGTTCAAGATACTTAGGTGCCTAAAACCCACTGAAATTCAGTGGGATGTGACCACAATTTCCTTTGGAAAATCTCAGCATAAAACATAAAAGTGATTATTATAAATCTCTATTACGGCAGCATGGAGAGAACTCAATCATGGATCAGGTATTCAGGTCCCAGTGTAACTGGCACTATACAAACACGTAACAAAAACCCTGAAGAATTTACAATCCACATATAAGACAAAAGACAACAGGTAAAATACAACATTGATAGGGGAAGCAAAAGAACACAAATAAAATATTTTGTAACTATCTTTGTCATAAGGCAGCCACTGTCTTGAGCACCCTCCCTTGCTCCGTTGTCCTGGGTGGCTATCTTTTTTTTTTTTTTTTATAAAACCTTGTGCAAATATTCCAAAATGTAACTTCCAATATGTAGCCCACATAACAGCCCTAATATGCTTATTTCTTAAAACACAACTTTTCCCAGCAGGCACCCCTCCACAGCTCCTCTGCTGGGAATTCATCTTTACCAGGGAAGTATTCTCCACTTCCTCTACCCCTTTCACTGTTCCCCTTAGTCCAGCTCTTCAGAATGGAGATATCAGGTAAGCCCCTCCACTGCTCCCCTCCTTAAGCTCTGGTCCTAGATCTGGGACATCAGCCAGCAAACCCCTCTTGCTGCTCTCCTTCCTTCAGCCTTCTACCAGGAATCACCTTCCACAGTCTCTAGGTAGTTCTCATCTGCCCTTTTCCTGATGGACTACTCAGATCCACCATATTTCTCCCTCCTTCCCATGCTCTCTGATCCTTTACAATCCCAGCCACTGTCACACCCTCTTAACTGGCCAAACTTGGAGCTCCTGTTCTGGTGCAGGAGCACCAGGGCTGCTTTGTTTGAAGGCTCCAATCCACCTGTGACACCCATAAATG
Organism: Podocnemis expansa; assembly: GCA_007922195.1. NCBI lineage: Eukaryota > Metazoa > Chordata > Testudines > Podocnemididae > Podocnemis > Podocnemis expansa. Next base: position 6,687,884 of record ML681964.1, on the reverse strand, counting down.
CAGAGGAAGTAGCGTGACAGGTTTCTGCAGCCTGTCAGCTGGGTCACATGCATCACTGCGGTATTGTTAGTTCTGTACCTTGCATGGCTTTTTATGTAGACTATGAGGCTAGGGAAAGGCAATTACTACATTCACCTTACCCTAGCCAATTTTAACCAGGCTCCTCAACCCTTTGTACAAGAAGCATTTTTAAAATATATATTTAAAAATAAAACCAGATCAGACATAGGACTTGCAGCAATCTGCATGGAATTTGGAAGGAGAGGCACAGGGAAGACTAGGGAACCCAGCACAGGGACTGATGGGCCAATGAACCAAGACTGCTTTTTGTTAGAGGTAGTCTTTTGCACCCCAGATACGGACAACAGACAGTACACTGAAGCAGGTAAAAGACCCCAAGTTGGACAGTCAGCCCACTAGAACAAAAGAACTAAGGAGCAGAGGACACTATGCACAGGTGAATAGGTCTGGGTCCAACTATCAAATAGCCACACAAAGGAATGGCAAAAGGCAACAGTCAAGTTGCTGTCTAACACTGGTCGTATGAGGCTGCTACAGACTCAAGACAGCAACGGAGACAAAAGCAAAGACAGCTGTGGAACGGTGGCAGAGAGCCAGCACACTCAGACAGAGGGGGCCAATGCCAGGATCAGAAGGAACCTCAGCCACCAGCTGGCCTGACACTGGACAATCAGAGGAAACAAGGTACATAGATGAGCAAACACAGAGAATCAACATGATGCCACACAAAAGAATGAAGTAGCAACAGGATGGAAGCAAGTCCCCACAAGTTTTGATATACAAAACAGAAGCAGAAGACTAGTTTGAAGAACTTCACATTAGAAGGAATGTGAAACCTAATAGGCTACAATGGGCTAGCAGTCAAGACATCCTTAGGGTGGACTGTTAATTGTAATCCTCTGTCGCCATCAAGTCAGCAAACATTTGCCCAGAAGACACAACAGCTGTTCAAAGAAAAGATGTTGCATGCTGCATGGAACTTGAAGGACAGATCACAGTCTGCAGGAGGGAAGGGTTTGGAGATCCTCCAGGAAGCCAGTCTGTTTGCACATGGCTGGAGTCGCAGCACCACCATAAATGTCTTCTTGGTAAAGATTTAAACTAATTTTAAAATCATACTGTCCTCATGTTATTACGTCGTACTTACAGAGCAGGTGTTGGGAGGTAGCAAGCAATGGCTTCGAGTCAGGCCCACACAGCGGGACTCAGGCTTTGTGAGTCTAATAGCTGCCTTGAGCTCATAGTAAATGAAACAGGATTGAATGTTTATAGATCACCTTAAATGTTCCTATGTATACTTAGAAGACATGAAATAGGAACATTTTCTGCTGGGGTTCTCTTTTTTAATAATTATTATTTGATTACACAAAATAGCCACAGTAATACAAAATGCTACGTACTTGCAGACATGGCTGCCTTAAGTCTGAATTATTTAACTAACTGTGTGCTTAAGATTTCAGCCTGTTAAATTAACAAAGGGTTTTCTTATTTTCTTAAAACAAAGATAAACCTATCAAAATCAACACACTGGTGTTTGCAAAAGTACCCTGGGAGCCCCAGACAAAACATAATTTCTAGAGCAGATGCGAAGTAAAGTATTGTTATGAAAGAAAGGTATCAAAGATATCCAACCAGATGTGCAGGAATACGAGTCGAAACAGCCACTATAGCAAGACACACAAAAGGTAAATGTGTATCATGTATTGGCTTTTTCCTTGGAAGTTTCCTATCTAATACCTGGCTCATACCTATGCATAGATGTATTCATTAAAGCTCCAAAGACCATGAAAACAGCAGCAGGAATCAAACCCAGACATCCCACATAACACTGCTGAACACGAGGAAAGGCAGTGGGTATATGAACAATAAAAACCTGACCTCACTGAACTCAGTAAGAGGTTTAGTGTAGACTTCAGTGACACCAACATTTCCCTTGAAATCTTTTAGTTTCACTTTAAAAGTACAGACGATCATAAAGCATAGGCAAAGTTACCAGCAACAAACCCAGAAATCAAGATATTATTAAGCTGTTGCCCATCCATGTACTCACTAGGACCAAACACTTCTAACTTTCAAACTTGGGCAAGAGTCCAATGCTGTTGCTATTCTATGCACTGGGCAAAAGAACAGGCCTAAAAGAGACCTACATATTAAGGCCACTTGTTTCAAAGCAGTCACTTCCTATCCCTGAAGCTGCAAATTATTCTAACTCCCATAATTTATTCATCCTTGATTCACTTATAAATATGAAATATAATTATGAGCTTGTTGTACCACAGGCTTTAAAATTTTATAAACTCCTGCTCTTGCAGCCAAAAGAATGCAGTCTTTCAAATCTCTGCTGGTGTAAATATTCTAGGCATTCACCCTGGTACCTGTTTCTGAATACAAGGAAGAAGACACACAGTGCATAGTATGAATGTAAATTTTAAGCCTTTGTAATTTCAAACATAGCAAAGGCATGAGACTGCATTTAACAACAAATACAGTGCACGTCAAATTCGACATTAAAAAATAATAAATTTCTAAGCTAAACAAGATCAAAACAAGGGCCTGGTTCAGATGACTCTGAAATTGATATATAGTATAATTCAGTACAATTCCACTGGCTTCACTGAAGTTACTCCAGATTCACAGCAGTGTCAGCAAGATGAGAATCAATATTAATTGTCTAAAACATTTTTAAACCGGAAAAAAAAAATTTCACTTGCCACATTCAGATAAATCAAAACTAGAAGGATGTTTTTAATGCAGTCCTCAACAAACCCATGTTTCTGGTCACCACGGCAATTAGTTTTAGGAGCCTGTTGCCTAGCTCCACTACAGAAATGCTATGGAGGAGCACCCTCTGGCAACCAAACGTAACATTGCTGGTGCCTAGCTGTGGGACAGTTTTGTCCACCCCTGTTTTAATGAAGCTCTGGAAGAACTCACTTCTCAGCAAAGAGAAAATCTTGTAGAAAACAAAAGAAAGGAATGTTTGAAGGATATAAGTAATTGAAATTAGGATTTCACTGAAAGTGACATCTTCATCTTATTAATACAGCAGTATATTATCTCCATTAAATATGTCTTACTCAATGATTATAAAGCTCTGGGTAAAAGATATGATGATAATAACAGTAATTATGTTTCAGATTGTGCCTCATAGATTGTGCACAGGGGGTCCTTGCTGCAAACAGATTTCCCCAACTTTCATGTAGACAGGGAGCATCTGCTGCCACCATTGCACTGTGCTTTCCAGTTGCTCCCTGTAAGCTACACTAGTGGGCAGGAGTGCAGTGGCCCCCACTCACCAGCGCAGTGAGCACGTGGGACAGCGCAGCGCAGGGCAGGCTGCCCGGAGGAGCTCCATATGTCTGTTGTCTCAGCTCTGGCAACAGCCCAGGTTCATTCAGAGGCTGCCTGCCCAAGCAGTGAGAGTGACAGCCCCTCCCCGCCCTGTTGCATGTAGCCAGGGAAGGAGCAGAGTGGGAGGGAAATTTAAATCTCTCCCTCTCCTCTGCACCAGACTGCTAGTGCAGTGGTGGAGGCATCTTTGGGGCCTGTGTGGGCCCCAGCACATAAGCAGCCCTGAGCCTGGGCAAGAGGGGGGACCCTAAGCGATGGGAGGGCTAAGTTGTGGGGCTCCCAGAAGCAGCCATGTAGTGGCCGCATGGATGCAGGGCTCTCTGTGGGGGCATGGGATGGGAGCTGGGCTGCAGGCAAAGGAGTTAGGCTGGAGCTGGAGGAGAGCACTTAGCTTGAAAGACCCAAGCAAAATTGTTTTGAGCCATTTAGCATCACTATCAAGGGTGAATGCTTTGCTTTTCACTTGCTAAAAGGCTTGAATATACAAAAGCTCCTGAAAGAAAAGCAATCCTTTAAAATAAGCAAAAACAAGTAGGGTTAATTTCAGATTCATTTTCTTTTCTGTGAGAGATTCTAATGCAATCAGTTTGTCAAGGTGGGGCTTTACAATGTAACTTCATGTAGACTCCTGTGATGGAAGGAAACAAATCCTAATGATTAGGAAAATGAAATGAAAAACTGAAAGGATAAAAAGTCATTTAAGGCAGAAGGAAAAAAATATTGCCAGTGGTGCAATAATTAAAAAAAAAAAGACTTTGTATTTCTATTTCCCCAAAAATTTGTTAGAAAAAATAATCATTTTCTTTCACAAATCCAGTTATGCTCTTGCTTCTTGCAGCTTTGATTAGGTTTGCTTTAACTGTCACAAATTAAAAATTATTAAACTACCTTTACTATATTCCACTACCAGACACACAAATCTCAATTGCACCTCATTTTGCTTATTTTAGTTCTGAGAGTATTTACACTCCAGACATACTAATTATAACAAGGAGTTGTGTGGCACTTTAAGACTAACAGATTTATTTTTTGCATGAGCTTTCGTGGGAGAAGATCCCACTTCATGACCTGATCCTATGTTTTACACCCCCTTGCATTTAGTTTCATTCCTTTCTGTAAGTTCACCCATCTTCGAAGCATCTGAGGAAGTGGGATCTTCTCCCACGAAAGCTCATGCAAATAATAAATCTATTAGTCTTAAAGTGCCACACAACTCCTTGTTTTTTCACTGGACTAGACTAACACGGCTATCCCTTTTACAATTGATACTAATTACAGCCTCCCTTTTATTGCTGAAAATAATTTGGATAAAAAAACCCATAAATTCCAAAACTGAGATGTTAGAAACACTTTATATTAAAGGAAGATACAATGTTTAAAGTTTCCTGTATGCCTAATTAATTTTTTGCCGTTCACTTAGGGGATTGTTGTCCCACATTTAGCTTTTAAGAGGTATGATTGGGCATGATAATATAACAGACTCTAACCTAGCTCTATTTGATGCAAATTCTTTAGGCACAAAAGATGGCCCTGGTTACAGACATGTGATGCTGTGAGAAACTGTCTTGAAACATGTTTTCTGCCCTTGCCACCTTTAAAAGTTTTGAATTTCTCAGATAACTTTACTTAAGGTGTTGCCCTGAGGGAATCTGGGAAGGAGTTGCTACCTAGTGATTGTGATTTGCAATGCACGGTAATTTAATAATGTTTACTGAGGGCAGGATAGGTGTATTTTCAAGGTTGATAGCTAGATATTAAATACAATCCCCTCAACATGTCAGTTTCATGATCAAATCTGAAGCTACCTACTTATTTTCAATCTATGTTTTGGACATTTATGCAGTGGCGTCGCTGGCGTTGGGCATGCCAGGGCACGCCAGGGCACGTGCCCCGGGTCCCAACACCAGTGGCCTGGATCTCCAGCCCAATCGAGCCAGAGATCTGGGGCCCGATCCCCAGCCGGTTGCGGCTGCGGCGGCCCCGTCCCCGGCCAGGTATCCGGGGCCTGGCTGGCTGCCCGGCAGGCCCCGCCCCTGGCCAGGGATAGGGCCATGGGGAGGCCACGCCGCTGTGAGCAGGTAGGCCGCGGTGTGGGGCAGCCAGAAGTGGCTGCTGGAGGCCAGGCCCGTGCCCGTGCCCACGCCCACACCCGCGGCAGCAGGCAGCCAAGCCCCCGATCCCCAGCCAGGGATGGGGTTGCCACGGCCGCCGGCGGCCAGGCCCCGGATCCCCAGTGGGGGATCTGGGGCCCAGCTGGCTGGCCGCCCGCAGCTGCGGCGGCCCCGTCCCCGCCCAGGGATCCGGGGCCCGGCTAGCCACCCACAGCAGCAGCAGTCCCGTCCCCTGCTGGGGATCCGGGGCCTGGCTGCCGGCAGCTGCGGCAGCCCCATCCCCAGCCGGGGATCAGGGGCCTGGCCGCCCGCCACCACGGACACGGGCCCAGCCCCCAGCAGCACCTTCTGGCTGCGCCACGCCACACCCTACCCGCTCACAGCGGCGTGGCCTCCCCCTGGCCCTATCCCTGGCCAGGGGGCGGGGCCTCTCCCAGGGGGAGGGGCCTGCCCCTGGGGGCGGGGGCTGGGCCTGTGCCCCAGGTCCATTGCTCCCCCAGCGACACCTCTGCATTTAGGGCCTGATCCACTTTGAATCCCTTTTACCCCAGTTGGGCAGGATGGCAGGGAGTTAAATTCCAAAGGGGCAGCCATGTTAGTCTAGTAAAGCAAAAAAATCAAGGAGTCTTGTGGCACTTAAAGACTAACGGATTCATTTTTTGCACGAGCTTTTGTGGGAGAAAATCCCACTTTGTCTGTATATGTATTCTGGAAATCTGACAAAGACAGGCAACAAAAACTGAGCGGTGTAGATGATGGTAGAGGCTAGACAGGTAGCAAGTGTCATTGTCTCAGATTTGTTTAGTAAATTAATAAAACTACAGCACTTCAATTTAACATTTTTATTGAAGTTTGAATGAAAAGACATCTATGAATTACTTTTGAATTAAGGCACTTAGGCATGCTGATACTTTCAGCACCAAAAAACTGTTGCCCAGGCCTCATAAACTGCTGCTCAGTAAATATCATAACTTGCTCAGCTGCATCATCAGCTTAGAGGGAACATTGCTTTCCACCACCAGACTCACTCTATGGGTTCACTTGTCTGTATACAGAGGGTCACAGGACAGCCACAGGAAAAGGAGATGGCAGGTTTGGGACAGACACATTGGCTCTTTCAAATCAGCAGGACACCAACAAATAAATACCATCAGAGAATCTGTTTATATTATCTTTTCTATGTAGCACCCTAATTCTGTGTGCCTTAGAGGTCACCACAACCAGCAAAACATCATGGCAGTGCAACCTCAGTGGAATCACACTTTCAAGGAAGGGGAGAGGAATGTCAGAGGTGAGGGCCACTTCAAGGGTAAGAGACTTCTGTACAGGAAGTCTTGGCCCATGGATCTCTTTGGATCCATGCAGATACCTAGAGATCCAGCAGATCTGAGGATAGGTCTAGTGGTCTGTTCCATGGGGTTCAATGTTGTCCTTCATCTGTTGAGCCTGTTTCTCACCCTGGGAGAAGTAAATCTAGACAAATAATAAATAACAAACCTCCCAGTTACATTCCCTTTTAATATAAAAATAAAATGTTTTACTTGAAAATGGAGCTTCATACATGCATTATTTATTGTACAGAAGAACAGACCAGTATAAGCATGGGACAGAATCAATGTGGGAAAGGCCAGCTGAAGGTACAGGCAATGTACAGGTAAACGTCCAAGGAAAAAAGTATTCTAATAAAACTGTTAACTCATTCTACAAACACTGCTAAACTATGCAGAGCCAGTCATCATTTTTTATATAGATTATTAATTAGGAGTTATTCTATTTTGGCAAAATGAATATCAAGAGAAAGATGCGTGCCACCTCAGCTCTGAAAATCGGCTTGTTTCCTTTTGGATTAGTGCTGTTTAGAAGCTTCAAACTATTTTGGTGAACAACGAGACTTTTGCCAAGAGGTGCATCTCAGATACACTAAAGTGTATGGGAGGAATTGTGAAGCCATTAGGTATTACCCAATTAACTTCACTAAATGATACAGGCTGTCTGACAGGAAACAACAGGGGAAATGGTTTCAATGAAAAGGTGAATTGGCACTTGGATGTTCTCCAGATGTAGCCTGAGATTTTTTGCCATCTCTTTGGTAGCACAGCAAATCTTGATTGGATAAGGACACAAATGAGTAGAAAAAATAGTGTAAGGCAATCTCGTAGAAATTTATGTTATAATAAAGTTAGAAATAGCATAATATGTAATAAGTAGTGATAAAGTAGCCATAAGTTATCATTTACAAGTGTTTAAAGCAAAGCTAATATTCAAAACGCACTCAGCAAGAGAAACCTGATCTCCATACATACGGATCAGAGGGGAACAGAACCAATAGATATATCTCTTTAAGGAGAAGTATGTCAAGATGGAGGATGATTTTAAACTTTTGAATTCCCTCATTCCCCCTCCCATCAAGTATTCTGAGGTCTCCTCCCACTGTCCAAGGACCCCTAAAACCCTTTGATCTCTATCACACACTGTGCAGGTGTTGGGTGAAATCATCCTCTTTGTGATTGGGTGAGGATGAAATCACATCTTTTGTGAGTGGTCAAGAGGAGATGAAAGTGATGATAGCGTATAAAAGAAGCTGCACAGCAGCAGAACTTCGGAGATCTCTCACACTCCTTATTGGGTTCCACTGGCCTCTGGCTATGTTCCCGCTGCACTAGGAGTCATACCACCACTCAACCCCAGAGAGAGTAACAACGTCTCTGGTGGAAGTTTATGAGCTAAGTTGCAGGACTTAGTCTCAGAAGGGTGTTTTCCAGACTTAGTCTCTGGGCGGTGACTCAGGACTTAGTCTCTGAGCTAGGTCTCTAGACTTAGTCTCAGAAGGGTGAGCCAATCTTGCACGCACTCCAGACAGGCAGATAACTGAGTCCTGCAGTTAAGTCTGTGAGCAATGAATACCACCCAGCCAAAAGCTCGCACGCACACTCCACGACCTGAGGGTACAGCAGAGTGAAGTCTCTGCTGGGGGACTTTCGGGTCTCACCGTCTCTGGGAAGGAGCAGCCAGAGGGTACAACTGGGACATTTTCCCAGTTGGGGGACTTCGTGTCTCACCGTCTCTGGTATAGGCTGTCCAAAAAAGACTGCACCAATCCGACACCTGAGCCTCGACTCTAGGTGCATGCTTCTGAGGGAGCCTGGTTCCACATAAGCCCACTTCAAAAAGCTTGAGGCTTTGAAGCTCTGGCAGTGTCAGAACCCCTGCAGGCATCACAAAGAACTCTGCCGACACACAAAGCAGCAGCTGCATCTGTGAGCCCTCTAGCACCTTCTGAGTCACCGTTGCTACGGAGACCTCAACAGAGAGGGAAACGAAAGGCAGCAAGCACGACGACAGCGAAGAACAGACTGGTTGTTTGAGAATGAATCCTCTCAAATTGTGGTAAGAAAAGGGTCCTAAGGAGGGTATGACATCACTACCTAAGGTTAAAAACTAACAAACCATTTTACAGCACCAACTGCTGACAGGGGCCCAATCCTTACAAGGTAGCTTGCAGTGGTAGGCAAACCGGTAGCTCCACTGGACTGCAGTAGGAAATGCCTAAGTTGAAAACCCTTATTGTGCGGAGAAGGGGAAATAGATGTAAGACCTGAGATCTCCCCATTCCATAGGCAACCAGCCCTTGCTTGTGGGATGTTATAATTTGTTAAGTGTTTTGTATTTGTATCTAATGTTTTAATGTACTTTGTCTTACTATCTAGTTTGTGAGTATGGCTATGTTCACACAGGGTAATAATAACATATTATTTCGAAACAACTTATTTCGAGGACAAAAAACTTTGTCCTCGAAATAAGGCAGTGAAATAGCATGTCCACAGTGTAGACATGCTATTCCACCTGGGGAGGGGATT
>ML681964.1:6500792-6678144 GCA_007922195.1 Podocnemis expansa | reverse complement strand
CCCCCGGCAGGAGCGTCGGCGCGGGGATTCCACGCCGGCGCTCACTCTGGCCCCGGCAGCAGCGCTCTCCAGCCGTGCGCCGGGGCCGCGCCCCCAGGTTTGGGGGCAGTGAGGGCTTTAATGCCCCCGGGGTGAGGCGCCCCGCCGCCCTCTCCTGGTGGGTACCTGCAGCCCCTGCAGGCACCGGCAGGGTAAAGCGCCCAGCCGCGCTTTACCCCGCCGGTGCCTGCAATCCCCACCCCAGGCGGAATAGCATGTCCACACTGTGGACATGCTATTTCGCTGCCTTATTTCGAGGACAAAGTTTTTTGTCCTTGAAATAAGTTGTTCCGAAATAATATGTTATTTCGAAACGTCTTGTTTCGAAACAAGCATACCCTGTGTGAACATAGCCTATGTGTCTGTAACTGTAAGAAGGGAAACCCAGCAGAGAGTATTCCATCCTAAACTGTCACTCTGTAATGCTCGCTGAGATATACAAGTATTAATTGATATTCTTCAGTCTCTGAATCTCATTATAATTCTGTGTAAGATCTTAGAGTAAATGAAAATTTGTTTAAGATCTTTTAACTAAATGTTAATACTTGTTTTTAAAAGAAATTCTTGTTCTAAGTTTCTTCATTGCTCTGAATCTGTTCTTGATCGGCGGGCTGTAGCCGTGTTTTCCGCTAGGGGTTTTACCCATTTAGGCTGCACTGATCCCACCCTCCATCTCAGAACTAATCTGGTTTGAAGGCAATTAAATAATATTTGCTGCTTTCAGGTGGCTTAAAACCCACATGTGAGTTCTGAGATAACACAGAAAGCAATTCTCTCTCCAAGTAAAAAATGTACTACTGCTGAGAAAGGACTTTCTAAGGTGAAGGACACAATGGAAGAAATGGAGGCCTTCTCAGGGAGGCAGACCTGATAGACTCTAAGGTCAGAAGGTACCATTATGATCATCTAATCTAGTGGTTTTCAAACTTTTTCTCGAGACCCAGTTCAAAAAAATAATTTATGTTTACTGCCCAACAATGATATCTTTGAGCAACGCATTCTAGTCTTTTGGTGGAGGCATCAGGGGGTGCTTGACACAGTACTTAAGAGTCTGCAACCCAGTAGTGGGTCCTGACCCATGGCTTGAAAACCACTGATCTAATCTGACCTGTACAACACAGGCCACAGAACCTCATCCATCTACTCTTGTAATAAACCTCTAACCTATGACTGAGTTATTAAAAAGTCCTCAAATCATGATGAAAAGACTTTAAAGGTTCAATCCATCAATAAGTGAGCCATGCCCTATGCTACAGGCAACCCTGCACCCCCAGAGCTTTGCCAATCTACTCTGAGGAAAAATGGCTTCCTAGCATCCTAGTGCTGTGGTAGTGAATGTCCTTAAGAAATTAAGAGTTTCTTGAATATCCAGTATAGTTGTATCTGGAGCCGGTAGCACAACCTATTTTGAAGACTACTGAACACTTCTTACAATAAGGGCTTATTTCAGTTGCTTATACCATTGCCTAACGACAACTACATGGGATGAAACTGTCTATCCCAGGTATCTGTCATGGCTTGAATTTTGGGAGGTTTCAGCCAAAACACTTCAACTACTTCTAAGAATGAGGTTATGGAAAGTTACATTGTTTTGCAATGTTAAAAACAAAATTCTGTTTACTTTTTCTTTGACAAGCTGTAGTTCCATCCTACTTTGGACCAGCAACTTGAAATTTGGTGGCAAGGGAGTAGTTTAGCATCAAAAGTCACCATAAATTTTGTCCTCATTGAGCATACTCCATTCCCTTGCAATTCCAAACACTGACTAGACTGTGCATACAGCATTCCCACAGAGACATGGTGCATAATCAAAATCTAGGGCTACGGGGACTCAGTAAGATTTCTGTAATTGCTGCTGTGGGCAGGGATCAGCCCAGCACTGGAACTGAGAGCAGTTTATTTTGCGCTATCTGTGCTCTTTCCCTGCCAGCACCAAAGCAGCATGGAAGAAGAAGCCATCTGACAAATGCAGAGGGAACAAGAGCCAGGCCAGAGGGAATGAAAGGGTTATCTTGGGACAAGGAGACTGGTGAGACTGGAACTGGAGGGATATGGGGAAAAACAGAAGCTGTGAGTGGGAGCTGGGTGGAATTATGGACTGACTGAACAAGGAAACTGGGAGTTTGGTGTTGGAGTGGGATGAAGGGGGAACTGAGGCTGGTTGGACAAGGAGACTAGGTCAAGGAGCTGGGGAGAAGGTGGGGAGAGAAATGGACATTGGGTGAGAACCTTTGGAAGTAATGTAGGACCAAGAGCTTTCCTGTATAATGAATGAGGCAGGGGCTCTGTGGAAAAATAGTATATGATCATGTAATTAAATAAATTAATCATATGTAAATACAAGGGAGCTGAATTAAGTTGGCAATACCTTGACCTTAAGAGGTCTAATTACTCATAATTACAGTTGGAGGCAGTGGGTTCTAAGAGCTTCTGGTTATTAGGATCAAGTTTTTCAAAGGGTAACTAAATTTAGGTTCCTAAATCCACCTTTAGAGCTCTATATAATAATGGGGAGAAGGCATGTTCAAAGGCACTTAAGTACCTAACTGCCATTGTTTAGGGAGTTACATGTCTAATTGCTATTTCTGCCTTTGGAATTCTTTGCCCAGGAATCTAACTTACATCACACACATTTGAAAACACCTTAGTACTTTGATATAAACAAAGGAAACCAGAATCAGCCTATTTACATTAACTAACTTCAAAGGATAAGTAAGAGCTGACAGTCAAAAGCCAGACAATAATTTCAAGACATAAAGAATGGGGAAGAATGTAAGTCCTAAACTGTCTGCTGCAGAGTGAGAAATGGGAAAAAGGTTATGAACTAGTGGCAAAATTTCTACAGGTTTTATTAACTTTGTGAATTTTGTCTTTCTGCATCTTAGGTGATAAATAGAAAGTACCTGGGAGATTAATTTAAATTGTTTACAGTACACCTTTGCTATGTTTGCTTGTGAGAAGAGTGCATTTCTTCGTTATATTTAATACAGCATGAATCAACATTTCTGAGGTCAAAGGAAAGACTCCAATATTGATTTCATTGGGCTTCGTATGCTGTGGGTGCAAATAAAACCATGTTCAACTGACTAAAAGAAATGACTGCCATCTGCAGATATTTTGTATTCTTCAATCAATTATTGGAGACATTTTCTCCATGACTGTGCAGTATGTACCAATTTTTTCTCCATTTAGGACAAGAGGAAAACATGTCTTACACTGCTTAGTGGTCTTAGAGCATGTTAGGCTATAATAAAGTAAATTAAAGTCATGCAAGCAACATATTCCTACAGTTATTCTTTTGCTTCTGATCTATAGATTATACTTCTATGGCTTGTTGAGGTCTGGTTAGATGTAAACTTCAAATAACATTTATCAAAAAATTTATTATTACTCATTGTAAGCTTACTAATGCCAGCTTTTCTGCAACAAAGAAAATCATCTTCTCTTATCAGAGAGATGGCTTGCAATTTCATCATAACTGTGGTATTTCTAAGTACTTATTTTAAAAAGACAAAATAATTCTCATTTTAAAAGGTCAGCAGTTAACCACTGCATAGAACAATGCTCTAAACTCTTAGGAATACAGGCATCTATCTAGTTTAGGTAAGGCAATGTGAACATGAACAAATAGAGATTTATGATCCACTTTTATGTACTGAAAAGCACATTGCAGTATGTAGAGCTGTATGCATTATTTGAAATGGATTGTTTAAGAAATAGTATGTCACCTTAATTCTCATCTAAGCTGTTCTCCAAAGTAGACAAGAGTTTCTTGGTTTGTTGTTCACTTTCCCATATAACTTTATGATGCTTTTATATTTTACATAGTAGAGTCCCAAGTGTTCCAGCTGAGAATGGACTGGGAAACAAGAAATTAACTATGCAACTTCTTTCCATAGAAGCACTAGGTCAAGAGAATTTAGGGTTAGAGTGTCAACAGAAGTCAACACGAGTCTTTGCACTGACTTCAAAGGAGTCTTGGACAAGGCACGCAGACAGAAGGATATCACAAAGACATCTATTCTTTGCGTTCCCCACCCTCAAAATAAAAAAAGTTGTGATTTCATTGTCAGAACCAGTCCCTCAACCTTTATGTAAGTCTTCAATACATTCCTGAGGACTCTGGTCCTTTGCTTCATCAACCAATACTGAGCTCTCTTTCACCGCCTCTGCCCTCTGACTGACTCTCCTCTCACAGAAACTGTAAGTATCATTGACAGGAATTTTTTAAAAAAGATGCATATTTAAAATGTTTAAGATGTATGCATGCAACTCAGCCTGATTTTCATGGGAGTTGTGCAGAGAGACCTGAGGGCATGATCTAGCCTAAGAGTTTTAAAGGGCTATTAAAATAACTTTCACCTTTAACTTATCATAGTTCTGTTTCAAAAAGGGTAATAAGCATGTGGCATTAAAAATGATTTAAAAAAAAAAACAACATAAAAACTACACTACCAAAAAACAAAGTTGGAACTCCTCCCAAAATGGAATCATCATTTTGTTCACATCATTTCATTTAGCATATTACTATTATTACTTCTTAGGCACTGATAAAACAATTGATATTGTACAACACAGAGATATCAGTCTAGAACAGGGGTCTCAAACTCAAATCACCACGAGGGCTGCATGAGGACTAGTAGAGGGCCGCATGAGGATTAGTACATTAGCCCAAAGGCCGCACCACTGAAACCTTTCCATAAAATGATATTGCAAGTATTGGTAACGATCGTGTCATTGCGGGCCGCAGGAAATAGCTTTAGGGGCTCCATGAGGCCCACAGTGGGACCACATGTTTGAGACCCCTGTTCTCGAATGCAGATGTATAAAGAGAAGGCACCCTGGAAGATCCAACAGAAGGTGATGCCTTTGATAATTTCTTTTCTTCATCTTATTCTTAGCCAGTAACTGAAATATTTTAGAGGTGAAAAGGGTTAATAATAGTAATTTCCTTTCTATAACACTAACAGCGTTGGTCACTGTTGCATATTTCTTGTTACAGAAAGGAAGGCTAGAGGCAGTCAGAAAGATTGGCAAAACCTTACAACACAATTATGTTGTGACACTTTGCTTTATTTTTTAAAACTAGCTGGTAGATAATTGGAATCAGGAACTCACTAGAACCAGCCCAAAAGTTACTATCAACAAATTAAAATAAAATATTAGCAGTGTCTGTATAGGAGGTGAAAAAAAAATGCCACAGAAAGGCAACACAAAGCACCAACTCAGCTGGAAATGGTCTATGAAAAGCAAAGGACATGGACTGCAGTTGTTTCATGCTCTGATTAGTTTTTGTTGAGATTGCCTGAGGTACAATTAACTAATCTCTCTTTTTCAGAAAACAATTTTGGCCTCATAATTTTTCATCTGAAGAAGTTATACAAAACATCACAATTTACAATATAAAATCGTTAGCAGCTGAAAGCTGAATTATTTTCATACAGTAGAAATAAAAGTTATATATTCTTAACATAAAATTGAGTTCTGTTGTCCCCTTTCCCCTCCTTTCTGTTACCACCACCAAACAAAAAAGAAAGAAAGGAACTCATAAAAACGCAACTGTTGGGTAAGCAGTATATTGGCCAAAATTCAGGGTGGGTAATTAATTACATTCTGCGTCTCCAAATTCGCACAGCAGAGTGACGGAGCCAAATAACTCTTTACTTCCCCTTCTATAAAAGACCTGTTCTGTAGGGTTTTGTGGTAAAAGGGCACTGTGTTCCACTTCAGAGAAAGGCAGCAGCTTTACTGGAGAGAAGTTAAGAGGCATTTACAATATTCTGAAAGACTACAGCTGAATATACAAAAGAGCCAGGAGCGTATCACAATAAGTTTGATGAGTACGTCAACCCAAGTTACCCAATATTTGTTTACTTCAATTTCAACAAACACATGAGGCCACAGAACAGTCCACAATGAAGTTAAAGTTTCCGTCTGTTTCATTTCAGCCACTGGCATTCTTACAGCAGGCTTATGTGGCTATATGCATCCCCTCCGCAGACCCCATGCTATCAGCACTTCTAGCTATCATTGAGATAACATGGACTTCCTGAGGAAAATCCAGTCCATTGGTGAGCTTCCAGAAACTATCATCCCAGCCATGATGGATGTAGAACCAACATCCCACACAATGATGGATTACAAGTTATTAGAAAACCCATCCCAGATGATGCCACAGCACCCTTTGTGCTCACCCACAACCATTTCAGATTTCAGGATAATTTATAACTCCAAGTCAGCAGCACTGCTATGAGTACCCACATGACCCCACAATATGCCAACATTTTTATGGCCAACTTAGAACAACATTTTGTTAAGTCTCATCCCAAAGCACCTCTCCTCTACTTACACTACACTGATGACATCTTCATCATCTGGACCCATGGCAAGGATGCTCTTGAAGATTTCCACAGAGATTTCAACAATTTCCACTCCACAATCAAAACTTAGCCTGGGACACTCCACACAGGAGATCCACTTTCTGGACACTACAGTACAAATAAGGGATGGACACATCAACACCACCCTATATCAAAAACCTACTGATTGGTATAATTACCTACATCCCTTGAGCTTCCACACCACATGATCCATTGTCTACAGCCAAGCCCTAAGATATAACCACATTTGCTCTGGTCCCTCAGACATAGACAGACATCTCTAGGATCTCTATCAAGCATTTTTAAAACTACAGTACCCACCTGGAAGTAAGAAAACAGATCGACAGAGTGACACGGGTACCCCAAAGTCAACTACTGCAGCAGAGGCCAAAGAAAGAAAAATCCCATTCTGTAAATTCCCGCATCTTCAAAGTATCTGACGAAGTGGGATTTTCTCCCATGAAAGCCCATGCAATAAATAAATCTGTTAGTCTGTAAGTGCCACAGGACTCCTTGCTTCTTTTGTCTGAGGGCTGTGACATGAAGGGATAGACAAGTGCCTGGGAAAAATTTGAAAAAAAAAAATAGACTGGGCAAACCTAATAAAAGAGGAAGTCAAAATCAATTTAAAATAAAGTAGTAGACCATCCTGCAACACAATAGCTTTGGACCAGCTACATTCATTTCCAAAAGAGGGGGCAGTTTACAGACTGCCAAAGCCTCTCAATGCTTTTAGACACTGTAAAAGAAAACAGTATCTCAAGCCAGAAGTCAGCAGGCTATACAAGGATGCAGAACTAGTAGGTTAATTGTGCTAGTTGTGTTACAAAATCACTTAAGAGACTGGAGTTATAAACATTTGTTATGAAGCCTGTAGTTGAATAATGTGGCCTGAAGTTAAATAGCACCATCCTGAAATACTTAATGAGAGCAAATATCAAGTTTATGTTAATAGTAGACTTGCTAAACTTCCTTTGGTTCTGTATGTGCTATTACTGTAAATCATTTTGATGGTCTTGCCAGTTCTGTTAACTCTTGAAAAATAGTACTTGTATTTAGCCGTGGTGGAGGTGTGGTGTTTTTTTGTTTTTTTTTTTTTGGGGGGGGGGGGAGTGAGGTGGGCTGCTTAAGATACCAGTAAAACCTCTTCTTTCCTTTCCTCTGTTCTGTCATAGATTCTACCTCTCACTGATTTACTACTTGTGGGAAGTGCACACCCACAGGTTATACCCATGTAGGTAAATCAAATATTGCATTACAACATAGTTCATTTTTGTATTTTAAAACTTCCTCAAATTCTAAATCCAAGCCAGGGAGGATTCAGATTCAAGTCCTCTTTAGCGAAACACTCCCCACGCCCCACGTTTGGGGGCTTTGATCAATTATTCCAGTTTTGGCCCTTTGTTCATTATGTTTCAAATATTTTCATCTTGATGGGATAAAATGTTCACAAGTCTACGTGAATCAAGCAAAGAGCTTCATAGAGATAACAATATTTACCCATCTAAGCCACTATGACAGACAAGTTTTAACATATTTTCTTTTAATATTGGCATTATTGCAACACATTCAAACATATGAGCACAGGGTTCCAGCCCTGATCAACTTTGCATGCCAAGTTCTATATGCCCATCCTTCTGGCAAAGACTCAGGAATATAGTTCAAGTGGTATGATTAGCACTATGCGCCTTTAAAAAAGAAACTGATCTTGAACCAGTTTTCTCCCTAGTGGAAATGTAATGGCACCATCAAAATACTGAGTTAGGTAATTTTTGAAAACTTAGGTACAGGATTTTCTTATCAAGTTCCAAAGGCGCAGCCATGTTAGTCTAATAAAGCAAAGAAATCAAGAAGACTTGTGGCACTTAAAGATTAACAGATTTATTTATCACATGAGCTTTCATGGGAGAAAATCCTACTTCATCAGATGCTTTGAAGAGGGGGAACTTACAGAACTGGATGAAAATAAATGCAGGGGAGTGGAAGACATGGGATCAGGTCACACTGCAACAGCAAATCAGAACATTTATAAGAATTCAAACACTAGGAAACAGCACATAGAGGGAGGGTGAAGTCAAATTACCTGTTATAATGTGAAAAGAATCCATAGTCATGATTCAGCCCTGCTTTCACACAATCTAATCTGCATATTATTTGAATTTTGGCTGTTTCTCTTCGAAGTCTTGATGTCCCATTGATTTTCTTGAGGACCATCATTAACAAATCATCAGTGGTGTGATTAGGAAGATGGAAGTGCTCAGCAACTGGTTTTTGTGTGTGTGTGTGTGTTGTGATTTCTGATGTCAGTTTTGTGTGCATTTATTCTTCTACGTAGAAACTGTCCTGTTTGTCCAATGGGGGCATTTCCAGCACATGATGGCATAAATCACGTTAGTGGATGAGCAGATGAAGGACCCTTTGATGGAGTAGCTGGCTTGATTAGGTCCTATGATGGTGTCTTTAATGCAGATATATGGACAAAGTTGGCAGCGTGGTTTGTTGCAGGGATACGTGCCTGCTTTAATGTTTCTGTTGTTAAGTCTGTAGTTGCTGGTGAGTATCTGTTTAAGATTCAGGGGTTCTCTGTAGGCAAGGAGAGGTCTGTGTCTCAAGGCTAGAGAGAGTGAGGGGTCACCTTTTAAAATAACCTGTAGGTCCTTAATGATCTGTTGTAGATATCTGACTTGAGGTTGTATGTGGTGACCAAAGGCGTTCTATTGTTTTCTTTTTTGGGCCTTTCCTGTAGCGGTTGACTGCGGGGTACCTGTCTAGCTCTGTCAATCGGTTTCTTTACTTCTCCAGTCGCATACCATAGTTTTAAGGAAGCTTGATAGAGATCCTGAAGATGTCTGTCTCTGTCTAAGGGATCAGAGTAAATGCAGTTATATTTTAGGGCTTGGCTGTAAACAATGGATAGTGTGGTGTCTTTAGGATGGAAGCTCAAGAAATGTAGAGAACTGTACCGATTAGTAGGTTTTTGTTATAGAGTATTACATTAATACACTATTTTAAAAAAGTCTTCTATTACCTCACAGACTAAATTGCTTCTAAATTTATATTTAAGCACAATGTATGCTATGCATATTAAATCCTTACAGCAGTCAAGTTTAAAATTTAGTATGTTTAATTTTATATTAACATTTTTAAACACTCAATAACATAACAGATTAATTTCTTATCAGAATTCATTTCTCTCTATTCTGAAGCTCAGTAAGGAGAAAGTGCACTTAATAGCAAAAGACTGCTACTGTCCAAGGCCCAGGCCTTACTCTAAGTGAACCCCATTTGTACGTGATAGAGCTATACTAAATTTATTTCTCCTATACACTGAACAAGTCCCAAGGATAGGCAATCAGGTAGCAGGGAATCTCACTCCCATGAGGTCTTCTACTGGTTGGGTCTGTAACTCTCTAGGGTGCATTGTTCCCCCTAAGCTGCACTGGTGTGCAGCCATGCAGAGGGCATCGCACACCTGCACCGGCATCAAAAGCGCACATGCAGCAGGGAGATGTGACCAGGCTGGGGGAGTTTTCAAATCTTCCTCCCAGTGAATGCTCAGATGCATGCTCAGGGTGGGAACAGCCTGGCCAGGGAGTGCCTCTTGGCCAGGTAAGGAGGAAGGGGCCCTGGGAGTCAGGGAGGGGGAACCAGCTGGGAAAGGGGGTGGGCAGTCGGGGTCAGCGGGGAAGACCCTAGGGATTGAAGAGCCAGTGGGCAGGTCAGGGAAGTGATCTGGAGAGCTGGTGGCCAGGCAGGGAAGGCACCTGAGGGTTGGGGACTTGGGGAACTAGTGGACTGAGGGGAAGGGGCCCAATGGGGTAGGGGACCCAGTGGGGAAGGGTCCGGGTGAGGTTTGGTGTCTGTGTCTGAAGGGGGATAACCTGTATCCATCCTGCCATACCTAGTGTAAGTGACTGACAACCCCTGAATATTCAGATTAAGGTGGGAATTGTTTGGCCTAATTTACTGATGTGCAAAGGAAGAGGATGAATTTGGAGCGATGGAACACTGATGTCTGTGGGAGGTTGAGCACAGCAGCTATAAAAAAAACCCCTTGACTTAGAACTATATGGGGTAGTGACAGTTCAAATAGAACATAAGGTAAAGTGAGGAAAGACTTTATGGAGAATGGAGTCAAGTGGAAGAAATGTACATGAAGAGTAGAACAATCTCTGTAACTAAGCCTCCCAATATGACTAATTAGAAATCTGCTTGTGAGTTAAAGTTGTTTAGGATATTCTTTGTCTAACCTTAACCTTTATGTTTGATTTTGTCTTATGTTTATTTAAATTTTGTTTTTAAATAGTTTATTAACATGAAAAATGGTTTTCAGTTTTGTGACAGAAATATTTAAGTTTATAAATATGCTGCAAACCCCATCTAAGATTCGTTATTTTTTGTTCTAGGCAGTAAAATTGGAGTTGATATCGAAAATGACTTTGTATTACTATATAATAAAGAGAATCTGCAGCATATTAACTCTGGAAAATATTAAACTAAGCTCCACCATTGGGCTGAGAGATTTGTATGCTGAGCTTTGTTTACCATTGTTAAACACTAGCCACTGTATTCAGTATACAGAGGCATCAAAGAATTCCATTTTAAATGGTAAAAACAGTTGACATCAAATGACCAAGACAGAAGACAAGCAGGTGTTGAAACAAGTGCAGTGAGAATTAGATAATCTTTTTGACTCAAGATAAACTTTTGGATATAAGGTTTTTAATTACTAAATAAATACAGATTGGATTATTTCTTTGATGAGATGGATAAATCTTCCATATGCCTGACTGTGAACAAGCTACTGTGGTTGCCTCCTTTTATGTACTTTCCATTGCTATAGAAATGTGAAGAAATGTGACACATGAACCATCCAAGAATGAAAGAAGGGCAACAGCAACTAAACCATATATGCCATTTTCTGTTACTCCCAAGGACCCCTCTATTCCACAGGCTGGGCTGTGTTCAAAACACGTTGTTGCAAGAGTTTGAGGTAATCCAATTTTTCCAGCCTCTGGATGTTTTTTCCTTTAAACTAGTTAAACTGCTACCACTAGTGACCAGTATTCCCTATAAGCTGATTATGCAGCCAAGTAAGTTATAGATGCACTCGGGGAGCCAGCAGGCAGTGGGGAAGCGGCCCAGTGGGGGTCAGGGAACTGGCAGGGAACTTGCTAAGCTGCACCATCAGCGTAGAGTGAACATTTTCACAGTGTGTGCTTTTTTATTGGTTTTCTTTGGTTTCCACATTAGTGTCAGATGTCTTCAAGCCACAGTATACTGTTCCAAGCTATTTTCTAAGTTCCTTACAGAATATTTAATTGTTAAATAAACAAAAACCAGAGCCTGATTCTGGTCTCACTTCCACTGTTTTCACATAGTTGCAATGAAATTCCATTTACTTCAGGGGGGTAACTTCTGATTTACACCAACATAAATCAGAACAGAAAAAGGCACATACTTATATGACCTTCCAAAAATGAGTGAAAAGCACAAGGAGAGAAGATAAAAATAAATAAATAAATAAATAAATAAAATAAAAAAAAAATCACATACTTGTCAAAGGCAATGAAGGATCCCTAAAATCAATAACTTTAGAGTAAAAAATGATACTATAACCGTAGCCATTTTCTTTCCAATGACATGAAACAGACATATATACACTTATAGCTCAGGCTATGTGGAAACATATTTTTTAGAATGCTACAGCTGTCTGAAAGCATTAGATTAGCATAGCCAAAGTAGCGCATGCATTCTTTCCAACACAGGAGAGGAAGCACTTATATATTGGTAATGCAATACTGTCAGCGAAGAGTTATTTTATTTTTAATTTTCTCCTGACTGCATACATTCCGATGTCTTTTGCAACTGAGGCAGATATCTGTTGACTACTGGACATTTTAATTCATTTGATTTAGAATGCATTTATAGCAGTCATGGCAGTAAGATAACTACAGAGCTCCTTTCCATTGAAAAACAGTATAAAGAAGGAATTTCACAGCTTTCTTGCCACTGAATCCTCATTAGTTTCAGTCTGAAAAGACCTACAATACATGATGTAGAAGATCCAATAAAGTTATGAAGGAAACATACATAAAAAGAATTACAACACTGTGTAAATCCTGCCCCTACCTTTCAGCAATAAAATGTGATTTTATATATTCGGTTTTGGTGGGTTATTAACTTCTAAAAAGAAACCTTGAAACATGATTTTTTTAGGTTTTTTTTAGGTGTTCAAAAATAGTGGCAGAGGGGGAAAATGGGGAGCATGTATAGACTATAATACGAAACGTACATACTGTACATTACTCATTACAGTAGTATATATTATAATCGGTAATCTCTTGTTATGTTTCCTATTTTACTTTAATGCAATACCATTTCAAACAGCACCATGTTAAAGCGCACCAGCAAATCTGTAGTACATACCAGAGGAGTCTACATGGACCAACTAAAGCATAACACATTTGTGCACTTTAGAAGACACACCTTTGTAGTCTGCATTATAGCTTCATGTACAAAACTTAAACACAAGTACTATTTCCAGTGTTTTTCCTGTGTTTATTTATTAGATAAACACCAATTTCTTTCGTAGTTGGTTTTTTTTCCCCAGCATTTATTGGTAAAAACCAAACATCAGAAGCCTTAAATAGACACAAGCCTAATTACAGCTATATCATATCAGAGCTCAGAGATAAATTATTCTTAATATTATCACTTTGAATGTCTACAGAGCTTTTTATCCAAGGATCTTAAAGCATTTTAGAAGTTTCAGAAAAGACTGACAACATTCCTATGAAGTGTGGGGTGAAGGGATAGACGGGGTTAAAGTAAGCTGGAATGGCCTGGAACATCGTTCCCAGGCCCACTTTTGTAGGGGCTCAGTGTTCTCGGCCCCCTAAAAATAGAAAATGGTGAAGGAATGCTGCATTCCGGGGCCCACCATTGAAAAATAGCAGGCCCTGGAATGGTGTTCTGTCGCCTGTTCTAGCAGGCTGGTGAGTAGGGCAGGCTCCCCTGTGCATGTGCAGGCTGCAGTTTCCTGGCCCAGCGTGCTGCCCATTAGTACTGGGGTGGAGAGTATTGGGGATGGAGAGTATTGGGGGGCGCCTGAGCTGGGAGTGGGTATTGGAGGCAGGGGGTCGATTTTGGGAACAGGGCAATGGGTATTGGGGGAGGATATTGGGGCTGGGGTGGATTTTGGGGACAGGGGAATGGATATCAGGGGCAGTAGCTGGAGTGCTTGAAGGGGGCCCAGGTGTATGGGATGGGGGCCCAGACTTGCAGGAGGGGGGCCTGCCCATGCAGGAAGAGGACCTGCCTGATTAGGAGGGTTCTGGAGCCCATGAAATTATACTTTAACCCCTGGGGATAGATTCAAGGAAGTGCTGAGCACCTTTATAGAATCATAGCATTGGAAGGGTCCTCAGGAGGTCATCTAGTTCAACCCCCTGCGAAAGAGCAGGACCACTCTCACTAAATCAATCTCCCACTGAATTTACTTCCCATTGAAATCAGAGAGAGTTAAAGTTGCTTGGTACATCATCACATCTGGACCACTTTATTCACCACTGAAATGTAGCCACTTCGTTGCTAATCCAACCAAGTTATTCCTGGCCTTAGCTCAGAAATGTGAACAGGGTAGAGAGGACACAAAGAGCCCTTTCCTGCAACACATGCGCACCCAGCTCAAAGATTAGAGACAATTGCACTTGGAGCAGAAGCATGCTCCCTTAATACACCCTTGACACATCAGTCGTCTCACAGAGAAGAGGCAGAGTCCTAGCTCAATCCCACTCTCCTGTACAGGTGTATGTAGCTAGGTGGGCATGCTGCATTTTTCCTAGACTCATCGACTTTAAGACCAGAAGGGGCAATTAGATCATTAAGTGTGAGTCTTTGTATAATGCAGGTCCTATAACTTGTTTAAACAAAAGCAGGCCTTCCACAAGGCATTCAGTCTTTCTTTGAAAACATCAAGAGATTCACAGTAAGTGCTGGGTGGGGGATGCAGGAGATGCTGAGGGTGAAGGGGCATAGCTGGAGGTGTGGTGAAGGTGGTCATGGGGCAGGGCCAGTGTTACTTGTTAGCTCCTTGTTCTTGAGGAATCAGAGCATAGCATTCAACCTCTGTGACTCACCTTCACACATCACTCCTGCCCCCCAACCCCGAACAGGAAATCAATCAATCAATCAATCAATCAATCAATTCACCCTTACCTCCTTTGCTAGGAATCAATCAAATCATAGGGCTGGAAGGGACCTCGTGAGATCATCGAGTCCAACCCCCTGGGAATTGAACCCAGGACCTTCTGCATGTTAAGCAGAGGTGCTAAAGAAAAAGCTATGAGAGAGATCTACTCACAGTCAAAAGCCATCAGCACACTAAATGAAGCTTCATTTGCATCAAGTAAGGAAGAACCAAGCTGCAAAGTAGGAATTGCACTCCACTCTGGGATAGAAAAAGCAGGAACCACATTGAATTCTGGGACTGAAGAAGCAGGGAAGCATTGCATGATGGGGGATCTCGCACACAGGCTAACAAGTTCAGCAGTTATCAAACCATTCTAGCCATAGACATGCTAACTGATGTCCAAAATACTGAATTTGCCTGATTGTATTGTGAGCTTCCCTGAACTATTACCACCCCAGCCAGGAATGTGTATTGTCCCTATTAAAAAGTCCCTATAAAAAAAAAAAACTCTACCAAAATCCAAAAATTGAGCCTGACACCTGGTTCTAAGAGCTGCCTCATCTCCACTGGGTTTCACGGTTTACTTGCTGATTGCAGAGAGAGCTCTGCCTGTCTCCATCCAGCATGCTGACCCTGAGCTGCATAGCCTATTTCCTAGGAATCTTTCTGCTACCCAGGGTGGTGATTTGATCTCATCTTCCTCTCTATATGCTGTTCCCCAGTGTTTGAATCTTAACAACTCCTTTGATTTGCTATTACAGTGTGACCTGTTTCCATGACTTACACTTCCCTGCATTTATTTCCTCCCATTCTGTAAATTCCCCCATCTTCAAAGCATCTGACAAAGTGGGATATTCTACCACGAAAGCTCACCCAACAAATAAATTTGTTAGTCTTTAAGGCTGTGTTCTCACACAGCGGGTTATTTCGATACGGATGTTTCGAAACAACCGTATATTGAAATAACACTCATTTCGAAACAACTTATTTCGAATTAAAAAATGTTAATTCGAAATAAGGAAACAACGGGAATCGAAATAGCAGGTTCACACTGTGAACTTGCTATTTCGGTACCTGGTTCAGGGGGCTGCAGCCCCCTGGGGGTGAGCCGCTGCGGCAGCTCATCCTGCAACCCCAGAAAGGGGGCTGCAGCCCCGGAAAGGGGGGTGCAGCCCCCGGCGGGGGGGCGAGCGGCTGCGGGGCGCTGGTGCCCGCCGCCAGAGCTGCCTCCAAACCCCGCCATGGGGTCGGGGGCACCGGGCTCAGCCGGCAGCCCAAGCTGCTCCCCCGACACTGCCAGCGGGTCGGGGGCGCCGGGCTCAGCCGGCAGCCCAGGCTGCTCCCCTGACACCGCCAGCAGGTCGGGGGTGCCAGGCTCAGCCGGCAGCCCAGGCTTCACCCCCCTCCACCCCACCGGAGGCTGCAGCCCCCTTTCTGGCGCTGCAACCCCCTTCTGGGGCTGAGGGACAGCCCTCAGCACCCTGGCCAAGGTCTTGAGGGTTCCCTGGCCAGGGTGCTGAGGATCCAATGTTGTTTCGGAACACTTTGTTCCAAAACAACATGTTCACACGCCTTGTTTCGAAACAAGGGTTTCGAAACAAGTTTGTTTCGACCCCAAATGGGGTTTAACTTGTTTTGAAACAACACAGTTGTTTTGAAACAAGGGCTTCCCCTTGCTTCGAAACAACTGTGCGTCGTATGAACAGCTGAAACCTTATTTCGAAACAACCTCTGTTGTTTCGAAATAAGGAGGCTGTGTGAACACAGCCTTAGTGCCACGGAACTCCTTGTTTGTTTTATCAAGAGATGGAGAATCCACTGTTTCCCTCAGTAGCTTGGTTCTAGCAGTGAATCACCCTCACCTGTTAAAAGTTTGTGACTCATTTTTATTTAAATTTGCCTAGCTTTAACTTCCAGACATCTGGCTTTTATCATACTTTCCTCCTTGAAACTGAAGGGCTCTCTAGGGCCCAGTATTTTCTCTCTGCGAAGGTAGTTACCTACGGTAATTAACTCACCCTTCAACCTTCTTTCTGACAAATAAATTGAGCTCTTTAAGTTTCATATTGTATGGGATTTTCTTCGGACCTTGAATCATTTTTTGGCTCTTTTCTGCACCCTCCCCAATTTTTTAACATCCTTCTTAAAATGTTGACACTAGAACTGGATGCCTAAATTCAGCGTCACTCACCAATGTCATACAAAGAGGTAAAATCATCTCCTTATTCCTACTCACTGCTTCTGTTTATACATCCATGGATTGCATTGACCCCTTTTGCCCCAGCAGCAGGTTCTTATAGGAGGATGCTATCTGCACTAAAACAAGGAAGGAAGCAGGATGAATACTCCCTATGTAAAACAAGGAGTGTAAAGGGTGCATACAGAGCTCTCTTCTTGTGGTTGTGTAATTCCACCAATCCCCCATACATTCTTGAGTTAGCTTTCTGTCTGTGTTGCAGGTATCTGAAAAACTAACTATTTGGGATATGATTGGTGTTTCTACTCTTTCCAAAGGAAATTAAAATATTATCAGCATATTGATCCCATAGATACAAACCCCAAGCCAACATTTTCTAACATAGGGATCTATAGGTAGTCATCTAAACTAATATTTTGCTACCTAAGTCAAAATGGCCTAATTTTCAGAACTTCTGCTGAGACACAGACCTCACTGAAGTCAATGTAAGTAGTAGGGTCTCAGCACTGTTGAAAATGAGGCCACTCTGATAGAGAGGATTAAAATATGGGTTCAGGTGCCTACATTTAGGCACCAAGGGTAGAAAATGATGGCCATCATTTCTAGTTCTTCCTACTGTTTGAAGTAATCTTCCAAATGCTTCAGATACTCAAAGAATAGCATTCCAACTGGACACATTCTGAACCTTTCTCCATTGTCTGAAGACTTGATGGCAACTAGTAAATGCAATGTGAATTACACCGTGTAAGATCTCCCAGTTCACTTTAATAATGGCAATGATGGAGAGTGTGACGCTAGGTTTGAATGACGACAACCTTTTCTATGGCTCACGTGTTGTTAAAAATATTCCAGCCTAGGGTCTTATTCTACAAAACTACCATAATTAAAGACCACCAGACCAGTACTGTACTGCTATCTTCTTGTCTTCTATATAAGTCATTTATGGCACTGAAGTTCCATTAAATGTATTTGATTTTTACAGTGCTATCGATCACTGCTGTAAAAGTGTAAGTCCCCACTGGGACTATCCCTTCAAAACTACAGGTTGAATCCATACCCAACTATCTGCAGCCTTAAAAAGCAAGTAAGAGGGCTAGATTTTCCAGGTAAGCACACATCTGCTAGAATGCATGTCCAGTTTGTTTTCTAAAAATACTGTGAGATTTGATTCATGCACTGGCAAAACACCTAGATGAAAGGAGAGAGGAAAAGAAGAAGAAAAAGAGAAAATCCATCTCTGTTCTACAGTCTGAGGCTAAATCCTGACATTTTGGGCTACAGCATACCTTAAAATAGGAAAGGATTTTAAAAATGGTACAACTAAAACATGATTACTACAGAAATATTAGTATTTTCACTGTTTAACTGAGCACGGTTAATTATCACTCTGGTTCTCACCAATGGGTATATTTCAGGTACAACTATCTATCTGAGCTTATATGAATATATATCTTGTTTTATAACTTTAAGCACTTGTTTCTTAAATTAGACCCCTGAGCATGACAGCTTTAAAATCCTTTACTCATCTATGAGAGGTCCTGTCCAGACAGCACTATACATAGTTCCTCACATTGCACTGACAACACATTTCACCATGCAAGGATCTCAACCAGAGATGAAATCACAATACTTAACCAATGCTGCACCCCTCCTCTCCAAACTGGACCAAGACCAATCATCTCATACCTTGTGCTGTATTTTGGATGTGTGTGGTACTTTTGCTGTCGGCCTAGTTGTCTTAAAGGTCACATGTAAAAATTGCTTATTTTCATAGGTGAAAGATGTCAAGCATCACTTGTCTGGCTCATTTAGTTCTCCTCTCCTGAGCAACTAAGGATTTAAGGGAAACAACAGAAAACCAAGGTATGGTGTACATAGCCTCAGATGAATTAAAGTAAAGGCTGCTTTCTACTGTGAGAGAAAATTTTGTCCCACTTCTGGTAGCTAAAACCAGGAGAAAAATTGCATATACAGGGTTACTTTAGAGACAGTCCTTTGTGGATACTTTATTTTCACCAGCAGTCATTCCATATTCTAGTTACCTTGAGTTTTCCAAAGTGGTGAGCTCTAACTTTTGGAACAATAAGTGTTAATATATTTCCTGGGGAATCTATAGGGAGAAATTAATATAAATTCCCTGACCTGGGTTATGCAAAAACCCAGCATTTTGAAGCTATGCTCTGAAACAGAGGGCCATTTTCTTCTCATTACCTGTTACTGAAGGCTAGGATCAAAGGTTATGTCTATACTGAAAAGTTTTTTCAAAATAAGAAGGTTTATTTTGAAAAAGCCTTTTACCTGTCCATGCATGCATTTTGTTATTTTCAAATAAGTGCTTCATCATTTCAGGGGCGGGGGGGGGGGTTCTATTTCAAAATAACTAAACCTCCCTTTATTTCGAAAGAGCAATTCTTTCAAAACAGTTATTTTGAAAAAAGCTATTCCAAGCCACAGAATTGGCTTTTTTCGAAATAATGGCCCTATATTTTTCCCTGCCTTCCCATCTTTCAAAATAGTAATTCCTACCTTATTTTGAAATAGATACTTCACTAGACTCCTATTTTGAAATAAATGTGAACTAATGCTATTTTGAAATAATTATTTTGAAATAAATTCAAAATAGTTATTTTGAAATAACTATTTTGAAATATCTTTGGCGGTATAGACATAGTCAAAGGCCCAAGCTGTACAAAGGAACAGCCAATCCACCCAGTCTTTGTTCTGGTTCTGGATCTAAGATGG
The DNA here is from genome assembly GCA_007922195.1 of Podocnemis expansa. Lineage (NCBI taxonomy): Eukaryota > Metazoa > Chordata > Testudines > Podocnemididae > Podocnemis > Podocnemis expansa. The sequence goes on along the minus strand of ML681964.1, from coordinate 6,658,592 downwards.
GTATGAACTTGTGAAACCCAGCTGTGGGTTTTGAAAGACTAAAACCTAGCAGAGCCCTAAGCCATAGTTGGGGGTGACCTCTGGAAAGCTTTTAGCATGTGTTTAGAAACTGTCGTAATTTTTATATGTTTTCTCTGTGATGCTTCTCTCTACCCAAGTGTGGGTCTCTGTTTGGGCCAGTTTTTTCTTTTGATCCTATTCCATCCTTATTAGGTTTTCCATCAAACCCAAGTTAACCATCCACACTAATGATAATCCTTGAAGGAGGTGATCTCTATGGGACTAAGGCACATCCCATGTCTCACTGGATGCTGTCAGTATATGTTTCTGATCTAAATACAAAGGAATCTGGTTGATGGACACTTCCAGGTGCATAAAAATTAACTGGTCACTTGCTCCCCACATACTGTACTTCAAGAGAGAAATACAATTCATTAAAATGTTAATAAAAATTGTCCTCAAGCAACTGTAAATCTGTCTTCTGGCACTTTCCAAAAAGTTGAGTTTTAATTCAAAGTATCCTAATGACTGTGAAGGAATTATTTTCTTAAATGTTCAGATCAATGATAGATTGAAGCTTGTGAGACACAACTGGCTCTTTAATGTGTCTCCTGCAGCTCTTTGCAACATATGATATTAAAACACTGTGTGATTTAATTATTAACCAATTTCAGGATGATTTGACTATTAATACTTGGTCACTGCTTCTCCTGTGAAATAAGCACACATGCCTTCCTCTGTTACACTATCTAATAATGAATACACACTACTGTAATAAATCAAATTATGAATTCACACTACTGTGATGCTTTTGGATATGTTGATCACTAATTTGGCTCCTGAATCAAATAAGTCTGAATATCACTGGTAATTGGCTAGGTTGGTTTCAAGCAATAGCTCTTAAGCTTTTAAGGTCTGCTGCCTCAATCCAGCTGCCAACCAAGCTGTGCACTAAGGCACAAATCTCACATGAAATTTTTGGTCATTAAGAAGTCTGTGTGTACAGAAGGAAGTCCATTAATAAATATAGCAACTGGACCATACCTATATTTAGGTAGATGGCACTCTTTTTTCTGCATCAGTGTTAAGCCTGTTCTCCAATATATAACATCAGTGGTACGGTGAAGGGCTACTGGACTCTTTCAGATGGAATGTAAAACTTCGGCCTTGACTGACTACTTGAAGCAATTGAAGATCCATTGGCATATTTCATCAGAATAGAGGTGTTAATCCTGGTATCTTGGCCAAATCCCAACATAATGCAACTCTATCTACTCTCTGCCTACATAACTTCACTCCACAGTTTCATATGAATATTGTATAGAGTTTCGGTGATCTGTTACACAGCTGCTGTATTCAAAGCCAGACATACGTAAATATAGATATAAAGGGAAATACATAATGTGCAATATAAATGCTTTATTGGCACACGTTTGGCATTAATGCATTAATCATGAGTGGAGAATCCATGCAAGAGTTATGTAGGCCATCTCAGATAAGTGCTAATAATAACAGAATTATGTATTCTACATAAGACACATACAGTTTTGGAGACCTAAACTGCAACATGTCCCGCAAGGGATTTACTACCTTGCCGAGTGAATTCCACTGAGCTCCAGTACATAAGCCACTAAATTCTTTCAAAATAGATGGCATTTTAAGACCCCATGACAGGATGGTAAAAAAAACCTATTTTAGACAAAATTAAAAGATTTTATTGGGATTAGCCTTCTTATCCTTACATCTCTAAATCAAAGCTCCCCTTCTTACCATGAATCCTACTGAGCAAAGCTCTTTGGGAGAGAAATTACGATAAATCTAAAACACCCATAGAAATACTTATCTACACTTAAAAATGTCAGACTTGTATAGCCTAGTTTTATATCATATCATTATGTACTAATTTGTGAATTTTAGCATTTTACCAAAGATTTTCATTCTTACAGTATTATAAATGTTGGCATGGCTGTAAAGGTGTGTATGTGTCACCATGCGTGTACCTCATGGACATAAAACATTTCATTAAAATAATTTGAACTGGAAATTATTTTTCATAGATTTTTTTCTCTACACCTTTAAGTGTTTACTTAGTATTCATGAAACATGTTGAACTGAAATTCTCTGTTTGGTGACACAGCAGGAGCTGAACTGCTCCACCAATGGGCCACGGCCTTGCCTTGGAAGAAGCAACTCTTGAAGGGAGGCTGTTTAGTCTCCAAAGTCTATTTAACTTACTGCTTGGAGTGCCAGCCAAGACTCCAATAAGTGCCAGCTGCAATGTATATTTTTGTGAGATGGATGACTGTTCACTGGAAACCAGGTAAAAGGCCAGCTACTGTAGCACTAAACTCATTTTGTATACACATCTCAACTGTCGTTAGATGGTAACAAGTTTTTATCATGGCTTAGCTGGTCTAAATCCAAGCTTAGGATTTAAAAAAAAAAAAAAAATTATGCAGTTGAAAGTGAAAGGAAACTCTAATGCGGATATGGGGCAAAGATAAAAATATGTTTATAAAGTTTTCACTTGCATTTTATTTTCAGTTCTGATTTGCTAAGTGATACTGTAGATTTTAAAGCTTATTTCAACTTCTGTTTGCACTGTTTCTGTGTATAGCCTATGCGTCACACCCATTTCACTCACCTTCCCAGTCTTAGCTGAGAACCCAAAGTTTCCACCTTTTATCTCATTTTTTATTTGATAACCAAAAAATGAGGCACAATATGACTGTGCAAGAAAAAAAAAACCCAAGAAATGTGTAAATTGCCTCAGCAATTTAAAAAAAATGTGAATTACGTTGTTAAAGGCAGCACAATGAGAAATGCTATAGACTAACTTTCATGGTCAGTCTTCAAAAAGTGTATGTACCTTCACTCCATCGCTAACAGTGGGAAAAAAAAGCAGCTAATACAATAAAAAGAGTAGAATTGTTGATAAAGTCAGGATTATTTGCCACTGAATGTAAGAATTATCTGATACTATTCATTATCTAATAATGCCTGAAGTAACAGGCTTGGCAATGAATAATTAAATATCTGAATGACTGTCATGGAATTTTTCCAAACTGAAAAATATATATTATTATTTCTTGTAAGAATCCTTTGAAAGTTTGAAATGGAAGAGTGAATATACACACTGACTTCTTATTTCAGCATTTCTCATGAAAGCCTAGCAGTTTGCATTTCTTACAAAGTGACACAAAATATACATGGACTTTTCAACATGTAAAAATCCCCAAACAAAACAAAACCAAAAACAAAACCAAAAACCAAAAACCAAAACAAAAACAAAAAAACCAAAACAAACAGGGCAGGTCAAATGTTGCACCTATCAGCTCTGAAAGACTCTAATCGTAGCTTTTTTTTTTTTTTAATTTTTATTTTTTTAAACCATGAACTGTAGGTATCACTACAGAAATCATGTAACAACTACTGATTTTTGTAGGTCTGCAATGGATTAAAAATGAAATTAGAGAGTCAGCATGCATTGACTCCCATTAAGTGACTCAACATACACTCCTTTTCTAGTCTATTCTGTTCTGTATTAGTTCTTATACTGTATAGTATAAGAATTCTGCGTAATTCACCATAGCATTTGAGTGCCTTCTAATAATGCATTAAAACCGTGTGACTACATGTCTCACAAGTTCACTCTCTCATCCTCTTCCCAAGCAAGAAAATGTCTGGAGCAGAGTATTTTGGTTTGGAATTCTTCTTTTATAATACTCCCCTACCCTCCCATTCCGGTATGTTTATGTTAGAGAAGAAAGATGAAAGAAATGCAACTTGCACTTGGAGTAGAAGGTAATAAAGTTTGCGGTGGTCCTTAGTTCTTACTGGATCTCATTTCACATTGGTGGACTGATCCCTGAGAAAGTTTTAATCTCTTGTTCTACAGTGAACCATGCTCTATGGATTATTTCCATTAGGCCACTCATCTTATATGGTCACTTTAGAGTATACAAAACTTTTAGGAACTTTTGTTTAACCTTTATTTAAAGGCCACTGTTGTGCCAATGTACTTTTCCAGTCTCTTGGTAAATCCTTTATGATGCTGTCTAGCAGATTGCCAACTCAGGCCAGAGCAATAGGACAATTCACTTGTGTGTGAGTAGCAAAGAAATGCTAAAAGGTCTTAGTATGGTCAAGCTAATTCACTTGTTAGAATAGATCAAAAGGAGATGTAGACTGTATTCGTTTTGCCTATCTATATTTTATCAGCACATTACATATAGTTATAGTATGTAATGCTCTATATTTAATTAACCCTACATCAAAGATGTATTTACTTGATGCTTAGACTTCATGAAAGCTAATGACAGGTTGTCTGGACTGCTGTAACTAAACACATTGTATATACATCTGTAACTGGATTCCCCATCAAACAGGATTTGAGCTTGGGAACTGTAAATGAAGTTGCATGATAACTTTAAAACTCGGGTCATTGTGTTCAACAATGAGAAATCCACAGACATAGTCTGTGTTTGCCAAAAGAGAAAAACAGGGTTCTCCAACACTACCTATTCAGTAAATATACAACCTTTCCCTTTTTTTTAATCGTATGTTCAAAGACAGTCTTCAGTGATTAATAAACAAGATATATACAATCTAAACAGGAAAACATGACAATTTAATCATTAAACAAATTAATTGTTCAGGGCAAACAATAATATTAACTATGGTTTCTGTTTCATCTGATCTCCAAATGAATCAAATTTCATCTGAGTACTATTAATTTTAATTAATAAAATTTAAAAATATTCTCCACCTCAGCAAATCCAAACTGATGGTCTCAAGGAAGAAATTAATATAATATTTGAAATTAATACTGCTGATAAACTTTTAATGACATCTGAATGGCTGAAATCAGATTAAAAATACCGATAATCTTTTGGTAATCTCTGATGGTAAAATCAATTTCAATTTTTATCCTCAATAACTCATATGAAGAATTGCACCATTTCTAAATGAGTGGGCAGATTGAAATTAATCACATTAATCATTCACTTGTTACATGGATTTGCATTATACCTGTCTTCATAAACGCATTCATACACAATTGTTATAACCAATATATAAATCATGGTTCTTTTGCAATTAAGTAATGATATCATTCCAGAAATTAATGCATTTCTTTGAAAATTATTAGATAGATTGTAAAGTGATAGATATAATCACAGGTAGACTAAAGCAATGTTACTTTATCTGGTATGTAACTCAAATGCTACATAACACACAGAAATCTAGAATAGCTCCCCCAATACAAAAGTGATGCAAGTTCTTTGTTTTGGTTGTCAAACAAAAAGCAGACTCTTTTATTATCCTCTAAGACAAATTTACAAAGAATATGATCCTGTCTTGAGTAAAGTGACCTGAAATTCCTTATAAATTGTGATGGAACTTCAGAATCACTATGGAAAACCCAAAGGATGGTTCTTCTGGGGATCATACTGAACAATGTTTCCCCAAGATACTACATACCAAAAGGCAACCAAAAACCATGTCATTCTTGTGCTATGTCCTCCTCTGAGCCTTTCTGATACCAAAAAGCAAAATTTCAAATAAAAGCAGTAGGGAGTTTGTCTAGGTCCCAGGACAAAATCTGTCATTTCAAAGGTAAAAGTGAGGACAATTTCAGTTTCAGATAGTCTTTTCAGAAATGTCTTACCCACGTTCAATTTCAGGGATTAGTGACACCCACAAAGAGAAAATGTTATTTTAGCCCTTGACTGCAACAACAGAGTCAGAGGATGCCATTTTAATATGGCTGCCCTTGGAATTGTGGCTGCAGCTCCCGATCCCACAGGAGTGGTTCAGGTGAAAGGAAAGATTCATTCTCATCATTCCATCTGGGGCAGGGTTTGCCCCAATTCTTCCTGTGGAATAGGCTGTGAGAACTGCTCCCAAACTCTATGGATCCCAAAAGACAAGTAGGATGCTAGTGCCATCTCCTCAGAGATGCTGTGACTCCACATCAGATGAGTCCCTCAAAGCCTGCTCACGCCTAACAGCACAGCTCCACTCTACAAGGGATCTTCATCACCAAGGGTGTGTTGATGGAAAATAAATAAATAAATAAAACACCTAGACTGCACTGACATTTCCTCATAAACTTTGCTAGGAACAGGGATACGGATGTGCATCATGCAGGCTCCACCCTGGTCTGCTCAGACCCTACCGTCTCCCCCTGCACAGATCCGGAACCAGTACTGAGGCCTCCACTGGGTTAGAGGGCAGGGAGATACTGTCACAGAGATGTCTGAGTTTGGGACAAAAGAAGAACTGTGCATGGAAGGTTTTTGCTATTTGTGAATCTGAAGAGCACAATTCCATTTTAGTTCCAGACGGTTAAAATTTATACCGTAGACCAGAACTAACTATGTAGCAACTGAGCCACATGACCATATGATGCACAATGGTGCTGCCAATGCTACAAAATTTAATCACACTACAAACATGTCAGGGAACAAACACCCAGTAATTTAGTACCCTCATTGGGTTACTTTGTTACGTGTAAGAGCCTTTTGACAAAAACACAGTAAAAAGGGCACTTCAGCCCAAACTTACAGGAAATGTTCACGCTCTCTTCCTTGAATCAAAATTATGTCATCATCCAGGAGAAAAAGGTCTTCATTTGGATTTACATAAAATTTCTTAAAAAGAACAAGAGACATGGTATTCAGAAATGTTTCTAGACTGAATATATAAATCCATGTTTATTCAGCATCTCATAAGAAATTAAAGTAATGGAGCTGGTCAAAAAACCAATTTTATTTTCTTCTCTATGGGAAATTTTATTTTTTAGCAGGGCGAATACTGAGAAATTTTCATTTGGAATTGTTGCGATGGTGCCTCATAAAAGCTATAGTTTGTGTACCTTATGTACTCATTCTCCTCAATAGGCCAAGCTTCCTGTGCAAACTACATCTCCCATAAAGCACCATGGGCTCCCATCTTGAAGAGGAGATGCAGTGCATCATGTCGAATAATTTTCAGCCGATATTTTTTAATTTTGTGTCACAACATTTTTTGATTTCTGATATAAAAATTTTCTCCATGGGTAGCTGTCACTATTCACAAAAAATATTCATTTGGTCATACCTCTAATTTTTCAGCAAAAAACAGTTTAGATGGAAAATGTTCCATCTTAACAGTCACAAGCTGGAACTGGATGACAGGGATGGATCATTCAATAAATTACCTTCATCTCTTCTTTCATGAAGTATCTGGCATCAGCCACTCTGATAAGAAAAGAATGCTGGCCCAAATGTATTATTGGTCTGACCCATTCTTATGTAATGTTCAGTTAGCCTCAGATAGTAACCATATTTATAGTAATTTGTCATGCACAAGCACTTATTTTATGCAATGGCAAAAATTAAGATAATGCAAAGTTAAGGCTGCTTGGTGATATGTCGTTTCCTAACAGAATACTGAGCTGAACAAAACTCAACTCTGTCTTCTTACAGCAATGCTCCACTATGCTCTGTTAACACACATACCTTTCTGCCAATCCCACTGTTGCTGAAGGATACAGACTCTCCACTTCCTCTTCCATTCACTCTCATCCACAGGATTCCATCTAACGCTATTAAATGACAAAAAGAACGGCGAAGTTATTAGTGTTAGTGGGGCCCTCTGGGACACTGTTAAAAGAAGGCAAAGTTAAGATTGTATTTTGACTCGCATCACAGCAATTGCTTCCTTGCTAGCTCTTCACAACCACCCCCCAACAACCAGCAGTTAAAGTAAGCCGGAACACAGTTCCAGGGCCCACAAATTTTAGGGGGCTAGCATTCCAGGGCCACTAAAAACTGCCCTGCCTGCTGTGTGCAGCCACTCTAGCCAGGCTGGGGAGTTTTCAAATCTCCCACCCTGAGCATGCTTGATGCATGCTCAGGATGGGAGCAGCCTGGCTTGGGAGCAACTCATAGGGACCCCCCTGCAGCTCCGGCCAGGTAGGGAACTGCCCTTTGGGGTTGGGGAACCAGCTGGTGGGGAGCAGGAGGATCAGGGAGCCCGCAGTCGGGATGGGGGGTGTTCAGGTCAGACCAGGAGGAGAGTCAGGGAATGTCACAGACCTGTGAACAATTGCCAGAGACAGGCAAGCAGCAGGGTGTTCTCTCTCTCCCTCTCCCTCTCCTGCTTCCTGGGAGTTCGCTGGAGGGGAGAAGGGCTGGAAAGGCATAGGGGAGCTGTCCAGTTTGTGAGGTCAGGCCCCAACCCTTTAATCCTCATTCTGCTTTTTGGTGAGGGGGGACGTGTCTTTGAAGAGGGAGGGAGGCAAATAGGGTTTAGGACAAACTAGGCTGCGGAGGGTCGCCAAACACCATAAAATTACAGACCCATGGTTAAAAAAAAAACCCAAAAAAACAAACAAAAAAAACCCCCAACTACCCTAACAGCCTATAAATAAATAAAAGTGTATGTGAAGTGGGGAAGAAATAAAACATGCTGTATTCTGACATCGTCTGCTTCATTCATATTCCAGAGGAGCAGTCATGTTAGTCTAATTTAGGAAAACAAACAAGGAGTCCTATGGCACTTTTAAAGACTAACAAATGTATTTATTGCATGAGCTTTGTTAGGCTTTGAAAGTGCCACAGACTCCTCATTTGTTTTGTCCTCATTCAGAATGAATTTTTACATCATAAAATTACACTGGCTGTGATGCTGTCAATTTCCTACAAGGAGTCTGGTGGCATTTTTAAAGACTAACAAATTTATTTATCTTATTATGTGAACTTTTGTGGGAGAAAATCCAGCTTCATCAGATGAAGAAAGTTTCTGACAAAGTGAGATCTTCTCCCATGAAAGTTTCATCTGACAAATAAATTGTTAGTTTTTAAAAGTGACACCAGACTCCGTTTGTTTTGCTGAAATAGACTAACACAGCCACCCCTTTAGAACCTGTCAATTTCCTGTTTCCTATTATTACCAGTGCCCAAAAACTGGTACCCATCAATTAAGTGCAGCTAAAACAGTGGCATAATTTGAAATTCCTGTGCACAAACTATTGTGAGTGAGTACCACTTTTGTAATATCATTGTATGGTGTTTATGGTATTTTTAGTGATGTCAATAAAAAGTTTACCATATTAGTTAAAAAAATTCAACTTCAGTTCTTCACGTCAGTACAAACCAAAATGCAAGGTTGGGAATCTTTTCCCTGTGACGATAACAGGAGGACAGAGAGGGCAGCGTGTGAGAGCAGGATGAGGGAACAGCAGGGGGCAAAGTATAATTTAGGGGGCCCTGGAATGCTCCCACATGGGTGGGCCCTGCCCCCCCGGACTCCAGCTCCTGCCCCCCCACATGCCAGTACCCCACCGCCTGCCCCCAGTACCCCTCCTAGTGCAAGCCAGGCAACCCCTGCACTCACGGACGGCAGCACGGCTGGGGAAGTGGGGGCAGTAGGCTCCGGGTCTGAGCAGAGGTGCAGCTGGGGCAGAGGCTGCAGGCCTCAGGTTGGGGTGGGGTGTGGAAGGGAAGGTGCTTGGGGCAGGGCTTGAGCCCCCCAGCAACGCCCCTGGCCCCTGCCCCTGCCTGCCAGAATGCAGCTCCAGGGTCTGCTATTTTTAGGGGCCCAGTGTTCGGGCCCCTGAAAATAGAACATGGAACCAGAATGCTGCGTTCCAGGGATGCTATTTTTCAATGGTGGGCCCCCCAAACTCAGCATTCCAGCTGCACGTTCTATTTTTAGGGGCCCCGAAATGCTGAGCCCCTAAAAATAGTGGGCCCTAGAACAGCGTTCCCCTCTTTCTGGCATTCTTTAACCCCTGAGGAACAGTGTGTGAAGCCAGAATCAGGGCCAGTATATTTATGGAGCAATAACCCTATTTTAATGGAACGATAATCAATGCATATGGTACTGAGAAGTGATTGCAAATGCTGACCTGGGCTGGGGCCCACACATCCATGAAGGGGGCCTGGACAATATGGGAAGGGGGGGATAGAGATCAGGAGGGTTCCAGGGCCCATCAAATTATATTTTAACTATGGGCAGCAAGCTACTATCAACATTTTGGAAAATGGCTGTTTTTTTTCAGGGTTTATATTCCCAAAGTCTCTGGCACAAATGACCCTAAATGTGGGAAATGTGGGTCACTAACCCTACTCTGCACTCCCACAAAGTGCAGCAAATGTCAACAGAATCCATGAAAGCATGGGGACTTTAGAGCATTTTGAATTATCAGCCTTTCATGAAGGATAGAGGGATTGTGAGGGAACGGCTTTTCTATACATGACCTCCAGCACTGGTTTTCAGCCAGCGTGCTGTAAGATTTTGTACAAAGGTAATAAAAAATCAATGTAAAACCAACATTGTTTCATCTTAAACAATGTTCTAGCCAACCAAAATTACAACTCATAAAATTCATGAAAATTAATCATCAAATTAAAAGCAAGGTATTGGTCTTTTGATTCCAAAATGTGGAAAGTGTAAACATAGGTGGCCAACAGGCAAAACTGAGATGACGTGTATTTTTCCAATAGATTTAAAACATTAGTATATTTCAGAGGTGTCAAATTCATTCAATGTGGGGAGCCACACTGGAAGGCAGGACACCTGCCATGGGCCATGTGGCCGCACGGACTCCCCAACTCTCTTCCCTGCCACTTCTAGAGTGGCACAGGCTTCCCTTTCCCCGCCCACACAGGCTTTCCAACACCTTCCCTTTTCCCTGCCTTGTGCCCCCCCCACCTTCCCCAGCTGGGCTGCTTCCAGATACCCCTCTCCTCATCTGGGCACCTCCTGGACCCCCTTTCCCCTTCCCTTTCCACTTCCTTTACCTGGTGGTGGCAGGCAATCAGACTCACTCAGAGCCACAGGCAGGCTGGGCTCCTGCCCCGCCCTCACGGGCACTCACTGTCAGTCATTCAGCATGCTGGCCTTTGGTTAGCTCAGTCCCAGTTGGGATTTCATTGGCTCGTTCCCACTTGGGTCCCAGCCACTTTTTCCTTTCCTGTTTATGATTCATGCAATGTGCAGTCAATCAGATTAGCATGCTGACTGACTGACTAACAGTGATCAGTTGAGGTAATGGGCAGTGCGATGGCCCTCCAGGAGCCCAGCCCAGCCTGCTGTGACAGACTCTGACTGGTTGGCAGACCACAGAAGCACTGAGCTGGGACTGACTGGAGTGCTTCCTTTGTTACCCTTTTCTGTGACTCGGATCATTTGAGTCAGCCAGAAGTACGCCTAGCCCTGGTCCGCCAGAGCCTGTCTTTGCAGTTCACGGCTGCACAGAGCTCCCAGGCATCACCCAGGCAGCAGCTCCACATGCCAGGTCAGCATCTTTGGCAGGCCAGATCCAGGCCATATGTTTGACACTCCTGATGTATTTGATCCCTCTTTAGTAAACGTGACATTTATGAGCAATCAATTCAGCTGAAAAAAGTGGGTGCTCCCAGGGCTGTCCTGTGGGGGGGGGGGGGAAGAGGGGTGATCACCCCTGGTCCTGTGGTTCCCTGGGCCCACACCACTGCCCCCCACAGCATGGAGCCGAAGGCAGTAGCAAAGGGGAGAGCTAGATGGGAGCGTGCAGAGCTGGCCTCTGCTCTGGGCCAGCTTGCAGTGCCCCCAGGATGGGGAACAGCCAGTCCAGGGGCAGAGTAGGCCAGCCCAGAGACATGGCTTCGCTCCCTCACTCCTCCTCTTGGCCAGTTGTTTCAGCCTAATGGCGGGGTGGAAGAGCAGAGTCCAGCCCCCAGGCCAGCCCACCCTCCTCGTCCCCAGCTCAGGGAGGGGGTGTAGGGTCCCCACCATAGGCTAGTTGCCCCAGGCTTTGCACCCCCATAGAGATGGCCCTCGGTGTGCCATGGAATTGTTTATCTCATTGAAACGTGCAATGTTACTGAAAAGACTGCGAACAATTGACCTATAGCACAGTGGGCCCCGGAGGCTTCAGTCCCCAGGACAGCCCCCTCAATTTCACTGCTCTAATAGCCATTCCATTACTTGTCAATTTCTCTGCTCTATTAAGCAGTGAAATTGACAAGTATGATAGCTCCCTATCCCAGAGTGGCCTTGATTGGCACTCCAAGACATTTCCAGAGGCTTGTAAATGAGCAATAAATAATCTCCTATGTACACTCACTCCTTAGTGTGCAAAAACTGTTCTGGAATAGTGTTACTCCCCTCGTTCATGGGGTTTTATTATTCTGGAATAAGAGGGCTCTTATTATTCTGGAATAAGAGGGCACAGTAAGGGGGATTCTGATGTAGATAGTGGACTTGTGAATGGGAGGTAAGACTTCTTAGTATGTTACAATTCTCAAGTATAGACAAGCCCTGAATCAGTTTTACTTGTTCACACTATACACCTTGTGTCAACAGTGGACGCTCTCATCAATTTGACTAGATCCAAAGGGGTAGCCATGTTAGTCTAATTCAGTGAAACAAGCAAGGATTCCTGTGGCATTTAAAGAATAACCAATTTGATAATAAACTTGTTAGTCTTTAAGTGCCACAGGATTCCCTGCTTATTTTACCAATTTGAATGTTTATGTGGGTCATTGTAGGGTAGTTTCTGAAAGGCAGCAACAGTCAGTGACAGTCTACACTGACACCATGTCAACCTAACTACATTGATTTAAGTACTATACCTCTAGTGGCAGTGGAGTAGGCAAGTTACATCAGTGGGTGCTATATTTTAGTGTAGACACTTACAGGGATAGGTTGATGTGAGCTGCCTGAACATTGACCTAGCTGCTGCATAGATCACATCTCAAACACAAAAACTGCTCCATCCTTACTAGTGAGTATCTCCACCTCCCTTCCTGAGTGCTTGGGTGCCCATGACATGCACAAAAGATACCCATTCTCATCTCCCCACCTAAAGGGGCAGGACTTCCCCAGACCCAGACTCTCATAAGGGTCAAAGATGGAGTTGCCTCAGATATTACCATGAGGGCAAGCCCCACTGATCCTGGCTCACATGAGGAGAGAAAAAGGGGAGTCCATCCTGTATTGATGAGGATAAGGTGCACTGAAAGAGCTAGGGAATGAGGGTTGAGCTGCACTAGTGGAGATACGGGGTGCAGGAAGGTTGGGATGCAGGACAACTGGGATGAACTATCCGAGTAGGGGATGAAGGGGACTGGGATCCACATGCACAGATGTGGGTGCCGCACCTGCATAACTTGAGCCTCAACTCTTTCCCCTTCCTCACCATCCATCCGTCCTCTCCCCATAACACTTCCTCCCTTGCTGCAGACGCAAACCTCTCTCCCAATATTCTCCCACTCCCTGCCCCTAATGCGGAAAGCAATCACACCTTTTTTCCCTAAACATTTTGATTACATTCCACTAAACTAAAATAACCATCTATAACTCACAAACTGTAGCAACTGCCAACCACTTCATTCAAACCCCTTTTGTTGTAGGTAGAGCTGAGATTAACTTTTCCTTTGTTACGTCAGCTGAAGGGTGAATTAACAGCCATCAGGCTGTCTCTGATTCATTCAGTCATCAGTTTAATGGTACACAACAGCAAAAGGAAACCAGGTTTTTGGGGAGAGTAATAAGGATTGCAAAATAGGAACCCATGGGTCAAGTGACCCCAAATTTGGCTTACTAATGCTACCCCACGCCTTCATGAGTCACACAAAATTTCAAAGCAATCTGATTAACCATTCAGATTTTGGAACAAAAGAATCAAGCTTCAAAGCACACAAAATAATTAGAATGGAAACGCTCTAGCCATTCTCCTGGATTGGCTCTTGCAGTGTAAAAATGTATGTTTGTATTATGTAAATGTATGTAAATACCATTCTCAGTTTAGGTCCCCCAAGGATTCAGAGGGTACCAGATACTACCCTTGGTAAAACTCAGCTGATCCAGATCATTTTGACCCATATCACATCAATAGATTGCTCTCTAGTTCTAGCCAAGAAGTCAACCCACGTAGAAACGTTTTTAAGACTGACTTAAACAAACAAACAAACAAAACAAAATCAATCAATCAAATCATAAGGCTGGAAGGGACCTCATGAGATCATCGAGTCCAACCCCCTGGGAATTGAACCCAGGACCTTCTGCATGTTAAGCAGAGGTGCTAGCCAAAACAAAACAAACAGCTCTTTCCAGAACCCCAGGCTCTAAAAAGTCTAAATATGGATCACTACATATACCCTGAGCCCCTGAGGCATGTCAAAAGTTAGAGAAATATTCAACTAAACATGTTGATCTAGCTGTACTTACAAAGGTCCACCATTAAAAAGATGTTATGACATAACATGAAGTATGGTGGCTCACTATGGTCCTCTCTACACTACAAGCTTAATCAACACAAGTGACTTTGGCATAAAGCCACTGCAGTTAGTTTATCATTTTTGCATATGCATACTTGACTCCTCACATCTCTGCTGCAAGTACTCACCAGGAGTTCTTGTGCTTGATGCATAGTGCAGTGCACCTTCAGTAAGTATCCCAATGTGCTACCCAGCACCATCCAGCAAACCATTTTTTGGTCAAGTTTTGGCAACACATGGTTGGACAGACATGAGCCCTGCAGGGGTGTCTGGGAGCAAGGGTCAGCTTCCCAGGATACAAATGTCTCCATCCCACATCATCATCTATGTCCCACAATTTTTTGCATCTTAAAAAAAAAGCGCCAATAGGCAGCCCTCCTCACTGCCCACCATTTCTGACAGACGCATAGAGCTTACACAGATCAGCACTGCTGTCATAGGAGTTGCAAGCACATGACACACGATCCACTGGTATTTCAGACCAGCAAAAAGAATAAAATCAGCAAAGAACATGATGATTTCTTGTAAGAAAGATTGCCAAGGGACATAGAAAGAACCATTCCCATGCTGTTGCTGGTGTTTATGGAGCACTTGCAGATGGCAGATTGCTACTTCTAAGCTTGAGAAAGGAGCACTGACTGATGGGAACGCATCGTAATGCAGGAGCAGGATGCCGAGCAGTGGCTGCAGAACTTGCAGAAAAAGAAGGTCACATTCCTGGATCTGTATGGTGAGTTCATCCTGGCTCTCCACCACTGGGACAACAGAAAGAGAACAGCATTGGCAGTGGAGAAGCAAGTGGTGATCACTCTGTGGAAAACTGCAACAGTGAATTGCTACCAGTCCATAGAAAATCAGATGGAGTTGGAAAATCCACTGGGGGTGGGGAGCTGCTGCCATGCAAGTGTGCAGGGCTATTAATTGTTTCCTGCTGTGTAGGACTGTGACTCTTGTGACTCTTGGCAAGTTGCAGGGCATAGTAGAAAGATATGCAGCAACAGGGCTCTTCAGCTGCAGTGGAGCTCTAGACAGCACACTATCCTTACTTTGGCACCACATCACCTTGCCGTAAAGTACATCAACAGAAAGGCCTACTTTTCTACTTTTCTGGTTGGTGGATCACCAGGGATACTTCATCAAGATGCCTGTTGGCTAGTCAGGGAAGGTGCATAATTATCACATCTTGAACACAACAGTGCTCTTCAGAAAGCTATGAACAGGATTTTTCCAGAGGTGTCACTGCCATAGAAAGATTTGAGACGCAGAGCCCTCACTTCCCATGGTGCAGGCCCAATCCAGCCCCTGCCTCCACTGAACGCGGGGTTCGAGTCTGGGTCCCAGCTGCAACCCGAGCTGGCCTGCCACCATCGCTGCCCCTGGGTCCTGGCCTCAGCCGCAAGCCGACCTGCCACCACTGGGCACAGGATCCATGCCCTCGCCCCAAGCCAGCCTGCCACGGACAGGCCTCAATTCCCTAGCATGGGCTTGGGCCAGCTTGCTGGGCCGGAGCCAGCCACTGCCTTCTTGCCCCAACTGCCACCTACCTGAAAGGAGAGGAATATAAATTTCCTTCCTCTTCTCCTGCTCTGCAGTACATGCTCCAGAGTAGGAGCCTATCTGAGCTCCTTCAAGGCAGGCACGGAGGAGCTCAGGGCAGGCGCAGGTGCTCAGGCCCTTGTCTGGGACACTTGGAGCCATGCTCCCTTCTTCCCCATCCCATACCCAGTGCCAGTGACACCCCTGGATTGCTCCTTCCCAACTGGCAGATCGCCACTTGGATGTTGAAATGCTAACAGTGATCCTGGGGGACCTAGCCTCTCTCTTGCTCATGAAGTATACACGGGGCACCTCAACAACATCAAGAAAAGATTCTTCTACAAACTCAGCAACTGCAAAATGAGAACTGAATGTGGTTTTGGTAGATAAAACAATGCCAGCATCCCTTCACTGCCCAGAGTGGATCTCCATGGAAAACCAAAACCAAAACCAAACAAAAATCAAGTCAATGGTTATAGCTGACTGCCTGTGTCCTGCATAATATGTGTGAAGCACAGAGGCGTTGCTGGTGCTGGGCACCCGGGGCATGTGCCTCGAATCCCAGCGCCGGTGTGCCGGGTCTGGCAGGGCCCCCCCCAGTCTCCGGCCCAATTCGATTGGAGATCCGGGGCCTAACCGCCCACAGCCACGGCAGCCCTGTCCCCAGCTGGGGATCTGGGGCTCAACCGCAGAGGCCACTCCTGGCCCCGTCCCCAGCCAGGGATCCAGGGCCCAGCTGCCTGCTGCCCCGGCAGCCCTGTCCCTGGTGGGAGATCCGGGGCCCAGCCACCCGTGGCCGCGGCAGCCCCATCCCCAGCCAAGGATCCGAGGCTCAGCTGCAGGCAGCAGCAACGGCTGGTCCAGCCCGAGCCCCAGCTGGGGATGTGGGGCCCAGCTGCCCACGGCCACTTCCGGTACTGTCCCCAGCTGGGGATTTGGGCCCAGCCACCCGTGGCAGCACACAGCAGCTTCTGGCCCTGTCCCCAGCCAGGGGGCGTGTCCTGTGGCCAGGGGCATGTCCTGCAGGCTGGGGCCTGTGGCTGTGTCCCAGATCCCTCCCCAGGGCAGTGACACCCCTGGTGAAGCACAGGGGAGAAAAGCTGCTGTCCAGATAGAGGTGGAGCACCTGTCTGCTGTGTTTGAACAGCCAGACACAAAGGTTATTAGAAGAGCTTAATGTGGAGCCATGTGGCACAGGGAGGCTTTGAAAGAGTACTTTAACAGCAAACCACCTTTAAGCACGGTGATATACTGTGCTCTGCCTGCCCCTGCATTTTTGGGGCCCTGTTAAGAATTCTTTGGTGTATACTTATGAAGACAACATTGTCAACGCACCAATAGTTTTGTGGTGCTTGTTGTACACTTATGATTATTACACCGTCATCACTGATCCTATGAGTTGTGTCACACTGGACAATAACAAGGAAGTGGGTAGTTTTGACTGGCACCCTGCAGCATATGTTGTGAACTAACAAAGATGAAATATTTTTCCAAATAATAGTATTTTATTTAGTAACAAAACCAGTGTAAAAAATCTGTATACCTAAACAGCCTGACTTAGCTTCACTTACCTAATTCTGCAGAGGAATAAAAAGCAGATAATAATGCTATCTCCATTGTACTGCCATTTCTTATGAATTTCAAAAGGGATAGCCGTGTTAGTTTAGTCCAGTAAAAAAACAACAAGGAGTTGTGTGGCACTTTAACAGATTTATTTTTTGCAGGAGCTTTCGTGGGAGAAGATCCCACTTCCTCAGAAGCATCTGAGGAAGTGGGATCTTCTCCCATGAAAGCTCATGCAAAAAATAAATCTGTTAGTCTCAAAGTACCACACAACTCCTTGTTATTTCTTATGGTATGAGTTAATTAATGAAAAGTCAACAACTGTGCAGTGTTACATTGGGGATGCCCTTGCTGTAATGGGAAATACATTTACAGATTTATCTGAGGTTCCTTCCCTGATATCAAGCTTGCCTTTGTTTTACTGCCAGGAATGATCAAACTGTAGTGAGTCTCAAACAGGTTCTGGCTCATACCATAGCTGGAAACCCTGGCAGCACATCCCTCATCATCTTCCACTTCCTCGTCCCATCATGCAAGGGCCTACGTCTCAGGCTGTTCAAAGGGCTGGTGGGGTCTCCGCTAAATGGTTTCTTTGAAAAAAGAGCAAGGCCCTGGATCGACTGTTGACCTCCTTGGTCTTCAGATATGCCTGACAGCTACTTTACTTGCACAGGGAAATATTGGTGGTCCCTTCTGTTTTCCTTCTCTTGCATCCCCCATGCAATCTGCTTATCTGATGTCCATGTCTCTACAGCAGGTCTGTAGCTGTGCTTGTATAGTCTCTTCTTGCTTCCAAGCTGGAGCATGTCCGGACGTATATCAAGCATGGTCAGCTGGGCAGTTGCATGCTGCAAAGGAGAGCTGCTAAGTGTGCTTGCTGAGCTATACAACCAGGAAAAAGCTTTTAAAAAATTTGCAGGGCCTTAAAGGAAGAGGGGGGTTTCAGGTCTTTAGGACTCCTGGACAGTGGAGTTCATAATTGTGAGGAAGAGTTGCTGGAAGACTGTTTGGGTTGACATAAATAATGCAGCATCTACATTCAAATCAGCTTAAGTACAGTGACATAATTCAAAGTTGCTGTAACAGGGCGCTTGCATCAGTGGGAGACAACTTCAACTATACACATGCATAACGAGGTTGATTCAAGACAGCTTACATCAGTCCAACATTGCAGGGTAGACCAGGTATATGGTTAAGTAGCTAACCCCCTTTTGCTCTGTTTAACTTCCCTTTAAAACCACTTCAGTTCATGACTACTTGGTGGAGTCTATTTCAAGACTTGAGTTGAACTTTACGGCAAGCAGAAGCATTATAACAAAGACATAATGGAGATCAGAATCAGTGGCAGAACTTCGCAAATTATTGGTACTGATATTTTATACATTTGGTGAGTGACTTAATTCCTGTGGTCCTGTACTAATACCCTTATTTGATGACTGTAACATTTCAGGATGGGAGAAAGAGTGAATTCACAGTGCCCATACAAATATGGCTGGTATGAATCTTCAGGAGAAAACATATTAAGGGAACTTGTACCCTTTACAAACAAAATATAAAAATCATTTCCATAAATGTTTGCAGGAAAGAAAAGAGCAATTTCCCCCCTCCTACTATGAATGGTCAGATTTTTTAGCAGCGTTTACCCAGATCAAATCAGCTGGTTGGGTAAAACATAGTGTAGGAGAGAAATGGGTGACCTGTAATGTGAATGAACTTCAGAACAATTGTTTACAGTGAGGTTGTGGCCATGTTGGCCCCAGCTTGTTAAAGAGACAAGATGGTTGAGCTAATTTTCTTTTTACTGAACCAACTGCTGTTGGTGAAAAAAGCAAGCTTTTAAGCTTACATAGAATTTTTTTTCAGTTCAAAGTTTCTCTCTTTCCACCAACAGAAGCTGGTCCAATTAAAGATATTACCTCACCCACCTTGTATCTCTTCATAACAATGGCACTTAACTGTAACTATGAACTTTTTAAAGTAATTACAGTCCTGAGTAAATTCTATCCTAATTTAACCAGTAACTTTCACTCTTTCTTCACCACTGAAATCCTATTTTCTAGCACAGAAGGAATAATTTACAATAGGAAGTATGTATTCAAAGAAGACTCAAAACAAAGGACCACTGCAGCACTGATGAAACCACTATGAATAATATGATTATTATAAGCATGAATACCCCCAATCCTGAACAGTCTGAGTCAAACTACAGTCAATCACATGTATACAAAGTACACCTGGTTATTGTCACCCAGTTGGTTGTAAACACGCATTCAGTAACACTAGAATGTTCTGTCTAGGGAAATACGATAAAAAGAAATTGTGCAACTAAACGGAAATAATGTCAGCTACCATGACATTTTATTAAATATATATTTTTCACTCTATTTTTTGACAAGCATGCATATATTACCAGTATTATTTTATACAATAATCACTAGCATGAAATATTTGAGGTTATAATGTAGAATGCAAAGGGGCCAGTTCTACTAAATGCAGAGCAACCTGTAAAATACTCAACATCTACCAGGCTCAAGGCACAATGCAATACAGGAAAAGGAAGGGACAAGTTGACCGAATAGATAATTCCAGTTTCTATGAGCCCACTCACTTTACAGAGACAATTCAAGTTGCACTAAATCCTAGTAATGGCAAGCAAATAGCCTACAAAAATTCCAGTGAATAAGTTAAAAATATAATATAAATTTAACAATGAAGTAGCTCTTAAAAAAAATCAAGAAAACGCTAAAGTAAGCCTGAGACCATCTGTAATATGTAATTACTCCTTAATAAGCAGAATGGATTTTCATTGTTACCACATTCCCAATTCAAGATGACCACACAATTTCTTATAAAATAATCAGTTTACATTACGAAGATGTACAGGAGCTTTTAACCAACTCACTTAACCAAAGATATAAGCTGTCACATTTTTAAAAAACTGAAATATACAATAATCTTTAAAATATTTATATAATTTATAGCATAATATTAAAATAATTTATGCCAATCCAATCCATTTTAAAATGCATTGCTTTCCCAGAAATAAGTAAGGTACAACTGAGCCCTGTATTACCCCAGTTTTAGACACATAATCGTATAACTCTGATTGCAGCCTACTGACATGGTGCAACACCCACTCAAAGCATCTTCCCTGGGATTTGGATTAGGCACTATACCTTGCTCTAGCAAGAAGACTGACTTAACAACAAAATACTGAAGGGGCCCTTAGTCATGTAACAGTGAACGTGAGTAAAGGATGCACATCTGGTTCCTACTCTTTTCTAAGATTTATTTCTGTGACTTCAGAACTGTTTATTCTGTGACTTCAGAACTTGCTTACAACATGGATTTTTAACAACAACAGGAACTTGGTGTGTCATTCTATCCTAAATACAACTTCATGTTCTCATTTGAGTTCTCATTAATTTGCTAATGACAAATAAAGACAGTTCTTTGCAGAAGTCTGTAGAACATGATCTATTAGCCTCTGTTGAAGAAGAAACTTTCGTTTACGATGAACGAGTCAGAAAATGACCATTAAAGCTGTCTTTAAATGAGCCAATGCCTAAGATTTCAGTGATCTCAAATGATATGGCAAGTTCAGAGAGTCCATGTTATTCTGTTATCAAGCCAATTCAAGACAAATAAGTGGTCCCAGGCAGGTTGCTGTATAGCTTAAGGAACTCAATTTGTAATCACCAGATTTATTTGTCAATTTTCAAATATTTCATTCTGGGTTTAATGAGTAAATTCTGTATGAAGTTAATGGAAGCTACATTTGTGCCGAGGTAGATGTGGTACTGTGGCTCTAGTGAAGTTGTGTAAGGTGCAGATCAATAAAATAATTCAGTCTCAGTAATAGTACAATACTGTATTGAGCACAATACTGCATTGAGTAGAAATCAATTTTAGCAACACTAGTTTGAAAAAAGTTAAGTATCTAATAAGCACAAACTTTTTAAACAAGATAAGTTATCTAGACTTCTTTACCTCAAATACAAAAGAAGTATACATTATGGATTTAATGGCATGGAGCATTTCAGTTTAAAAATAACAAAGCTGTTGCTAAGTAATAGGAAAACAATGCATGTGAAAATTACTAATGGGATATAATTTACTTTTTAAAGCTTCAGAAATGAACAATATTTTTTAAAAAAAACCTCTGGATGTTTTAGGCTGAGATTGCATATGCTAAGTTTCTACTAGGAGTAGTTGGTAGAGTCATAAATCCTTGCACATCAGGGTTCATAAAAAGCTGACAAAACTCAGCTACAGTACAGTAGCATCACAGAAATATTTCATTAAAAAATATCAAACTGATGAGAATTCTTGATATAAGTTATAAGGAGTGGTAAGATGTGAAGCACAGTGAGGTATTAACTAGAGCACATATTTATTTAGCTGTAAAAGTTTTTGACTTTCCTCATATGACCTTCCTGGCACATAACCAGAGTTCAGATCGTGTTGACATTTAATCTGAACATAATCCCTGAAATCTTTCCACTATTGCTGGGTTGCAGGGGAATGATTCTCAGGCAACATGCAGAGACTTATGCTATAAGTTTTATTTTCAGCTTGTGCCTAGTCTCTCTCTTCCCCAGATGTTGTAAACGATTCGTTTTAATAAAAAATGTATATCCCTTATTTATTATAGAAGAATGGCATCTAAAAATAGAAAACAACTCAGAGAAGAAGATACAAACAGAAAATAATTGTACCATTTCATTCCATCTGATTTTATTCTTATCACCACAATAATCTTTTAAAGATACAAACACAACACAAAGCTCATGAAAATCAAGAAGGCTCAGGGAAATGAGAAAGTGACCAGAAACAGAATCAGACTGGTTTGATAAAATATATTCACAAAATCTTATAAAAGAGTTTAATAGTTCTTCTATATTTTCTCCTGAAAGCCTCTAAACTGAAGTTCTAGGTCCCCATTTTGTGCAGGGGTACTGCGTGGATTAATTCCACAGTGATATCAGTATAAGATCTGGACTTTGGAGTGCAGAAGCAACAACAGTAATTCCAATTGGAAATGCATGCACTTGATTATCAGGTTTGCTCTTTATGTGAGCATGAAAAATTGAAAAGTATGCATCTTTATAATGAAGAAATATTTAAAACTTCAGTGAGACAGTGTGCCTGGAAGCTACAGAGATGACTTGAGTTTTGTCACTAGTGCATGAGAGTCTCAGACTCCATGATTTTCATGTTTTTTTAAATATATCAGACTCCCCCCCCCTCCCTTTTTTTGTGTGTATGTGTGTGTCAGGATTTGTTTGCACAAGGCTGGGGAAGCTCTTCTCTATAATAATAATATCACTGCTATCAGCATGAACCTTAAAATAAAAACTGCTCACAAAATCCTCATCCTCAGAGATCATCATTTTATTTTAGCCAGTGCTAACCGAGTGAACCCCTTCTGCTCTGTGTTCAATCCCTGAGATAACAGCACCATGTACAAAACATAAAAAAGAATAATATCTGTCAGTCTAGTGACTCAGCAACATCTGCTTGCATTGCAGTTTCAGAATCATGAGAGACAGACTCAAGAGCCTAAATCTCGCTATGGAGTATAAGGATATTGTGCAGGCAACCCCATCAGGCTTTGAAGAGACAGTAGGTTTTGCATACACCAATCACAGTCAGGATCCAGGAGGAGATGCTGGCAGTGATTATTTGAGGAAGCCTCTCTTCATTATTCATTCTCCATTTACAATGAGAAGGTGAGGTGTAAGGGAGGACAGAGAAATAAGCACAAAGAATATTACACTCTACAGACAGACATTCAGCTACAACCTGTTTTAACATTACAAACTGTGTTCAGTTAAAGCATTAATAACGCTCCAGAATTATGGGGTACCTTCCCTCAGATAATCTCAAAGCCTTTACGAACAACAATTCGCACAACACTCCTGAGAAGCAGAAATATTATCCCATTTTTATCTATGGAGGAACTAAGGCAGTACAGTCAGGCTGTGTCGCTGATTTGTTTGCACATACAATCACAGTAATGAGGTACATCAAGTACTTATGCAGAAAAATGGGAATGGTCTGTCTTAACTGGTCACGTGTATGTGCTAATACTCAATTTTGTCTGTGCACTTGTGGTTTTTCGCATTGAAATTAAGTGTGCACTTAAAGATGTATGCAAACTACATGCTTTCCTA
The DNA here is from genome assembly GCA_007922195.1 of Podocnemis expansa. Taxonomy (NCBI): domain Eukaryota; kingdom Metazoa; phylum Chordata; order Testudines; family Podocnemididae; genus Podocnemis; species Podocnemis expansa. The sequence continues at coordinate 6,635,065 of ML681964.1, read as the reverse complement.
AAAAATAAGTCGCTGGGCAAATTGCCAAGGTTCACATAGAATTAAGTGGCAGGAAAGGGGAGGAGCCTAGGGGCTTTGACTCCAAATCTCACAGTCCAGTAGCCGCTAGATCACATTCTAGAACAGGGGTGGACAAAACTGGCTCAAAGCTAGGCTCTAGCAATTTAATTTTTAGTTGCCAGAGGGCGCTCCTCCATTACATTTCAGCAGTGGAGCTAAGTGACAGACAACTAAAACTGGTCATCATGGTGACCAGAAACAGATTTGTCGAGGCATCTTCTAGAAATACTGTAATAGCACAAAAGGAAACATAATTCATTTCTAAATGTAAAGTCAAATATTTGTCTGAAAACTAAAAAAACTGGGGGATTATTGCTACAATACATATAAGAACAAGCAATTAAGAAATGTGAAGAGGATGTTTTCCAACATGTACGACTTATGTGGTTTTACAAAGTCATTGTGAGTAGACCTGTTTTTCTTTCTGGCTCAGACTTCGAGCATTCGGTTATATTTCTTTTACCATTTGTCAGGAGTTTTCTGTTCTAAATGTCTTTATTCCAGGTTCCTGATTTCTCTCATTTAATTATAGATCCCTCAGTCTGTAAATTTAGGATGACCAGTTAGTAAATGTGAAAAATTGGGATGGGAGTAGGGGATAATAGATGCCTATTTAAGAAAAATAACCAAATATCAGGACAAAATTGGGACATCTGGTTACCATAGATAAATTCTGTACTTGACTTCTGGGTAGGAGTGAAGACAAGCAGATTAATAAGAAACCCGAACAGCACACTAAGATATACCTATTTTAAAAGCTTTCCGGAGTTTAAAAATAAGACTATGCAAATCTCATTTGAACCTAATGAAAAGCTCACAGAGACTGGAATGTCTTAGCATGCTTGTAAACATACATATAAAGCCAGGTAGGTGATTGAATGTCATTAGGCAAAGATTTCCAAAGCCTAGGAGTCATACTAACACAGGACTTGTCACCTGACATCTCAGATCTGAATTTAGCAATTTGCTACAGCTTTGAAGCTGACGTGTGTTTGCCCAGATCAACAGAGCTATATTGCCAGGGGTGTGAAAGATCCACTGCAGTACAGCTGCATGACTGTACGAGTTTAAGAGTAGACATAGCTTTCATGGGGATTTCCTGACAGGAAATATGCCCTCCTACATCCAAATAGGCTGGTCAGGCCCATCGGGAAAAAAGGTGATTTCAGAACAGTTATAGCAAATGGTTGGTTCAGGTGGGCCACTGGCCTTTTCCTAGCAGGTTAAAAGGAGCATGCCAGGCACCTTTTAAGTGTAGCTATAGAACATGTTCCAGGTTGTTTCTTTGGCTCCACAGTTGCAAGAAGTTCAGATACAAGAGTTATCACCTGTAGTATCTGTAGTGATATGGGCTCAGCTTGGGTGCAACCACAGCAGGATAGGAGACATAGAAAGGAAGAAGATGAGGTCCAATCACCTGTTGTAATGAGAAAAAAAATCCAAAGTCTCTGTGCAAAAGAATAAATGGGCACAAATCTGACATCAGAAATCACAGCGTTAAAAAACAAGCAGGTGAGCATTTCAATCTTCCTGATTATTCCATTGATGATTTGCTAATTGCTGTGCTCAGACAAATGAATAACAGTCAAGGCTTCACAGAGAAATTGCAGACGTGGAATACATTTGCAAATTAGACTGAGTTTCTTCAGGGTTAAATAAGGACTTTGGATTTTTTTTCTCATTACAACAGATGATTTGACTTCATCTCCTCCTATATGCTGTTCCCTAGTGTTTGAATCTTAACAACTGCTTTGATTTGCTGTTACAGTGCGACCTGACTCCATGACTTACACTTCTGTGCATTTATCTTCCTTCCATTCTGTAAGTTCCCCCTTCTTCAAAGAGTCTGACAAAGTGGGATTTTCTCCTACAAAAGCTCATGAGATAAATAAATTTGTTAGTCTTTAAGTGCCACAGGACTCCTTGTTTGTTTTGCTGAACTAGACTAACACTGCTACCCCCTTAGAAATCTGAGAAGGAAGAGGCAGGAGCAACAAATACAGTGCTAGAGTTAGCAGAAGAGCTACCTGCACACCCATGCTCAGGCCTTGGGCTACTCATGTTGTCAACTCCCACAATTTCTTTCTCAGTTGTCAGTTTGGCTAACTTCAGGATGATAATGATAAGTTTCAGCTCTCATTGAAATTTCAGCACTGCTTATGGAAAAATCCCTCTGATTAGATGTCTCCTCCAATGCCCCACCTCTGGGAGAAAGAGCAGCTAATCAGGGTTGCTGAAAGCAGGCAGCACTTACTCCTCCTCCCTGCAGGAGCTAACACCATTGTCATAAGAGAGGGGAGGGGGAAATGGAGCAGAAAAAGTCAGACAGCTCAGCTCCATACTTCCCCTCCAGCAAGCAACAGGATGGGTCCTCTGCCCCTTCCTCCTTGCTCTCCCTTCCTGCAATACCCAGCCTGCAAATGGGTTGAGGAGTGGGAAGAATGTCTAGAGCTGCAGAAGCAGCAAAGCAGGGCCGGGGAGCAGAATTTGTGGGAGACAATTACTTGTTGGGCAGAAGGACCAGCAGATATGGAAACAGGAGTCCAATAGGGGAGGCCCAAACCAGCTTACTGAATCTGGGTGCTAACTGTTGGGCACATGCACTCTGTGGATAGATGTGCGGGTGCTGGAGGGTTAAAAAAAAACAAAAGGCAGGTGAAATCACAACACTGCCTTTAAAAAAAAAAAAAAAAGAAAACCTCAGTATTTGCGAGGCTGGACACTGGATTTTGAACTTTCGGCTTGCCAACACACTGCCATGCTGGCCTCAGGAGCTATACTGGGGGAGAGTTTCAGGCATAAAGATGGTCCTGCCCCTAGTGCTGAATGGTGATGGCTGACCCAGCCAGACTGCACAGCCATGCTGCTGCTCTTGCTCTCTTAGCAGCCAAATAGCCTCAGTCCCCACTTCCTCAACATCCACCAATGTTACAGTCCCCACTTTCTCAATATCCACGGAGAGATGTTACCTACAACCCCAAATTAGACCTCTACAGCACATCATCAAGAATCCATAGTCTATTCTACAAGATGATCCCTCACTCTCTCAAGCCTTGGGAGACAGACCTCTCCTAGCTTACAGACAGCCCCCCAACCTTATCCAAGTACTCACCAGCAACTACAGACCTAACAACAGAACCATTAAAGTAGGCATATATCCCTGCAACAAACCACATTGCCAACTTTGCCTCAATATCTGCACAAAAGATACTATCACAGGACCTAATCAAGCCAGCTACTCCATGAAGCGCTCATTCATCTGCTCATCCACCAATGTGACATTATGCCATCCTGTGACAGAAATTCCACCTTCCCCCCATGGCTTTATATATTTGACGAACAGGACAGTCTCTGTGTAAAAGAATAAATGAACACAAATCTGACATCAGGAATCACAACATTAAAAAACCAGTAGGTGAACACTTCCATCTTCTTGATCGTTCCATTGATGATTTGCTAACTGCTGTGCTTGAATAAATGAATAACAAATTAATGTTTCAAAGAGAAACTGCAAAGTTGGAATTCACACGTGAATTTGACATTGTTTCAGGGGTAAATAAGGACTGCAGATTTTTTCTCATTACAACAGGTTGTTTGACCTCACCTTCCTCTATATGCTGTTCCCCCCTGTTTGAATCAAAACTACTGAATTGATTTGCTGTAACAGTCTGACCTGATCCTATGACTTACACTTCCCTGCATTTATTTTCCTCCCTTTCTGTAAGTTCCCCATCTTCAAAGCATCTGACAAAGTGGAATTTTCTCCCATGAAAGATCACGCGATAAATAAATTTGTTATTCTTTAGAAGTGTCACAGGATTTCTTGCTTGTTTTAAAAAATAAATATGATTTGAAGGTGCTTCCCTACTTGCCACCAACAGAGGAAGGAACTATTCTAGCATGATCACCAATAAAAGTAAAGGGGGAAAAAGCAACAAAAAGAAAAAGAAAGTAGTCAGTGATAAATAAAAGATGGAGATTTGGCTGTTCATATTTTAAAAATCTGAAAAATTCCATGGCCTTCGTCTAGTAATGGGTGGATCCCTTCTCCATGGACCTCCTCGATGTTACACGTTCACTTTGTAAAGTTGGTAGGTGGGTTTTCACACTAATCAGTATGGTACTCATTCAACTCAAAATTATTTATAGAAGTATACATGACCAACAAAACCAAAACATTCATAAAAAGCCTTTACATTTATCACTTCGTATTAACACCTCATATTTAAATTCAGTCATTTCTGTTGACATCACTCAAAACGTGTTGCACATCAAATGAGGAGATGCAATTTCCCAGTGAATAAAAAAAGCTTACAAACCTTTCAGATCTAGTTTTAGATCTGTTTGAGTAAGTATCAAATAGTTACATATTTACTAATTTAATTAAATATTTTCTTAGTCAACGATCAAGTTAGTTTTCATCTTCAAGCCTGACTTTTCAAGTTCTCTGTAACATCCTGCAAAGAATATCTGGAATTTCACACTGCCACAGTTCAATCCAAAGTAGTTTTGAAAATGTTGGTGGGGGGCAGGACCAAGACTTAATTTTAAAACTCCTTTGTTTTTAAAATTGTCTTGTCATTTATATTTTGAAAATTTTCCTAATGCTTTTTGACTCCTCATGTCTCACAAACAGCTTGGCTGTCAATGCAAATTTATTTTGTCTACATCAACCTGCTCACCCACCATCCACGTACTTATATGGTCTCAATATTGTAGTATCTGATCACCTTCCAAATACATAAAATCTGAAATAACAAATAATCTCTCTCCTTTTCTTATCCCAGCCTTTAGAACAAACAGACTGATTAGTTTATCGGGATACTTTAATACGTTGATGTGCATGAGTTAGTGCAAAGAAGATTCAGATGCATTTTGTATTTAGATCTGCAACTGGTTCATGGTTTCACAGGCCAGAAGGTAGGTACCACTCTGATCATCTAATCTAATCTCCTGCGTAACACACACATAATCACATGCATAACACAGCTTCCCTAAATTAATTCTTGTTTGAACTAGAATGTAACTTTTGGAAGCGCTGGAGTCTGTCATCACTCTTTTCCCATGCATGAGTACGTTCTATAGTCCAAAGTCCATTTCCTGCAAAAGTTCTGTATCCCACAAATGAATTTTCCCACCTCCTTTATCAACTGCATGTTCCAATGTAACAGCTGGTTTGGGAGGCCTTGGTTATTGTACTACTGCCAGTTCCATAGAGAGCTCTGAATATCAAATATGAATAACAAATGGGGCAATGTGGTTGAACTTGGTTTTGTTAGACTGGGGAAAAAAGGAGGCTTTTACTAATTTTTTCATAGGATGAGATTGGCTAGTGGTGGAATCACAAATCATAGAATCATAGAACCATAGGGTTGGAAGGGACCTCATGAGGTCATCTAGCCCAACCCCCCAAAAAAGCAGGACCACTCCCACTAAATTATCCCAGCTAGAGTTTTATTCAGCTGGGCTTTAAACATCTCCAAAGACAGAGATTCCACCACTTCCCTAGGTAGCCCATTCCAATGCTTTACCACCCTCCTAGTAAGAAAGTTTTTCCTAATATCCAGCCTCGACCTCCCCAGCTGCAACTTGAAACCATTGCTCCTTGTTCTATCCTCTGTTACTACTGAGAACAGCTGAGCTCCATCCTCCTTGGAGCATCCCTTCAAGTAGTTGAAGGTTGCTATCAAATCCCCCCTCAGTCTTCTCTTCTGCAGGCTAAATAAGCCTAGCTCCTTCAGTTTTTCTTCATAGGGCTTGTGCTCCAGCCCCTTGATCATTTTTGTTGCCCTCCGCTGAAGTCTATCTAATTTGTCCATGTTCTTTTTGTAGTGGGGAGCCCAAAACTGGATAAAGCATTCCAGATGTGGCCTCACCAGTGCCGAACAGAGGGGAATGATCACATCCCTCGATCTGCTGGTAATGCTTCTTCTGATGCAGCCCAGTATGCCATTGGCCTTTTTGGTAGCAAGAGCACACTGCTGACTCATGTCCAGCTTCCCATACACCAGGACCCCTAGATCCTTTTCTATGCTGCTGCTACTTAGCTGATCACTCCCCAGCCTGTAGCAGTGCATGGGGCTTTTCTGTCCCAAGTGCAGGACTTTGCACTTGTCTTTGTTGAACCTCATGAGATTTCTATTGGCCCACTGCTTCAATTTGTCAAGGTCTTCCTGAATCTTCTTCCTGCCCTCCAGCATGTCTCCCACTCCCCTGAGCTTGGTGTCATCCGCAAACTTACTGAGTGTGCAATCAATCCCATCGTCCAGATCATTAAGGAAAATATTAAACAGAACTGGCCCCAGCACCGAGCCCTGAGGCACACCACTCGTTACTGGTTGCCAACTAGATGTGGAGCCATTGATTCCTACACGCTGAAACCGTTGATCTAGCCAGTTCTCTATCCACCTTACAGTCCACACATCCAACCCATACTTCCTTAACTTGCTGACGACAATGCTGTGGGAAACCGTATCAAAAGCCTTGCTAAAGTTGAGGTATATCACATCAACAGCTCTTCCCGCATCCATAAATCCAGTCATCTCATCATAGAAGGCGATGAGGTTGGTCAGGCATGATTTACCCTTGGTAAATCCATGCTGACTGTTCCTGATCACTCTCTTTTCCTCCAAGTGTTTCAGGATGGATTCTTTGAGAATCTGCTCCATGATTTTTCCAGGGATTGAGGTGAGGCTGACAGGCCTGTAATTCCCTGGATCCTCCTTTTTGCCTTTCTAGAAGATAGGCACTATATTTGCTTTTATCCAGTCCTCTGGCACCTACCCTGTCCGCCACAAGTTTTCAAAGATAATGGCCAGTGGTACTGCTACTTCATTGGTCAATTCCTTCAGCACCCTTGGATGCAGGTCATCTGGCCCCATGGACTTGTGCAAATCCAGCTTCTTTAGGTAGTCCCTAACCTGACCTTCTGTCACCAAAGGCCTCTCTTCTTCTCTCCAATCTGCCATACCCAATGTAGTGGGCTGGGAGCTGGGCCTGCCTGTGAAAACTGAAGTAAAAAAAGCATTGAGTACTTCAGCTTTTTCCTCATCCTCCATCACGAGGATACCTGTGCTATTCAGTAATGGACCTACATCAGCCCTGATCCTCTTCTTGTTATTGACATATTTGTGGAAACCCTTTTTGTTCTCCTTCACATCCCTTGCTAGCCACAATTCTAATTGTCCTTTGGCCGTTCTGATTTTACCCCTGCAGTCCCGAGCAATATCTTTATATGCCTCCTTAGTCATCTGTCCAAGTTTCCACTTCCTGTAAGCTTCCTTTTTATGCTTTGGCTCAGTGCAGAGTTTTCTGTTAAGCCACACTGGGTGCCTACCACATTTGCTGCTCTTTCTGCTCATCGGAATGGTATCTTCCTGTGCCCTTAGCAGGGTTTCTTTAAAATGCAGCCAGCTCTCTTGGACACCATTGCCCCTTCAGATCAGCCTCCCACAGGATCCTGCCCATCTGTTCCCTGAGGGAGTCAAAATCTGCTTTTCTGAAGTCCAGGTTCTGCATTTTGCTTCCTTCCTTTTTTCCATTAATCAGCATCTTGAACTCTAACATCTCATGGTCACTGCCGCCCAGGTTGCCATTCACTTCTATGTCTCCAGTCAATTCTTTTCTGTTTGTGAGCAGCAGGTCAAGAGGTGCAAGGCCCCTAGCTGGTTCCTCCAGCATCTGTACCAGGAAGTTGTCCTCAACACTCTCCCAAAACTTCCTGGATTGCCTGTGCACTGCTGTATTGGACTCCCAGCAGATGTCAAGGTAACTGAAGTCCCCCAAGAGAATCAAGGTCTGTGATCCGGAAACTTCTGCCAGTTGTCCATAGAATGCCTCATCCAACTCCTCCTCCTGGTCTGGAGGTCGATAGCAGACACCCACCACAACATCCCCCTTGTTGCCCTCTCCTCTAAGCTTAACCCACAGATTTTCAACTGGCTCGGTTCCACTTCCATAATGGAGCTCTGAGCAGTCATACAGTTCTTTTACATATAGTGCTGCTCCTCCCTGCCTTCTTCCCTGCCTGTCCTTCCTGAACAACTTATACCCATCCATGGCAGAGCTCCATTCATGCAACTATCCCACCATGTCTCTGTTATTCCAATTATATCATAGCTCCTTGTCTGCACCAGTAATACCAATTTTTCCTGCTTGTTTCCCAGGTTCCTCGTATTCGTATACAGGCACATTAAGATACCAGGCTGATTGCCCTGCTTTCCCAAGTCCATTTTCAGTTCTGTTGCATCTACCTCCTTGTATTTTCTCCTGGGATTGTCCTCCCGCACCTGCCTCAGGTATTAAAGCTTCATTAGAACATCTAACACAATTATTTGATCCCCACCCCCAAAGCTTTATCAGAGATCACAAAGACCATTTTATCCAATTCTCACTGCTTACCCAATATTAAAGGGATACTGACAACCTGAATTATAAAAAATTATAAAAAATTAAAAATTTAATTAAAAATTAAAAGAAATAACCATTTAATAATAATTATAAAAACTAGAATTTTAAATATTCAATTACTTATAGAACATCCTGTATATAACATATACAGAATTGTTTTAAATTCCCTTTCAAAAATGTATCAGGTTTTTCCTGCACTCCTAGCGTAGTACAGGAGAGAAGACAGACTCAGGAAGAACAATTCAAACACACTCTTTCCTTGTCTGTACACACTTCCATACCATTAGCTCTTTAATTTCAGTTTCAATTTATCCTTTAGATCTTGGGGGGGTGGGGGAGAGAGGGAAGTCTGTGTGGGAGTTTCTCCCATCAAACTGATGTAACCATGCTAGATCATAATTCAGGAAGTGCATCTGAGCAGAAACAAAAGACAATGAAACTGACAGTACGCTATATGTGGATGGCAAATTCAAAATGTGAAACAAGGTAAAAAATACTGACCACTACGTTTTTTCCTCTAATCTCTCAGTTACACACACTAATCTTAGGCTTTACTTGGAAACAATAGTAGGTTGCAAATTTTCAAACAGATAACATGATTTTTAAGTTGCGTGCAGCCCTAACATTTTAACCTGCCTAAAATCTTCAAAAAAGTATGACTACCATATATCATCGCATATAAGCTGAGAATTTTGTGCCTGAAAATTGGCTTCAAAACAGGCACTCGGCTTATACACAGGAGAATATGGTAGACAGCCCCAGCCAGCCCTTTCCCTGACCATGCGGCAGACCGGAGCCCCAGTGTTGCCAGGCGGCCATCTTGGGCAGTCGGCTGGGGCTGGGGCTGGAGGAAGGAGGGGACCCTGGTATCTAGAGCAGCCAAGTAAGGGGGTTCGGGGGGGGTGTCAGCCTGGACATTGAGGGGGGGATTCAGGGAGGCCAAGGAAGCGGCGCCAGGGACTGGAGGTTGGGGAGGGGGTTGGGGAGTTGGGGAAAGTGATGGGACAGCCGGGAGGGTTTGGGGGAGGGGTTCAGGAAGGCCAGGGAAGGGGTGACAGGGCTCGGGCATTGGGGGGGGAGTCGGAGAGTCCGGGGAAAGCGGCAGGAGGACCCAAGGTTTTTGGTGAACCCAGGGAAGCAGCAACAGGGACCAGGGATTTGGGTGGGTGACTGGCAGGCTGGGAAAAGCGGCAGCAGGGATGGGGGGGTGCCGGGGAAACGGGTGGAAAGGGTGTTGGGGAACAGGAGAGCAACAGCAGGGATCTGAGAAGGGAGCACAGGGGGGCAGCAGTGGGGAAGGGGCAGAGAAGGGGGGCAGCAGTGAGGAGCCAGGGGGGCAGTGGGGAAGGGGCAGAGCAGGGGAGATCAGTGGGGAAGGCCCAGAGAAGGGGGCAGCAGGGAGAAAGAGGCAGAGAAGGGGGGCAGTAGTGAGGAGCCAGGGGGCAGCAGTGGGGAAGAGGCAGAGCAGGGGGGCAGCAGTGAGGAAGGGGCAGAACAGGGGGTAGCAGGAGGTAGCAGTGAGGGAAGGGTGGAGTAGGAGGTGGCAGTGAGGAGGGGGCAGTAGGAGGAGCAGAGAGCAGCAGTGAGAAAGGGGCAGAGCAGGGGGCAGCAGTGAGGGAAGGTCAGAGCAGGGTGAAAGCAGGAGGAGCAGGGGAGCAACAGCAGGAAACTGAGAAGTGAGCAGGGGGTAGCAGTGAGGAAAGGGCAGACCAGGGGGGCAACAGGGGTGACAACAGTGAGGAAAGGGCGGTGCAGGGGGCAGGAGCAGCAGGAAACTGAGAAGTGAGCAGGGGTGACAGCAGTGAGGAAAGGGCAGAGCAGGAAGGCAGGACTGAGGAATGGACAGTGGGGCGGGGAGGCAAGGGAAAAGCAGCAGCAGCAGAGATTTTGGGGTAGGGAAGCTGTCAGAAACTCCAGAGGAAGCCAGCAGCAGTGGGGGGGGGGGTAGGCACCAAGGCCAAAAGGGGACCTCGGCTTATACCTGGGTCACCAATTTTAGCTTCCTTTTGGGCTCAGAACTGGGGGTCGGCTTATGCCCAGGTATATACCGTAGATTAAAACAACAAATCCTAAAAAATACAAATGCCCATTTTCTATTTAAAAGAGTCCATTCCCAACATAGCATCACACTAACATATGGCAAATTATTCACTATAAAACAATCTCTACATGTTATCAGTTGCTATACAATATAGCCAAAATACAAACTTGAAAGCTTGAAAAGCATTTCCATAAAACTGGATGAATTCTCTGCATAAAGTTCTGTTCCATTAACACAGCACCCTGTGAGGATGCTGACAAGACTTAGTGTACCAGAACACCCTGTTCCTTTTGAAATCCTTACCAAGCAGTTAATTTTTAAATTCTCTGATCACTGATATTCCTGGGAGCTGCAGGACGCTCATCACATTTGAAAGACAGGACCTTAACAAGCATCAACAGTAAACTGCTAACAGTGTAGGGCTGGTCTCCACTAGAGGTACCATTGTGGCCGCTGCACTATCTAGTGAAGACATTCTATGATAGCAGGGGAGTGCTGTCTCATGAGCATGATCACTCCACCTCTGCCAGAGGAAGAAGCTATGTTGGCAGGGGTGTGGCTTTTTCACACCTTGGGGGACATAAGTTTGATTGAAGAAGACCTGCCATTTGTCCTAGTGAAGAGCAAATCAATAAGACAAAGTAAAAGTTGTGTTGATCTGTGTGTCTATGTGGGAGATGATAGTGATGAAGGACCGACAATACGGCACAGGGGAACTGGTTTGATCCCCTAACCATTCATTGTCAGACTTCTTAACATTTAGCTTTTTGGAAGCTGTAGAATTTTTGTTGAAAAAAGAATTTACTATAGGGTGTCACCTAAACTCTAATGAAGTACACTTTCTTTCTTAACGCTTTTTTTTTTTTTAAACAAAGATTTTGTTTGGGAATAGATAATTTCTTGAATCAGTTTTGGAAAATCCAAGTGAGAAGCTTCCACTTCTCCAGAAGGTCTACTAGTTTGCATGGCTTATTTTAATATTCAAGTACCCTTTCTCATTATAACAAAAGGACATTTAATGTATACAGCCATTTAAAAACAAAATAAATTAACTACGTGTTGGAGATTTAAAACAAAAGAAGGATCATGTCTGCATCACTGGAAGAACAGAGTATGAGACAATTGTAGCTTAGATACCGTATGTGATAGGAAGCCTTACAAATGTTATTTCATTGGACCTTAAATGGAAATTAGACCTAAACATAAAAGGAAATGGAAAATGAAATATGTAGCAGTAGTGGGAATTCGACCTCAGCTGTTAGCCCCAGAGGATCCAAAAATGCCAGCTTATATCTTCAGTCTTTACTAAAATCTTGTGTATTGAGACATATCTCTGGATGCATGTGACATAGGAAAAATAGCTTTTATGTTCATATCTTTGATGAAAACATGGAATGCAGACATGCATACAAATATTAATATTTTAAGCAGAATTCCAACAGCATCAACAAACAGTCCAAAAAAAAAAAAAGTTTGGGGCAGTCAATTGAGCAGTACTGAATTCCATGGAATTATAGCAATTTACACCAGCTGAGGATATAGCTCATAATCTTTTTAATCTTTTTGCAAAGCAAAATGCTGAAAATAGTCACTACTCAGCTGTTCTTATCAAGTTATAAAACTGGATTAAAGAGCTGACATACAGAATCTAAAATACACTCATTGGATTTTTTCATAAAAGGACAAAGGTTTTTTGGGCAAGGATGGAGCAAGTTTAAAATATGAATTGCACCCAAAGAATCTGTGGACACCCATGAAATAGACTATACAGATTTTGGATACAAAAAGGAATTTTACATCAGCCAAAAATATCACTTCACTTAAAAATTTATGATATTAGATTAATTTCTACCCACTGTGAGAGACTTCATTCTCTTCTACCTAAAACAAATAAATAAATATTTATTTATTTTTAAAGTAGAGGATGCACAAGCTGTTCCAAATTGTTTGGCTCATCTCCAAAATGTAGAATTCAGCACTGCTTCTATAAAGCAAGACAAGAATTGGAAGAGCAGTCTGGGTATTTACCTAGAAATGAGCACAGCGGCATCCCATTTTATTATTTATAGGGAGCTTTTTCCAAAGAGACAAATGAGAATCAATTGCTTGACATCCATGAACTATCAGTAGGTGCTAGGTGTTTAACTACAATTTGCACCTTTGACACTCCCTTCCATGATGATGATTATTATGATACTTAGTACTTAGAACATAAACTTTCTAAGTCCTAAACACTGTGCAAATGTTAAAGTAATGACAACTAATTTCCCTTCATAATTCCCATGGGCATCTCTTTAAAACAAAGCAGGACTTACGTAGACCAAGTGTACATCTATGCATATATGTTCCCTCTGTTATAGTCATAAGCATCCTGTAGCGACCCAGCTTAGCAATGTTTGCATGTCTGTATTAAAAACTGATTTACAATGTAAATGAAAATTTGTTAGACCAGTATACTTTCTGGCTTGTCATAAAAGCACCACCAAACAGCAAAACTGCTAGCCACCCCTTGCCAGAAGAAATCCCGAGAACTATAATACTGTATTACAGGTCAGGACTGAGATGCATTGAAAGTGACGCAGAGACTCTCACACAGAACCTGATCTCCTTAGGTCTACACAAGCCAGCCAAAGGAACAGAAAGGTGAAAACAGTGTATCAAAGCCCCTTCTAGTCAATGGGAATCTATTGATTCAACCTGGCTTTGGATCAGGTTCATGCTTTCCCTGACTAATACAGACTGGGTCACAGTGCCTGGCTCAAACCAGCATTACCGATCCATTTGCATCATATTCACCCACAACATTTCAGAGAAGGAAAAAAATTAGACTGAAAAAGCAACCTGAGTAAAGTTGTATATACCATCCGCTTCCCTTCTTGTAGCAACACATTTAGAGATAAAATGAACAGTAAGTCTTCTACAGTTCCTTCTTCAATTGTACAAGCTTACCAACAATCCAGAAATGATGCTCTAAAAGAGAAAATTCCTCTGGGATTCCCAGTAATATTTCTTTTTTTGTTTTTAAGACAGTAAACTCCTTGCCACAGGTGCTACATCTCTGTATCTGTGAAGCAGTAGCTAGAATTTAATAACTAAACATATAATAATTTGCAAATAACCATATAAGCAGAATGCAGGAAAAATGCTCTTTGCTATTAATCCTCCATTGTCAGCACTCTTCAGTAAATTAATTTCCACAATGCAGTAAATGCCAGAATAATTTGACTTTATAACACATCTCATAGCTAAAGATTTAGGTAATCTGTTTTCTCAAAGCCTCTTGAGGAGTTCCCAAAGCTGAATATTATTGCCTTTAAAAAAGGATTTGAGGAATTATATTTCATGGAGCATGTGCACACCATTACTACCCAGATAGTGAGCAGCTACCCAGATGACAATATATATAACCAGTCACTGTGCAGATTAAGTGCAGAGAAAGTAGTTTTCTCTTCACTGAAAGTGTAACACCATGTGGGACATGTCCAGAAAGATTGATAAGCAAAAGTTTAATTCGACTGTGGAATTCCATCCTTCCCTACTCTTTGCTTTTGATGGAAGTCTCAGAATAAGTAGAACAGATGAAAATACAAAGTGATAATTAATAGCTCATTATCTTTATCTAGCAAGCAGCAACCAGGTGTTGAGTCAGGGAAAAGAAAGTGACTCATAAAACAACTAGGGGAGTTTTCCTTTGGCTCCGCATGTCAATGTGAGCAAGCGCACTTTGACTGTACCCAAAGGCACTATCTACAAAACCAGGCGTTATTAAACTCAGTTGTGGATGAAGCAAGTTCTAACACAGATTGCTCCTGCCTCCATGGCCAGAGCCAAACTGTGGGATAATTTGTTTTTTTTTAAATAATAATGCCTTTTGGTTTGAGCCAAGCTCACTGAAGTCAACAGGAGCCTTCCCCTTGATTTCAACAGCCACAGAGTCAGATTCTTAGACCTGGTCTCAAGAATGTTATTGTTAAATCGCTGAATTACTGAAGTGAAATGTGGAAGAGACCTGATAGTTCAGCCAGGCTATCTCCCACCAGATTTACGACTTATTCTTTAGAGTACATTTTCTAATATTTTGCCCAGTCACGTTTTAAATGGCTTCCATCACTTTTCTTGGAAGACTATTCCATCACTATCCTTGGAGACAGTCCAGCAGCCTGTTACATCTCAACAGCATGCAGCTTTTCCTGACATTCACCCTCATTTGGCCTCCTTTTTTTTTCAGTTTCACATCACTTATACTCCAGCACATCATTCAAAATAATTCCCCTCCCTCCTTGGCCCTTAGATTGTTGTTATAACTTTAAATGAAATATACTTAATTCGGTCTTAATCTGTCCTCGAATATTTCCTCAAACCCACTGATCAGTTTTGCTACCCTTTTCTGGAATCTATAGATTGTATGATGAAAAAGTGTATTTGTAATACAAACACTGGTATAGTCTGGGTAGACAGCAAGCTCATGAGAAGTGATAGATGCAGAACAGAATGAGAACAAGGCAGAGTGAGCTATAAAGGTAAGTAGAGTTTTGCTGCAGCAAAAGTTCGGCAACAGGGGGAATAAGCTAAAGCTCTTCTTGTAATTATAATCTAACTACTAAAAGGGCACCATAAAAAGCCCCCTAGAAAAGGAACATGACTGCTGCAGGGTGGTTTTGGGAAAGAGAATGAGAAAATGGAGACCCCATAAATATGCCTAATAAACATATTCTAAACTTAGGCCAATAACCTCTAAAAAACCAACCATGCAGAAGTAAAAGCAATGCAGGAAGAAGCCCAGCAACAGAGTGGGGGCTACCCACTTAATTACACTAAATACAGCATGTATGATTACCTGCCTTGTGGGCAGGTGCCATATGTGTGCATGAGATGCAATCCACTCTTGGCCCTCAGAGACATTGTATGAGCTCTTAAGGACAGAGTGGCTAAACTGGAGGAGCCAAGTGAGACATAAGGGAGACTTTCAGGGAGATGACAGAGAGGTCCTATCCCCTGTCTGTCAGCATCAGTGCTGTTAGGAAGGATGAAACTCTTAGGAAAAGAGAACATCAAGCTGGAGTAGGGGAAAACAATCCCACACTTGGAACCCTCCTTTCAGAATACCGCCTATAATTCTGATTTTTGCATCCCCAAAAAGATTCCTTAGAATTTAAAAAGGTACGTACAGAGAAGGGTAGCATAAATGAGTATGGGTGCAGAACAGGTTCCCTCTGAGGAGACATGAAAAAGACTGGGACTCCTCATCTAAGAAAAGAGATGACAAAAGAGTGGTATGATAGAGGATTATAAAATCAAGAATGGTGTACAGAAAGTAAATGATGAAGTTGTTATTTACCCCTTCACATAACACAAGAACTAGGGGTCACCAGATGAAATTTTAATAAGCAGTGGATTTAAAAGAAGACAAAGGAAATGTGTTTTCACACAAAACATAGTCAAGCTGTGGAGCTCTTGCAAGGGGATGCTGTGTAGGAGAATAGTATAGCTGGCTCCAAAGAAAAATTAAATAAGTTTATCTAATAGGAATATAAATTTGTGTTAGCTAAGATGGTGTGGGACACACCCCAGGCTCTGAGCCTTCCTGTGCCAGAAGCTTGGAGTGGATTATAGAATGGATTACTAGAAATTGTTCTATTCTGCTAATTCTCTCTGAAGCATCTGGCACCGCACCAGCCACTGTCAGAAGTCAGAATATTGGGCTAGATGGACCACTGGTCTGATCCATTGTGGCTGTTCTTAAGGTTTAAATGCCTACAAAACCTATACTTTGCTGATGACATTGCCCTGCCAGGTGATATCCCCCAAAATTTACAGAAACAACCAACCAGGAAAAACAGCAAGACATGTAGGGCTCAAAATCTGTCATTACAAAGCAAATATTCTTGAAACCTAGACATCTGTGTGATGTAATATGACATTAGAAGGCAAAAATAACAAGAAAATACGAAAGTTTACCAACTTGAACAGCAGAGGCCTTGAGAAGGAAGTGATATCAAGGATAGAAAATGCACCCACAGCATTTACTAAACTCGACTGATGGAAATCAAAAATGTACAACACCAGAACAAAACTAAGAATTTTCAACCCAAACAATCTCAGTACTAACATATAGTTGCAAGAACTGGAAATCTATAAAACATTAGTAAACTAGATGCCTTTGAAAGTAAGTGCCTACCAAAGATTCTGGGTATGGGTTGGAAAGATCAGGGCATCAGCAAAAACATCTGAGAAATTATCAACCAGCAGCTTATTTCCATGAGAAGATGAAGGAAACTCTGGACATATTTAGGACATGCACTTTGCTTCTTGACACAGACTGCCACATGAAACTATCAAGTGAAAACAACAGAAACCTTAAGAACCCTTCACAGGGAGAGCAAAACAGCTGATCTCAACACTCTCAAACACTCAGAAGCAGCAGCAAATGACACAGAGGAATAGTAGAGACTAGTTTCTGCCTTGTGGACCAATACTGGCCATCCTTCCCATCCCAGTACTGTATGTAACTGACCATTTTTGTTACTCTCCTCAGAACTCCAATCAGGCTGTAACTAAGTAATAATTTGATTTGCTCACAACTAACTTTAACACTTGCTAAATGCAGCAATTTTGGAAATTCAAAGAGAACCTAAGGACCTTCAATGACATCTGTGCAGTCCTGTCGGGTGTATGAATCTGAGTACAGCTAAGGATAAATATCACCCTAAAACTTCAGTGAGTTTTGTTTGCTGGATTTTTATTTAATTCAGGAATCAATAAGGCAATGTGCACATGAACTGTCTGTAGAAAAAAAAACTAGCTTTCTACAGGCTTTATTTTCTTTAAAAGAATGATTTGGGTAGAACAGCATAATTCAAAACCAATTTGCTATCCCTCTCTCATACAGAGCTAGCTTCATCTCACCTGAACCATTAAAATCTACCATTGAACACACCAAACAGCTTATTTTTCAGAAAAGAATGATATGCTCATTTGCATTCTATTGTCTTTTTTATCTTCTTGATCACAATTAATCATAATATTTAACTATTATGCTATACCACATATTGTTTTTAAAAGGTAAGAACGATGTTTAGTTTGAACATATTCCATTGGCATTCTAGGGAAGGTAGAAAAATTGTCAAGGATTATGAACAGATTTACAAGGGGAACATGATAGTATGGCCATTAAATACAATAGTTTCAGAATGTTACTTCAGAATATAAGATTAGTGTAGCATAGCAGTCTGTGTTTCAAAGAGCAGGGTATAACTGCATTTAGATATGTTAAAGTGTTTCAAAATTTACTTGTTTAACCTCCTTTTGGTCTTTGTGTGGATGTGGCTAGTTCTCAGGGCAGTTAAAACTAATTTGAAAACACAACACGAAATCTAGTCACATAAACTGGACTCCACCAAGCACAGATTGACACTTTCCCATTCTGGTAGGTGCAGGATACTGGTTGGCTAGCGTATAGAATGGTTCTTGCCATTTTCATTAATCTTTTGCTATCAGCAATGTGGAGTTCCTGCCATTAATCCTTCCTTCCCAATCATTTCCAATGGGTTCATTTCCAACAGTGGAATTCACTCCTGGAAATGTGACTTCCTACACCTGCAATTCTCAACCACTGTGTCAGGACACACACTTGTGTTGCCACACAGCAGTAAGAGTGCCTTGGAGAGCCAGGGAGATGGCTGGATTGGGCTGAGGGGTAGTGGACTAGTGTGTCTAGTAGGGTCATGACATGCTGCCAAGTTGTGTCACAACATGTAAAAGAAAGGTTAGGAATCACAGTCCTACACCAAGGACTTAAGAGATGATGTAGCTCTGTATCATGGTTAATTTTGCAGGGAATCCTGACTCTTGGCATGAAATAATTAAAAAGATATATTCCTTTATTTCAGGTATTCTCAAGCGGCTCAAAACTCATCTTTTTAATTTTCTTGTCTGTCCTCATATTCTTATTTCTTTGCCTTCAAGATATAGTATAGTCTTCTCCTCTACAATCAGCAGAAGCAAGTCTTCCTGGTCCAGCATATGTCTGGGCAGGAGAAAAGGAGTGCATTTGAGGAAATTAATGCAAAGCAAATCAGGAATTTCAAATCTGATCCTGAGGGTTCCCCCTCAAATTTACCATACCCGTTTTTCCAATGAGTACATTCTGATTCTAGCAGAAGGTGGATTTTTTTTAAAAAATCAACTTCCCAGAAAAAAAAAGGTTCACAAACTGATAGGAAGCCAAATGCTCCTGATGGTCTTTTTCTGACCCACAGGAGAGAAGGGAAAGATTTTGTAACTAGGCAAAGTTTGAACAGCTAGATCCAGCCAGTCAGTTTGACTTAGCCACAGCCCACTGTCTCACTATACAACAAACATACGGGAAGAGTTATCAACTCTGGAGTATACTACAACCTGGTTTTGCATAGATAATTAGGAAGAGAAAAAAGGATGATCCTCTCCCCTTTTGGAGCTCACATAAGGACAAACACAATAGACACTGCTCAATCCTTGCTCCCTAGGAGGTGCATGCCACCCAAAAAAATAAGACAGGGAAGGATGTTGGACACAAGTCCATGCCCACCATTTCCACGCTGCTCAGATTCATGGAACAGGACAACTTTTCTGTTGTGAAGCAATCTGCACCATGCTACTGGCAGTCTGACCTCCTATTTTCAGAAAACAGCCCCAGGATAGCTTGTGATGCCTAAGATGGTACTCTGCTTAGGGTGGTATGGATCTGTACTTCCCCTGGCTCACAGATTTGTGCATATTGTGCAATTGTATAGCACCTTCTATATCATAAGGGCTGAGGAGTTTGAAATTTGTCTGTCAGGATAGCTAATGAAGGTCACCCAACCATACACTCTATCCTTGGAGGGAAAGTAATAGAGATGGGGCTTTGAAGTTAAAAAGGGGGAAAAAGCCCCTTCTAAAGTATCTATTTCTTCTTTTAACTGAATTTTAGAATCTAACAATGGCCAGTAGCCTATCTTCCAACAGTGGCCAATGTCAGGTGCTTCAGAGAACATAAACAAAACAGGTAATCACCAAGTGATCCATCCCCTGCCACCCAGCCCCAGCTTTTGGCAAACAGACTAGGGATGCTTCAAAGCCTGGTTTTTAACAATTTGTCTTATGCAACCAACTGTATACAATTAGGGAGTGTGGGCTTGGTATGTGGCTTGTGTTGCTCCCCTCTGCATTTCTTTTTGTTTTTTCCTTCTATTATTTTCATTTCTTATTTCCTATTTTCTTTTATCCTCGCCAAGATAAACCATTCATGTTTTGAAGATCTGGATACCTAATCTTTTTTCTAACTATCTCTGAACACATACAGCTTCCTGATGTCACAGCTGAATGCACATAAGGCTGAACATTGCGGCATAATAGTGACTTAACTCTTAATCTGAACTAAAAGATAAAACATTGGTACCTCTCACAACCAGAGGAAAGGGAAAATATTAATATTGACTAAATATTTCGTAGAAATATGCAGCTTATTATGCTAAGAATCTTTATTTTTATATCTACTTTTCTGGAATGACTGTGATGTATTCTTGCCTTCTCATAAGTTGCACACTGAGTAAATCTACATGTGGGCTGAGGAAAATGTGTTTTGATTTTGGCAAAACATCAGTCACTGTGTTCTGGTTTGCCAGCACAGGTAGAATCTTGCCTCCTTCTGAGCTTGTTTTGGATTCACTGCCCGTGAGTGAAATTTATTAAGCAGCAGCGGCAGATTCTAAAATTTTCCTTTACAAGTCTAGCAGAAACTATCTTATTTTATTTGCACGTGCCAAGGTTTGCATGCCAATAAACAGTGGTATTTCCCCATTTTTCAGAAAAGATCTTCACAGTAAAATGTTAGTTAAAAATCTCATGTTGCTAAGACCTTCAGTCCTTCTACAACATAACAAATAATTAACTACATCTGTTAAATAAGAGAATAGTGTACATGTGGTGCTGCAATGTACTCTTTTTATTGTCTGCTTACTTGTTAACTTACCAAATTCATTCATTTGCAATGTATCTCCCATGCAGGAGTGAAAACTAGCGAGGCCCTGAACTACAACAAGGATTGGCTATTGGACTCCAAGAATCAGTAGACACAGGAGGGTGATTAAATGAAGAATACAGTATCAAAGGTGAACTAATCAATGTCACAGAGGGGAAAATGGAAACAACAGAACAAAAGTTAGCTCCCTAGATTCTGACGAATGAGAATAACTTAAAAGCTCAGGATCAGCAGCAGTTCCTAGACATCCACCTCTCTATTCTGAGGCCATTTCTGTACTGTAATTAGACGACCGCAGCTGATCCATGCCAGCTGACTCAAGCTCATGGAGCTTGAGCTGCAAGGCTGTTTAACTGCAGTGTAGCTGTGCCGGGTCAGGCCGCAGGCCAAGCTCTGGGACCCTCCCACCCTGCATGGGCAGCTGTGAGTTTTCAACTGCGGGGTAGGCAGGGAAGACGTATGCCTGCCGACGGTGAAGTGGCCAGGTAAGGGCAGCCAGCGTCAGCAGTGCTATTGAGCATTCTCAGTACAAGCCAAGAAAACAGAGTGGGGGGTGGGGTGGAGAAGTGATCTCTTATGCCCCTTCCCATGCTTCACCTTTGTGTGTAGACATGCCCTCACAGACCTTGGGTGAGGGAGTTGCTGAAGGTTTAATTGAACTAAAGACATTCAATGGGCAATCAATTCCCCACAATCTCTAATCTACCCACTTGCCCACATCTATGGTTATTCATACACTTAAAATTGCACTTGATTTAAAGGCCTTTGCCACATTTTTCTGCAGTTCTGTGAACAAGTGGGGGACTATTTTTGCTCAGAAATGCTTTCTGGGTGCCACCCAATAGTCAGGGTGCAGTAACATCATGGTAGAAAGGGTTCTTGTAGGTAGACAATAGATGTGATGGTGAAGTTATTAATTTGCAAAACAAGAGGAACAGAAGCAGAAGCACAGCCACTTTCCCTTCCAACATTGTCCATGATTTAAAAGCCAAAAGAAGAACAGGATTCCTCAACTGTTCCTTTTCCCCAGGCTCCTTCTCTACGCAACTGCTAGAGTTCATGTGCCTACACTGTACTCTGCACTGCATCAAATTAAGGGAGACATGCTAAGATAGTATGCCAGTCTTCCATGCTGACAGTAGGTTCATCTTTTTGTCTACTTTGGCAATTTTAAGCAGTTGTGTTGTAAAGCTCATTTAATAAAGAGCCTGGCACAAATACAAATTTCTATCAGGAACTGTAGCACATGGTCTTGACCTGTCCATCATTGCTGAAGCCAGATCTATCTTTCTAAGATGTGAATTGAGACAAACATGTCCTTGATGCACTGCAGTTACGGCAGTACTTCCTTGTTACCACTACAGAGTTTGACTCATTGGCCAAATACATTTAACGGCTTATTAAACAAACAAACAAAAAAAACCAAAACCAAACCAAACCAAACCAAACCAAAACAAAACAAACACACACACACCAAACCAAAAAAAGCAGAAAACAACCCCCCCAGTCCATTTTCTGTTTAGCAAAGAGAATACACCAGCTGATCTAGTTCTCTCAAAGCAGCAAAACTCCACTGAATCATCAAGTTTCAGTGCTGTGTAACAGTTAGCCCAATACTCCTAAATCTTATTTGAACAGACATTATAAATAATGTATGCATCAGAATATTCTTCCACCACTGAACTCTAGTTTAACCCTGTATATGAACTAGAGAACAGCACATTTATGTTAAGATGCCAATATGCTATCTAGACAAAGTATAGAACTTCCTAAGAAGACTGGAAATAATCATGTAAACAAAGCCCAGGAAACAAGACTTTCAATAGTTTTTAAACTCAGTCACAGTATCTTCAGTGTTTTCAGTAAGAATGCAAAATCCTGAGCCATCAGTGCATTTATTCTGAGTCACTAGAACACTACAGACCACAACTCAGCCACATTTTCCTTTCACTTTTGAGAGCTATCATGCACCAATAGTAATGCTATTTACAAAATGCCAGAAATGCCATCTAAGATCCTTCATGATTTTCTAAATTAATTGTCCTGCATTTTGTACCAATGATCAATAGGATAGTTTCTTCCTTCATCTGGAAGATTATTTCATTTTCAGTAAGTTCTCCAGCTATGAACTTTCCTTCAGAAGGAAGCAGTAACAATTTGATACCTCAAATAAATTTGATAATGGAAAAAGCGATTTTCTCTCTCTGCGGAAGAAAAAAATGCTCCTTCAGAACTGAGAAACCATTTCCAGCACTGAGATATGCTTTAACAAGGTACTAAGTGTTGATTTAATGAGTCTGTTCTGACCTGATTCTTTACCCCTTAACCCTTTTCTTTCCATTTATTTCTCTTTTGAATATTATGAATAGGTTATTACATTCTCCCCTTTGAAGATCAATATACTATAACTTTAAAAAAATCTTATAGTAAATACCTGAAAGTTTGATCTTCCACCCAACATAGAAAACTCCTCAACCACATGAAGCAAAAAAGCATAAACAGTTAACCAAATGCAAACTAAGTTGAACATATCATTAACCCCCCTTGTTTATAAATTGCTGAAGTTGTGGTTGCCCACAAGTCCAAGTAAGAAGACATAACTGAAAGCCCTTTAAAGTCAATGGGACCTTTTCTACTGACTTCCATGACTTTTGGATCATGCTGTACATGCAGAACTAAATAATTTCTCATCAGATAATTCTGATAACTAGTATTGCGTCTATGTTGCTGATAAAACCTTGTACATTTAACCTACATTTTAAAGATGTACTGTGTATGAGAAGAGAAAGAATTGACAAACAACGCTCACCACTGTACAGTGCAAAACTTGACAGACAATTAACATACCTAAAAATGAGAAATGATATGTGGTGGTAATATCTTTTATTGAACCAGCTGTCACTGATGGTATAGTTTTTGAGCTAAACAGGTCACAAAAGCTTTCTATTTCACCAAAAATGGTTAGTTCAATAAAGGAAACTACTTCATCCACCTTGGCTCTCTCATATCTTGGTACCAGCATATCTACAACACTGCAAAGAACAATTTATAAAAATACATATTTTTAAAAGGCCATTCTATTTTTGCTTGATCATATGAACTTCATTTATGCTTGACTTATCACTGACCTGGAACTTGCCTCTACTTCCCCCCTTCCATCTCCTAGCATGAAGTCATGAACCTCATCTCCATGAATATGAATATCTGCATTCTTGAGCTCACTCCAATTTCTGTCAGTCTTAACCCAAAACTTTCTCTTCCATTATCACCTATTCCTGAAGTCTGCTAGTGAAAGATTAGCTCTCCCCTCTGTTCCACCGCCCCCTCCACCACACCCCCCCAAAGGTGATTCATCTTATTAACCCTACTTTGTAATGCCCACAGTGATGATGCTGCATTGTCCTCTTTAAAAATTATTTCTTTACCAAACCCAACTTGCTGTTAGATAACTCTTCCTAATTTCTAATTTAACCTGCAGTGGTCACCAATAAAATATTGACGTTTACCAACATTTGCCAAACTCTGGTACCCACAAAATGTTTCTGTATGTCCCTGTACTTACAGAAATATCTTATCTGCATCATCTCAGACATATGAATTTTGGCTCTACAAAAACTGACCGCACATCTAGCTAATACGGCCACTGCAACAGCACTGTTAATGTGTGCTTTTCTTCTAAATGACCATGACTGCATACAAAAACCACATACAGATAAGAATAATCTACGTATAGAGCATGCAATGTTACATGTGGACTGCATAGAACTTTTTGATGGTTCAGAGGGCATGCATGTTGAAACACAAGGATCGAGTCATCTGATCCCTTAGGCCTCCCTGTGGAAAGCCCTTTTACAGGAGACTTACAGAATAGCTCTTTATCAGGCTTTGAAGTAGATCCAGAATTGGAGTGGGAAATTCTGTTCCTTGATATTTTTGGCGCACATATAGGGCAACCTGCCAGTCAGAACTGTGCCCACAGTTTCAGAGCATTACTTGTTTTAATACAAATACAAATTCCTTCCATAGATGCTGTATCACCTAGGTACAATAGGATGTATAGATTACCTGATTCTATCTGTTAGACTTATTTTCTACCAGTATGACTCTGCTGACTTAAAAAAAAGTTACTCCTGGTTTAAGTAAGATCAGTGTGAGGCTTACATCGTCACATTTACTGTTGTACTGATTTGATTTTATTATTTAGGTCAGGCTTCAATATTATTATAGAAAAGTGTTTGTATGAAATAGAAAAGCATTTAAAAGTGCTTGGATATTAAAATTAATAAAATGTAATGTACATTCATACCAGTGAGATTACCATGTTAAGAAAAAACGATCAGGAGGTCCCTATATTTTTTCTGTACAGTGCATTAGGTTTTCTCTTGGCAGTAAATAAAATTATTCATCAATAAACACTTTAAAAGTAATTTCTTTTCTTTTGCTCACTGAAGGATCAGCTGTCCTCCAGTCCAATAAAAGTAGGGTGTACTTTCTTATAGAAGATAGGGAATGAAGAGACTTTCCTCCTATACTATCCAAGGATTCAAAGGCAGGGCCCCAAACACTCACACATATATAGTAGAATACTTTCAGTATTGTGCAAAATGGTTTACAATGAACTGGGAATTCTATCTAATCAGCAGAAAATTTACCCTACATGGTCTAATGGTACAGTAACTTCAGACAGACCAGTACTGAAATAACTTTTTGTTCAAAGAACGGCATTTACAGGACACTGCCAGAATCAGTGGGGTAAAAATTCTAATCTATTTTTAGTGAGAAATTAAGGATCTCCTAATTAGGCCACCAAGGCAACATCGACAACCATTACATATAAAGTAGTACCATTGACAACCATCATATAAACTAGTAAATTGCAGTAACTTTCATATGAACTACAAGTAATTGAATAAATTAGAGTAAATCTTGAAGCCATGGTGTGAGCAAATGAGAGCTTTGTCTTGACTAAGGACCGAGTAAAAACTGAGCAAGAACTTCAGGATTTGACTCACTAACATTGCTGTTATTTACTGCAAAGATGGATGGTCACTAAATCAGATGCACTTTGCCCCACTAATCAGTCTCTTCAGGGATTCATTCAACGATTTTTCATTTCTTTGAAGATATTATTCAGTCACCACTAACACAATAGCAACCCACCTCAGTGACAGAATTGAAAATCCCATGTCTGTGTCAGCCTGGGTCATAAAAGGACCTTTGTTCACAGATCCTGAGATTTCTAGCCCGACTTCCTGTGTGGCACAGGACATTACCCACTAATTTCTGTTTGAAGCCCATTAATTTGTGATTGAATTAGGGAATATGTTTCAGAAAGATAGTCAACCTTGATTTAATAACTTTAAGTGATGAATAATCTATCACATTAATTGGTAATTTGTTCCACTGGTTAATTACACTCAATATGAAAAATGGGCACTTTATTTCCAGTATGGATTTATCTTGCTTCAATGATCAGCCATGGAATCTTGTCTTGCTTTTGTTTAAGTTAAGAAAGCCTCTAATGTAAAATATCTTCTCCCTGTGTAGGTACATATAGATAGCCTTGGCAGAATTTAATATTTGTGTTGTTGTAATTTTAATACTGGCATTTATTTTGAAGTATTATTTTCCATTTTTATCATTATAAATTTTCACATGGCAGGTAATTATGGGGAGGTGTCAATAGTGATGTAATGAAGGTATTACAAAACATTTTATTCACATTAAGGTAATTTCTCCAGCAGCATTTTTCTTATCTTGTCTATCTGTAAATTTCAGTTTATCATGTATGGAAATATTTTTTCACTGGTTTGAGCCTTCATGGTGAAATAAACGTTTACTGACATTTACTGATGAAAAATCTAATCCTTCCAAATCTGCTTAGACCATTATGAATTTCCCTTTTAAAATTGGCTTCAGGAAGGTAAATAGGTTGAGGTCCTTAGACCTGTTGGAGTTTCAAACATGTTTAAAACTCAAAATGGAAGGGCAAGGTAAGATTGTTTCTGGCGTGTGGTAGGTTGCTGCTGTGCTGTGGGGCTAGAGAGCCGGGGTCTCAAACACACGTCCTAAGGGCCGCATGCAGCCCCTAAAGCTATTTCCTGTGGCCTGCAACAACACTATTGTTACTGATATTTGCAATGTTGTTGTATGAAAAGGATTCAATGGTGCGGCCCTTGGGCTAACGTACTAGTCCTCATGTGGCTCTCGTGGTGATTTAAGTTTGAGACCCCTGCTGTAGAGAGACTGTGTGGTATTTAAGCTCTGAAGGGGGGATTAAGACTCAGTACCCAGAGCACCCAAATTCAAATGTCAGAGAAAAGGTATTTAAAACATTTGTATCAAGTTTTCTAGTATCTGTTTGAGTGTACTATTTCCCTTCCCCTTGCAGGCACAGGTTTCTCTAGTTACCAGAAGTAATAGTATCCTACTCCCAAGCCCCTGGGTATTTGGGGAAATGACCATGGGATACGGAGCCTTTTATCTTCAGCCTATCAGTTCAGTTCAAAATGATCCCAGAATAGTAGCTGCAAAAAATTGTGTTTGACCCCCAAAAGGCTGCTTGGCAGCCTGTGTCAAATATATTGGTGGTCTCTCTGGAGTATTGGATAGTCAGACATCAGCATCACCAAAATGATTATTAAACCATTCTAACTGGTTCTCTTCCTGGCTATCTTAGGACAAATGCCAAGGAGAGAACAGAGGGAGAGATCTGACTACTTCCA
Source organism: Podocnemis expansa (assembly GCA_007922195.1). Taxonomy (NCBI): domain Eukaryota; kingdom Metazoa; phylum Chordata; order Testudines; family Podocnemididae; genus Podocnemis; species Podocnemis expansa. The sequence goes on along the minus strand of ML681964.1, from coordinate 6,607,830 downwards.
GTCATGATCCCACCAGAATCTGAAGAAGAAAAAAAAAATTAGTGGGGGACAATGTAAGAAAACATTCACTGCTGTTCTCATGCTACATTAATTAGTGCTTATTATTTACACGGTTACACTACAGTAGCACATGAGCTTTAATCCTTCTTGAGCTGGATGCTGTACCACAAAGACAAATATTTTTAATTCATATTGGGAAAGATAGTGCCCAATCCTTGTCCAGGGGATAAAGAGGGCAAAAGCAGCCTTCTGGTCTTGTATCCTCATTTAGAAGATAGGCATGATGGCAATTGCTCTATCAGTGTACAAGGCCTAGAGACACTGCTGGGACTAACTACTTCAAAAGTGACAATATGGAGAAGATCCTGCCACTCTGTGTCAGCCAGCACATTGCCCAACACCCACTACACTACACACCCTGCACATACTACAAAGTTCTTGTGATGGGAGCCTGAGTAGTTTTAGAAGACAGCAGGTTTTACAAAGCTCATAATGATGCGCTGCTATTTGGAGGAAGTTAGGACTTTGAATCGATGCAGTGAATCCAGTTAGCAACACTGAAATCTTCTAAAGTTAAGGGTGAGCAAGGGCTAAAACAGTTACGGTAAATTGGTGAGCAGTGCTAGGAAACAACATAAAAAGAACAACAACATAAAAGCAGAACTTTTTTGATGTCTATAAAAATAAAACTATTTGAAAAATAGAGCTTGAAAGTACTTAGGTATTTTCTAAAGATCATATTCAGTTTCCTGTCAGAACAATTTGCCATCAAATATCTGATTGTATTAGATTTGAGTTTGCTGCTGCTTATTATATTTGTGCAGGTTTACTGTAAATAAATTTCATAACATGGCACATCATCCTCTTCAGTAAGTGAACAAATAAAAAATATTAAAAACCTGCAACTTTTTTATCCAGTTGGTAATATTTGCCTTTTTTGCGCTTTCCCATCTACTTAGCACACAGAGTGTAATCTCACTTGTGCTGTAAAGAGGAGCAGAGGAGGACACTTAAAAGGCAGTATTCATGTGTGGGTGCATGGAGATCTGTTTCTTCATATAACTTTCATTAGCATTCATGAGGATTACACACATGAGTAACCACAGAACAAGGCAAGTGCATATAAACTTCTCAAGACTTTCTGGGCACAGAGTTATTTCTTTTAGCAGCAATACCATTGGTACTTGTTTTTCAGATGGCAAATCAGCTCTCTCAGGCAAACAAGTTAACTGTCAAAATAGATGAAATTGCTCCTTACACTGAAAGAAATAGATTTCCCTTGATGGATCAGGACCAACAAAGTATCCAAATCTGGGCAGCCAGTCTGCTGGGATTTAGAAACTTCACTAGGGAAGAGAAAACACAAAAATCCACAGGAACACCAATAATACTCTCCTTCAAAAAAAAAAATCATCACAGTAGTGGATATAATGACTTCTCCTTTTCAATCTACTTTAACACATTGACTCAAACTATCTAGAATCAACCCTAAAACATTAGACAGTTTCATTTAACATCAGCAAAGTTACTTGAATATTTCACTGGAAATAGTATCAACAAATGTCACCTCATTAGAGCTTCATTTTCAATACTTTTGCTAAAAAAAGAAATGTTGTATTAAAAAGATCCATTTTATAAAATGGTTTTACTGAAATCATTCACTAAATGCATAAAACCATTTTCTCAAAGAGTTGATTATTCTCAACAATGTAAATATCATATAAACTGTTTAACAAATATTTAAATATTTTGGGAGTATGAAAACAAATGATGTCATTGATCTAAATAATTTGTAATCTGAATCCAAGCCTGTTCATGCACAGTTCATGGACTTGGTTTCATGCCAAGTGACATTTATATACTTTATTATTTTTTTAGTCCTACTGCAGTAGAACCCCAACATACAAGACAATAGAAGAAGCAGACCCTGGAAGACCTAACAATTTAAGAATATTTAGCACATTTTAAGAGAAGCCTATCTGAAAATGTACAACTACTGCTGTTAGCATCAGCTTCCATTTTAAGTGAGTTAAGATAAATGGCTCACAATAACAAAGGTATGGAAAGTTCAACCCATTTCAAACTACATCTATTGTTATCTGAGTTCAAAATGAGTTACAAATACAGGAGTCTGTAAAACTATCAATTTCCCTTATCTTTTAGTTTTCTGTTAACATTGGCTTGCTCAGTCTATTTTAACTAAGAATTATATTGGTATTCAATTTCTGGGCTCAATCCTGGTCCCTCTGAAGTAAACTGAAGTTTTTGTTACCATTAACATACATGAGAACAGGATCGGGCTTTTTATCTTGGCTCATTTCCTACTTTAACATAATACATATTGCAACATGAAAAACAAAACCAGATCAGATAAAATTGGGCAATGATTGTAAACTGTTTGTTGAGAAGGAAGAAAGGTAGTTGAGTATGGCAATCAATTCTGAGCAAACCAAAGCTTCTCAGCCTCCAGCACATATAGCACAACTCATTAACCATCAATCATTTTATTTGTAATTTAACACGTAAAGATAACACAAATAAAAAAAATTCCCATCCCTCATCTCCAGACTGAATTTAAATCTTGGTCTCAAAGCATGTGATCAACGTAACATAGTCACGCTGTTCAAACAACTGAAGGTTTACATCTTCTGTTGTTAATAATGTGTTTTCTAGTCTAGAGATGGTTGGGCTGAATCTGTAAATTGAAGGCAACCTCTCACCCGATACAAAAATCAATTTTTTCCACATCTTATAGTTTCTTTAAGAAATGCTTTATAAAAGGTCTTTAAACTCTATCTAGCTCAGACACAGAACATGTAAGCTTATTCAGATTCTTGAACTGGAAGAATTTATGAAGTTAAATATACAGTTTGAGAAAAGGCATAAGATCTGATTTTTATAGGCTAAAACCTTAGTTGATGTAAATCAGTGACTAACACATACACACACTACAAATATTTCCAACATAGATCCTGAGGAAGAGGAGTAATGATAGGTTCATTTCCTTACTCAATAAAGATTATGAAATACTATGAATATATTTCCAGTAGCACTAATCACCTGCAATTGTTTTGGTTTGGGTTGGGATTTTTTGAAAAACAGGTTCAATACTGGAATAAATTGGCTAGGGAGGTTGTGGAATCTCTGTCAGTGGAGATTTTTAAGAGCACATTTGACAGATAACTTCTCAGAGACAGCCTAGCCCTAGATAATGCTTGGTCCCGCTTTGCGTACAGGGGACTGGCCTAGATGTTCACCTTGCATTCCCTTCCAGTACTATAATTCTATGATTCTAAATTATTTGGAATTCATTCAGTAAAAACATCTGTCTGGTCAACTGTCATGGAGGTCACGAATTATATGAATTCTTGTTACCAAGCTCCATTCAGGAGTCTAAAGAAGTCACTGTTTTCATCTGAGTAGCCTGTGCCATCTGCAGAAGAATAAAGATGTCACCATTTTTGCTTCTGCATATTGCCTGTGACCTTACAGGGAGCTGAAGATGATCCATGGTGGCCACTGACCAACCCTCTGCAAGCTGTGAAGATGCCAATGTGTGGCTGAGAATGTGCAGTCTAGTATTACGCACCTTTGAGGAAGTGACAGATCCACAGTACATAATGCCTGTCTTTTGTTCCTGGTCCTTTAACTTTTTTTGTGTATTATGTAATGTGATCTATACATTTAAAATATAAATAAATAAAAAGGAAAAGGAAGACTATGATTAAATCCTCATTTTCCCCAGGACAAGGTCTTCTTTTTCACATTCTTTGCCATGACAACCAATCTTTTTTAATCCAGCTTCCTTATATTTTCCCTCAAAGTCTCTTAATTTTCTCTTTGCCATCTCCAAATCTTTCTGACCTAGGCACAAGAACTGTACAATTATTCCAATGATTTCCCATTTCCTGTCCCTCTTTGGCTTCAGTAGCACATTCTCAATGCATAGTTAAGTACTTCAAGATAGAGCCCTGTGCGGATACAAAAATGTTGAAACGCATCCCATCTGCATCCACTCAGTGATAACATTAATCTGATCCAAAATCCACATGCCAGGATTTAGCTGCATCTGTAACCGCAGCTGCAGCCAAGGTTGGGCTCACAGACAACTATTCAGACTTTGATTGGTTCATTCCTCATATGGGTCCCACCCACTTTTTCCTTTCTTGTTTGTGGTTCGCATGCTGTTCTATCAATCAGATTTCTTTGCCTACCTATAAAATCTCTGATTGACAGCAATGGCTTGCCAACTCGAAGCAAGAAAAGGAAGAAGTGGGCAGGGGAATGAGCCAGTCAAAGGCCAGCAGTGAGTCTCCAAGTCCCACCCTGAGACTCTGATTGGCTGACAGATCACAATCTAGGATTGGCCAGAGAGCTTCCGGGTTCCCCTGCATGCTGCCGACACAGATCAGTGCAGCAGCTTCAGCAATGGATCACAGTGTGATAAGATAACAATAGAAGCTGCATCCATGAGTCAATCCGCAGCAATGGGTCTGCGGTTATCCACACCCACACCCGCGGATGTGAATACCTCCGGATCTGCAGCGGATACCCATGGATTTCCAGGGCTCTACTTGCAGAATTTCCATTAGAAATTCTATTTACATTTTTGGTTGAAGAGATGAAAAGGCATTTTTTCCACCATAATGCAGCTCAGACGTCAAGTTTTATTTGTGCAGACTTTCTCCACTATATTCATTTTTAGTTTCTTTACCAAATGTTTTCTTTCTACTTAACAAAAAATTAAATTAAGAGAGAGTAAAAACACACTTTGTTTTTAAAACAAAAAAAAAAAATCTTACTACAAAAAATGACTTCTATTAAACATGTCGATCTCATTTCTCTTCACAGTTTTATTATTTTTGCATTAATATTAAGAGTAAATATATGAATCTGATGCTGAGATTTCATCACAAGTCATCATTGATCAACCATGCTATTCTGGACTCTCCTTGGCTCTCATATGTAAGCATCTTCTCAGCAGAGGGAATCCATTCTCCCTGGGGAGAACCACTGCTGTATAGTCAGGAACCACTTTTGCTCTTCTTCTGAAATGTTTACAAGGATGTCATGCATGTTGGGCCCAATCGAGTGCCCACTGAAGTCAATGGAAGGACTCCCCTTGATTTCAATGGATCAAACTGTAGGAGAAGTGAATCAAGAGTAAGTGCCCAAACTACAGATGAGCTCAGGCTGCTAAATTCAGTGTTCACAATTTTTCTGATCTGGCTGTTTGCTAAGAATGGGGGGGCAAATAGCAAATCCACATCTAGACACAGGTTTGCATTTTAAATGTATTATTTAGAAGCGTTAAGACTAGAGGGTTTTTTCTTTGATCCTCATAAACTCCAAGGTCAGACGGAACCAATATGATCATTTAGTCTGACCTCTTGCACAGAACCTCACCTACCCCCTCCTGCAATAAATCTCTATCCTCTATGACTAAGTCCTCAAATCACGATTTAAAACATTTCAAGAGAATCCACCAGCATTTGAATCATGCTCCATGCTACTGAGGAAGGTGAAACACTCCCGCTCCCCTGGCCTTTGCCTATCTGCCCTGGTGGAAAATTCCGCCCTAACCCCAAATATGGTGATCAGTTAAACCCTGAGCATGTGGGCAAGACTCATCAGTCAGACGCCCAAGAAAGAATTCTCTGTAATAATTCAGAACCCAAACCATCAATCATCACATTGGCATATCTGCCACCAGGAGCCAAAATTGTCAAATTCTCTTTATGATGAATGAATGTTTCAGGCAACATCCATAAGCCCCCCTAAACTCATACTATACAGCACTGCTAAACCTAGTGTAAGCACCTCTGCAACAGATCATTAAGGACCTACAGCCTATTTTAAAAGATGATCCCTCTCTCTCTCAAGCGTTGGGAGACAGACCTCTCCTTGCCTACAGACAGGCACCCAATCTTAAACAGATACTCACCAGCAACTACAGATCTAACAACAGAAACACTGAAGCAGGCACACACCCCTGCAACAAACCACGCTACCAAGTCTGCCCACATATCTGCATAATAGATACTATCATAGGTCCTAATCAAGCCTGCTACTCCATCAAAGGCTCATTTACCTGCTCATCTATTAATGTGATCTATGCCATCATGTGCAAGAAGTGCCCCAACACCTTATACATTGGACAAACAGGACGATCGCTGCGCAAAAGAATAAATGAACACAGAGCTGATATCAGAAATCACAGAACAAAGAAACCAGTTGCTGAGCACTTCCATCTTTCTAATCACTCGATAAATGATTTGTTAATGACCATCGTCAGAGATGTGGCTGGGACATCAAGACTTCAAAGAGAAACAGCTACTCGAATTAATATGCACGCTAAATTCTGTGAAAGCAGGATTGAATCGAGACTATGGGCTCCTCTCCCATTACAAAAGGTAATTTGACTTCAGGCTTCCCACGGTTTGAACCTAACAACTGCTCTGATTTGCTGTTACTGTATGACCTGATCCTATGTTTTACACGCCCTTGCATTTATTTTCATTCCATTCTGTAAGTTCACCCATCTTCGAAGCATCTGACAAAGTGGGATTTTCTCCCAAGAAAGCTCATGCAAAAAATAAATCTGTTAGTCTTAAAGTGCCACACGACTCCTTGTTTTTTTATTTTTGCTGGACTAGACTAACACGGCTATCCCTTTGGAAAAAGAGATAATCCCGCCAAAATGAGGATATTTTTCTTTTCATTGATTTTAAATCACAGGCATGAAATAAATTTGTACTTTTTTTTTTTAACTCACAGGAATAAACACACAAGACTGGATCGAACATAGTTTTTTATGGTATGTAAAAAGAAGGCTTGGTATATGTGCAGCTTCAAAATATCACATTCAGCTCTATGTATAAGGCCATGAAAGAGATTGTGCACCTGATTCTCATTTACACCAAAGTCCCTACACTTGACTTACACCCACTTGGAGGCCCTTTTAGAGATGTAAAGGTGTATCATTCCACAATCTAAGCTGGGGTGGCCAAACTTATGGAACTCAAGAGCCACACAAGTCGATTATTAAACCTTCAAGAGCTGCACTGAGGCATATAGCTATATACTTTTACCTACTAAATTGATTTGCTGACGTTCTTCCACGAGCCACACTTTTTCATTTAAGAGCCACATGCAACTCCCGAGCTGCACTTTGGCCATGCCTGATATAAGCAAAAAAAAAAAAATATTTGTGTTCTTTACATTTCTTTTTGTATCCTGATGCCGCCACAGCGCTTCAGAATATTTATCACTTTGTAACTCCCTATTCTTTATTCTATATTTATAGCAAAATACTTTTCTATTGAGTTACAGCTATGATAATTGATAAAACATAAAACAGAAGTAATATCCACAACATAATTGAAAAAAAAATACATTTTCTATAAAGATATAGAAATTTCTAAAAGAACTGTTTTGAGCTGTCAAGTATCAGAAATGCGAAGGAAGACATTTTTCCCACGTTTATCACACACAGGCAAGATTTCAAGGTAAATACTACCAACTAAAAGGAGACTAAATCGATTGTAATAAATCACGTAAATCAATAAATCATATGCTAAAACATGAATAGACTAAAACATAGTAGTTCGTGTTCCTGTCTCCACTGATAAAAGCAATAAAAAAAGACAAATACTGGAAAATAGCCTTGATACAACACTACTTAAGTACTGAAGAAGTGCAAAGGCACTAAACACACCACCTCAGTTCCTAACCACGTTTAGTTTACTCTTCCCCTTCATTTTTTTTTAGAAGATCTTGGCATCAGCTCCAATAAGAAAGGCAAATATCAATTTTGAAGGTTTTATTTTTCCTGTTAGGCTAAAACATTTTGCTGGAGAAGTTTAAATAAAAAATTGCTTGAGATTACTCATATTTGGCCATCATCAGCAAATGTCGCTGCTATGACTAGGAATATTTACCACCTCCTCACAAACCACAGTGACTAAGTTAGACAGCTCTGAAGAGTAATTAAATGTTAAAAATGGTGTGTAACATTAAAGTTGTCAACCCTGATGGGGTAAAAACTAGGGCCTAAAAGAACTAGCTGTTCTTTGGAATAGAATTTAAAACCGGGGGGGGGGGGGCCGACTGTTATTGAGGTCTGACAAAGATATCCAGTTATTCACAAGTCACCCTTTCAACCTTAATGTCTTTCAGGAAAAATTTCTGTGCAGGAACATATATGAATTTTCCAAAACTCTTTTTAAAAATATATGTCACTATTTCAGTATTTTCACTGTCATGAATAGTCTCAGCAAAAACTACCATTTGAACAATACTTCCCAGCAGGAAAACTAAAGTGATGATAACATAGCTTGCCTTACAACAACTTGCATAGTCTGTAGTGTTCCATATATTAGAATAGGTTTTATTCTTCCTCACCCCCTACTCTACATCATGCTGCCAAATAGAAGCTTGATGTTTTATTCATTCTTAGTAATTTTTATATTCCAACTAGCTGTAATCCATCAAAAATGACTGGGGAAAATCAAAATGGAATTTATGAAATATTTATTTTAATCAAGTAATAGCTTTTTAATTACAACATTTTTTGCAGACGTTATATGGTCAGCTAAGACATTTCCTTGGTAGTTTGTATTCTTTATGTAAACTTTCAGATTTTCATGGTCTCTTCACCGAGTGAGCACCACATAGAATTGTCTGAAGAGTCAGTGTGAAATACTGGAAACAGCTGAAAGCATAGCTGAGAGTTTTATAATTTTAACAAGTCCAAAGGGGCAGCTGTGTCACCAGAGTGAACCATCTATGGGTTTCACTGGCTGTTACTGTCCACTTTTTAAATCTTCAGCCATTTTGCCTTTATGCATTACCATGAGGTATGCAGATACAATAAAGTATATATCTGTGCCATGCCAAGACTCCTAGGCCGTTGTGATGTCGGAGGTTATTCAACCAATTGCTCCCAAGGAGCAATTGGTTGAGTCACTTCTGACATCACAATAGCCTGTCACATGGTACACTTCACATCACACATGCATGCACAGAGCAAATTAGGAGAGCCGATAGCATCCAAAATGTGTTAGGCACTGTACAGATCTTGAGAAAATACATTCCCTGCCCGGATCACACTCTTAATGGGCATTACAGTTCAAGGTATGTAAGCGCATGGGACAACTTGTGTGTTTAAAAATAGGCATGTGCTTTGTAAGATAAAAAGAAATACAGTAAAAGATGGGAGAAAGAAATATAACACACAACCAAAATGGTCAGGATAATGATTGGCACACATCTAAATAAACTATAAAACAATTTTAATGATTTTTTTCTCATCTTTATTTCTAGATGCTTCAATTAGAATATGTTCTATACTGTATTACATGAGAGTTCTCCCTTGAACTTTGGATTGCAATCACCATGACAGCAGAAACCACTATGTAGGTGTTAGTGGTATTGTCAACTGTTCCAGGGAGAACAGAGAACCATGAACTCAGCTATTACAAAATGTGCTTGAAGATATGCATGTTGGACTTATTAGAGTTAGTGGAGTCAGCCAGGCCTTAAGATCTGCGATCTGATGGAATTGGGATGACATCTTGGAAGAGATACCAGGCCACAGCCTGTTACGTTTTGTTTAAAAACCCACAAGAAACTAATGGTGATCACTGGCCACTCTATGATTCACTGACATTTACCATATCATATTTCTTGAAGCTACTGAGCCAACCTCATTCCTCCATTCCATCAGAGACCAAATAAGAAAAACTAAAGACATAAAGAAATAACCTGATGACAAAAAGAAATAGTCTAAAGAAATAAACAATATAAAGAAATAGCCTCAGTGCACTGGACAAGAAAAAAAAAAAAGAAGAAACCTCAGTGCATTGGAGAAAAACACAAAAAAGAAAACCTCAGCAATTGGGGGTGGGGGAATAACAGGCACAGCTTGAAGCACCTAGTGATGCAAGGAATAAAGAAAGAAGAAAAGACTAGGTTTCAGGCTCAAAATATGTAAGCAGATCTAACACTGGATGGTGTACTACACTCCAGCCAAAGCTGATCAGCTGCATCAAGTTTTGATAATGAAAATGGAAGCAGAGCCCAAGAAGAACTACCTCATACCTGCAAACTCTACAGCATAACCTGTCACACAACTGAATAGAGTCAATTGCATCATATGGCGTGACAAGGAAAGAATTCACAGACTACCCCACTCAGCCAAAGGCAGCAACGGATAGTAAGCCTGAGACCTTAAAGGTGTTTCAGCCAAGTTAGAGTCAGTATGTATCAATGGACCAATTTTAAAATTAGTAATTAAATGCTGGGGGTTTTATCCTTTTACCAACCCCTTTGGACCTAATATCTATTAACAGGGAATCTGAGGATTTCCCAAAGCAAGAAAATCCCTGGGTGGCATACCCAGCCCTCTTGAGCCTCCCTGTCACAGGGAAAATATTATAGGTAAGAGGGGATGTGATAGGAACATACAGATTTCTGCAGACATCCTACTACATAATGTCACATAAGGGATGTTACCAGCCAGTGCAGGACAGCTTTTCCCAAGATTAAAAAAAGGCAGAGATGTCTTTAAAATTCACTCTTACTTAGAAAACATATTCATTTTTTTCCTAGCCTGATGGCACTATATTTTATATAGGAAATTTAACAAAAAAATTGTTCCAGAATACATGACCACAGTCTTTTATTTAATTTAATTAAGACTTTTATCATTTCTATTTTAGTAGTGCCCAGAAGAATTTCCTCATATAATTAAAGTATCAAGTAACGGTCTACAAACAAAATCAGTACATTTTGTATAAAATTATACTGGGACCATTTGGTCCTAGAGACTCTTTCATTGTTAAGTGACTGATCACTTGAAAACATCAGGGCATCATTAAGGAAGCTAGCTACCATAAGTAAGACACGTACAGCATGACTTTTCTGACCTCTTTTCTAAGGTCATGATGCAAGATCTGGTCTAGTTTCTGTAAGCAACTTATTACTGGCAGGCAGGAGCTTACAGAATAAGTACTAGCTTTTAAGGTTACCCTTAAAGATTAAAAAACTTTTATTAATGGGGCATTTAACTTAAAATCAATTAAATTACTATTGGCATTTATTATTTATATTACGATACTGTAGGAGTACAGCACCATTGTGCTGGATGCTCTACAAATACACAGCACAACACAATATTAAGAGCTTATCATCTAAGGAAGTGGCTCTCAATCTCTGCATACAGACATATAACTGTGTCACACAGTGGTATGTGTGTCACAGAGAGTGAGGGAAGATGACTGGATTTGGCCTGGAAGCGGTGGGGGGTGGGCTGGTGAGTCCTTCGGGGTTCTGATATACCACCAAGTGTGTCATGACCTGCAAAAAGTTGAGAACTTTGGATCTAAGGCTCTGATCCAGCAACTGGCTTCACGCGGGAAAATCCTTATGCCACCAGGAACTGTATTGATTCCAACCAAATGGCTCCAGTTGGCGGATAAAGGCCTAATACACGGCGAGATACCACAAACCAAACACAAGAGGAAAGTGGACGAAGGGAGGATAAGGGCAACAGACATCACATCAAGTAGTTAGTGACACAGACTAACAATGATGCCAATTCAAGGAGCCATCCCCATAAAGAAAAAGTGCTTAAGCACAAGTAAGTGCTTAAGGACATCTGTTATCATTTGCCTTAACAGCACACACCTCCTTAAATGCTTTCCTGAATTAGAGCCAATGTGTACAACTTGATGATTTTGAATCACTGATTTTTATTTTTTTAAAGAAAAAGTATCAAGATTGTATACATTGCCTGTCAAACCAAAACTTCCTTGAGTAGTTGCTTAGCTCAACACCTGAAAATATGGCTATGGTCTCACTGTCTATTATGTTATTTATAGGTCATTGCTACTCCTTAACAAATTATCTTCAACTGCCACTCTACCCATCATCCTTAATTCCATATTTTATAAACATGTTGTTATGAGCTGGGTGAAACCTTGTTATGGGTTGGATTAAAACCCTATTGAGGCAGATATGTTAATTGAAGGGAAAGTTTACACCAAACTGCAAACATAAGCCCCACCTAAAACAAAAGGTGTGTGTGAATCCATCTGGGAACTTTCAGGCTGAGTATTTTTGGATAAGTGCATGTAGGAGAGTAAGAGAATGCACAGGGTATGACTATGCTACAAGAAAACATCTGTAGCTGACCCATGTCAGTTGTCCTGAGCCTGCACTCCAGGGCTATAAAAAAAACAAAAAACCCCCATAATTCAGACATCCAGGCTCAGGCTGGAACTGGAGTTCTGGGACTCCATGAAGAGCTCCCTGTAGCTCAAAAGCTTGTCTCCCTCACTAACAGAAGTTGGGCCAATAAAAGATACTGCCGCACCCACCTTGTTTCCCTTTTATTAAGAAGTTCCGTATCTTTATATTCAACTTAATGGTCACTATATAGCCACAATATTTTCCAATTTCTTTTTCAAGCAATCTTGAGTACTGGTATTTGCTATTCAGCTGTCAGGAATAAATTCTTTGTGTGAAAAAATGTCAGAAGAGGAAGAGTCAGTGCAGAACAATAAGCAAGGATTTCTTTTCCCAACCTGAACATGAAGTGTTAATTTCAAGAGTGTAGAATAGAGCCAGCATTTGAATTTGAAGTCTGCCACCTGCTGGACTGTTGGCCTTGTCAGTCATAGGTGAAATGAGAACTCTCATTAGTGGCTGACAGATGAATCAGCATAATTAGGACAAAATGGCTCAGGAAAAGTATCATTAAAGAATTGAAGTAGTTATGCTATAATTATGGCAGTGAGCATTCTCATTCTGAAGTGTAGTTTTTTTAAAAACTGCCTTCGGGGTGACATAACTTGTTCTTAATAATAAAGGTAAATGATTTGAAACTTTATTCAAGTTTCAGTCAGATTTTCCTTACTTTTCCAAGGACAAAAACAAAAACAAAAAAAAGTTTTCCAGGCACTGAGAAATGTTCCAGACACTTTTTGGTTGCATAGATAAATCCGAAAACAAACATTAAAAGTGCATGCACCGATTTGAATCAATTTAGCAGCCTTTTATTGAGATGTACATGGACTAAGGATGTTGGACAATATTGTTATTCACTATGAAACAGTCTCATTTCCTGGAAGTAACAAGTAATTTATATTTTCATAGTCTTAACTGTCTAGAGTCTCTTTGAATAAGTGTGACAGCAGTGGTTGTAGAACAACTCCGGTGATTTTTTGTTTAAAAAGCCCCCCCCCCCCTTTTGTCTTCAATTATGTCACTGGCTATAACACTTTCTTGAGTACCAAAGTGATGACTTGAGGTTTTAAACTTTGTTTATTTATGTTATGGCCTAAATGCATCATTGGATTTGGCTCATCTACTGTCATTTCACATGAAGAATCAATTGCCTTCTACTGTTTTGAAAAGTAGCTTTGTAAAATGGCATTGTAGGGAACTGTAGGCTCATCTTTGAGCCTTTGCTGGCTACCAATGATTTCCCTAGAGAGACAAGGTAAGTGACACAATGTCTGTCATTGGACCAATTTCTTTTGGTGAGTGAGAAATGTGTTCCATTTACAAGAAAAATGATTTTTTTTCCCCTGATTGTCAGCCTTGCAGATTCTGTCTCGGCTCTGAGACCCAAGTTGAGTTGTTTCTGTCTGAACATTACCACCAGTAACAGAGGCTCTGCAGCCAAATTAGGCCTTAAGTGACATTCATGAAATCCCCTAAGAGTCTAAATTATGTTTCAGAAGTGGCTCTTGGAATTGGTGAAGCACGCGCACACCTAGGGCCCTGAGCAGTAAGGGTCCCGTTGTCTGCTTTGCATACCCCAAAAGCTGCATCTGAGGCTGGTCACCAGCCGAAGGAGGAGCTGGCCCCTGGGGCCAGGGCCAGCAGTGGGGAGTTGGGGGGGGGGGGCTGAGGCAGTGGGGAGCCAGGACTGTGAAGTGGTGGGGGCCAGGACCGGTAGGTGGTGGCCCCTATGGACCTATAGGGGACCCAGCAAAGGCCTTTGCCTAGGGCCCCCAAGAGCCAAAGGCCGCCTCTGCTTCAATGAGACTGGATCTGTATATCCTCATTAGTTTCAATGGGGCAGAAATCTGGGTCTTTAATTTTAAATGTTAAGAGAGGGAAGGAATGCAGAATAACGTCACATCAACCACATTTCAACCTCCTTTTACTATTTCAGGATCAACCTATGACCTTTTCATTTGGGATTAGTCATATGGGATATGAGATGGAAAAGTTCCATGACTTCTCTGAATCATTTTTCAATTTTTGTTTTCATGCTGTTTCAGTTCTTTGTTGTTAATTAGAGCAGGCCAGATCTTCTTCTTGTGCAAAATCTCAGTTAACATTTCAACATATTTGTTGTAGCTGGATTCAAATATAGAGTCACAATCTTCCTAAGAATTCCACTGAGGACCACTGGAAAGCTGGAACATCAGTTCTCCAACTAAAAGGCTGGTAGCGGATGCAGAAAGTTGTGGGGGTTTTTTGGTGGTGGTTTTGCTTTGTTTTGTCTTTTAATTTTAACTTTCAGTGTATGTTGCTTTTTTCCTGTGAGGTTAAATAGTGTGTTGAACACTTACGTGTCAGAAAGTTAGGGTGACTGCACCTACACATTTCTCTCAGCTTTTTCATTTTATTTTTATTGTATGAATAAACATCAAAGAGTTCCTTGTGATACTGTTTTCACAGGTGGCATCTTCAGCAACCTGAAGACTATATTCTTTGGTCTTCTAAAATATATAGAGTCAAAACTATTAAATCTGAACACATTTCCCCAAATGCTTGTAGCCATTATCACGTTTCTGATCTTCAGTCTATCAGTTTGTTCTAATGCTGAAGATGATTATTTTTGTTCTTCTTTTCATTATTCCTCCATTTCTCCACTCTTAACATCTGATATTGACCCTACAAATTTAAACCTGTCAGGAGGTATATTACCAGAGTGAAGGGCCTCTCATTTCTTTAAACTGTTCATTTGAAATGTTATGTTTAAAATGATGTTAGCATAAAAGATGGCTGTGACTTTCTCATCAAGTAGCTACTTATTGAGAGGATATGGATGGTACTAAAAATGTCTCATTTGTAAGATCAGACTCAATATTCCACTTTTCAATGTCAATAGATAAATTGTCATTCAATGGCACTCTTGATCTTGAAAGCTCTGAAGGAAGCAATTTTCTTTAATCTCCATAAATTCTTTAAACTTCCAACTCTACAACTCTTGACAATGTTTACATTTTACTTTAGAAAAACTGCCTGTTGTCAGGTTCCAAGAGGTAGTCATGTTAGTTTAGTTTATTTCAGTAAAACAAAAAGTGTATCTTGTGGCACTTTTCAAGGCTAAACCTAACATACAAAATTTTCCATTTCATGCATTTGATGAACTGAGATTGTGCGCACAAAAACTCATGCAATAAATCTGTTAGTTTTTAAAAGTGACACCAGACTCCTTTTCTGTTTTGCCTGTTTTTACATCTAGTTATGGAACAACTTGTTTCCCATGACTTCTTCAACTTTAGGCTTGAATAGTCATATAAACTTATACCAAACTAATCACCTATTTACAGCATCTTTCACATTTAAAGGTAAAAACGAGGGGAAAAAAAATCCTTCAGCTAATTCAACACTGTGTACACTAAAAAATAAGATGAGCAAGCAGTGTTACTCTGACCTATTCAATGTTTCTGACCTGTTAAAATTTCCAGTTATAAAGACTGAAACTAGAACCTAAAAGCTTACATTTTCAAAAACATCTAATGAATGTGGGTACCTTAACTTTTCAGTACCCACACAGAGCCACCGTAAAGGGGGCTGATTTTAAGCAAGTACTGAGCTCATGCTATCTGAAAAACAGGCACACTTTAAGATGTAAAAGTTGAGCAGCCCTGTATGGAGCCACCCAAATCACCAGTGACTTCTAGAATTTAGGGCAATGTTTCTCTTATGAAAAACCTGCAAAAATACGTTATGTTTATGTAAATACTTCAGTGACACAAAGATTAAACAAATTAATGAAAAATCCACTGAGTTGCCTTTTTTTCTGAAAAACAACAAAAAGGTTATTTCTAACTAGCAAATACAGAAAAATACTCTTTCTTAAAAAAGAAAATAATCAGTCATGCTTTCTTTTAATAATTTACATTTCAAGAGATGGAAGGCATCTGTGCATTTATTAGAAAATAAGACAAACAGATGCAATATGTTGTCATCTTGTCAAAAATGAAAGAAAAGTAAAATATCTTGTACATATATTAAAATATACTGAAACTTAACTTAGCCTGAATGGGTTGAACTTTGATCTTTGAAACAGAAGTGTAGAAGCTGATTTTAGAAGATAAAGAGTAACACAGATCCATTTCTGTAAGATCAGAATAAAGTGCTCAACACTCATAGACTATCCCCACCCTACCTAAAATTTCTCATTAAATATTCAGATGTCAACTTCTACCTCTGCTTAGCCCATTATGCAAGGCTCCATTGACCACCAGTTACATTTTCAAATAAACACCTGTGCTTTCTCCCAAGCTGCCTCTCACAAGTGAGAGAAGCTCCCCACAACCACAGCAAAGTTACACCATTATCCACCTTCAAATGCCTCCTTAAATATTCTCCTTTGATATGAGGCCTACAAAATACTTGACAATAGTTAGACAGTTGCTGTGGAGATACCATTGCCTAACATGCTGATTAATGTTTTTGCACTGTTTATTTTTACTCCTCCATCTATCTGTCAGCATCTGTTTGTTACCTCTTCTCTTATACTGTGATTGTAAACTCTCTGGGTAAGGCGTATCTTTTTGTTCTATATCTGTATAGTACAGTGGGATCATGGTCCATTACTGGGCTCCCTGTGCTAAAGTAAAACAAATTCATAATAACAATAAACAAATGGCCAAAACCTGAAGTATTTACCAAAACTCCTACCCAAAAATAACTCCAGTAACAGTTTTGCCTGCAGGGGGACCGGAGGATTTGGCTCTGAGTTATTTTAATACTAGTAAATACTGTTATGCCCTTTGTCTAGATACACTAGTTTCTGTTAGCACCATTGACAATTCTCCTTTAATGTTAATGAGGATAATATACAGATATCAGTGGGGCAGCTAATCTCTTAGATGACACAGAACTTTTACATTAGTGGGTCCTAGCAACTGCCATAAGCTGTTTGGCAGAAACAGATTTTATTTCCAGGAAAATTCAACTCAGATAGAACTGTGTTGGTTTAACATCACTCTACAGAAGACAACAGATCTATACCACAGCACAGCAGGAAAAATCCTAAATTGCTTTTAACAGATGAACATTTTGCTCAACTAATATAATCTGCAGTGACATTTTCCTCTTCCTATTATGTAAACCCTAAAGCTAAAACAATGCTTCTCTCCACTGTGCAGCCCTGCCTCTAACAACCAGCTATGGTTCCTTCTCATACCTATTTCCATAAAATACCTAAACATTGAAAAGAGTTGAGATTTATACATCAGATTGACAGAACCAGACAGGTACCCCCCAGTCAACAACTACAGGAGAGGCCCAAAAAGGAAAACAATAGAACGCCACTGATCACCACATACAACCCCCAAGTCAGACCTCTACAAAAGATCATTAAGGATCTACAGCCTATTTTAAAAGATGATTCTTCATTCTCTCTAGCCTTGGGAGACGGACCTCTCCTCACTTACAGACAGCCCCCAAACCTTAAACAGATACTCACCAGCAACAACTGACCTAGCAACAGAAACATTAAAGCAGCCACACATCCCTGCAACAAACCATGCCGCCAACTTTGTCGACATATCTGCACAAAAGACACCCTCATAGGACCTAATCAAGCCAGCTACTCCATCAAAGGCTCATTCACCGGCTCATTCACTAATGTGATTTATGCCACCATGTGCCAGAAATGCCCCCGCACCTTATACATTGGACAAACAGGATAGTCTCTGCGCAGAAGAATAAATGGACACAAAACTGAGATCAGAAATCACAACACGCAAAAAAACAGTTGCTTAGCACTTCCATCCTTCTAATAGCTCCACTGATTATTTGTTAACGACTGTCCTCAAGAAAGTCAGTGGGACATCAAGACTTCAAAGAGAAACAGCGGAACTTGAATTCATATGCAAACTAGACTGTGTGAAAGCAAGACTGAATTGTGACTATGGCTTCTTTTCCCACTACAACAGGTAATTTGACCTTACCCTCCTTTATGCACTGTTTCCCAGGGTTTGAATCTTAACAAATGCTCTGATTTGCTGTTACTGTATGACCTGATCCCATGTCTTACACTCTCTTGCATTTATTTTCAGTCCATTCTGTAAGTTCCCCCTCTTCAAAGCATCTGACAAAGTGGGATTTTCTCCCATGAAAGCTCATGTGATAAATAAATCTGTTAGTCTTTAAGTGCCACAGGACTCCTTGCTTTTTCTGCTTTACTAGACTAACACAGCTGCCCCTTTAGAACTTGCCAAACTCAAAGGCAGTAGTTCAGTACTATTGCCTGAGTACTGGAGCAAGCAGGACCATCCCACCTGGAAAAAAGATCAGGTCATCAGCATAGAAAGATGAAAAATCCATCCTGACAGGAAGAGTCTTCTCCAAGAAAAAGAATACACCTAGGGAGAAGAGGTGGGCACTCAACACCAAAATAAGGACCTCAGTTAGCCTTATTTCATACTTTTCTCCAAATAATCAATAGTGGAGAAGTGGTAGCCTTGCACAATTACAGTTGTTCTGACTCTCATTTTGAAGGTCTATTTTAGCATTACTGAGAACACTCAGTCAGGTAATTAGCTTGGCCAGAAAATAACCACATTCACTGTGCATGCCAAAGAGACTATTTCTGAGAAGTTTGAAGAAAATTGATTAAACTGTTTCTGAGTTACAGCTCATTAAAAAAAAAGTACCAATTTGAAATATTGACTTTTATGTAAACATTTGTCTACCTTTAGGCCAATGGCTACTTCTTAATGAACAGGTATCTCTTAGGTAGTGTGTATTCAATAAGGCAGAGTTCTGCTGAAGTCACTACCCAATCAGTCAGCACCGCTCTCTTCTTTAATAATCGGATATCCCCTCCATCCTCTTTTAAAATATAGCTTTAAAAAGTTTCTCCATTTACCAACACAAAATAAAAATGCAGAGCAAAACCTGGGAAATTCAAAAACAAAACAAAAAGTTTAAAGAACAGTAAAGGCTTCTAAGGGGTGGTCTTCATGTACAGTGCTGGTGCAATTTTGCTACTGTAGTGCTTCAGTGAAGACACTCCTATACCAAAGGAAGAGTCTCTACCATCATCTTAGTTAAGCTACCTCCCCAAGAGGCTCTCTCCTTGACATAGCATCATCTACAAGGGGAGGTTAAGCTGGTATAATTACATCTTTCAGGGGTATGAAAAATCCACAAAGGTACATTGTGCAGCTCTGGCTTAAGTGATTCCACTTTTGTCACCTATCATCTCTAAAACAAACACAGAAAAATAATGAAATGGCTATGCTCTGTCCAGGCTACCAATTATTTCAGCAAAACCTACATCACATGGCTATGAAACATACCCTCCCTCCCAGCAACACAAGTTTCACTGATGTAAATAGTACTGTGCACAGAAGCTCTTCTGCTAATATAGCTACCGCCAGTCATTGATGTAGTTTGTTATTCAATGGAGAGCTCTTGGATACAGCTGCATTGGTACAGCAGTGCCACTGTAAGGTCACTAGAATCAACATGGCCTAAGAAAGTGAGGTAACCAACTTCAACTGACTTTCTATGGGAACTGAATGCCTATCTCCCTTAAGGGCTTTAAGAAATGCCACCTATAAATCACATAAAGAAATGCACATTTTTAACATTTGTAATAACTTTTCAAATGTGAACTAACAGTGACTGTTTCCCAAACCAACAACTTTCAAAGACATGTGAAAGGACCTCCATTCATCTCAATGGACTGTTCATGCTGTAGTCTGGTGATGATACTTTAAGAACCCAATTTTCAAACGACATAAGCATGCAGAGTTGTACATTGAATTTTCATAGGCCCAGGCCACTGACAATAATTAAATATTAATTCTTATCTATTTATGTATTTATATGACCCTCATCATTATAGTATCTAAGCACCTCAAAATCATCAATGTATTTAACTCTCTACATATAATGACCTGGACATTTTGCCATGGAACATACAGACTTTGTGCTGGCTATAACATTAATGCAGCAATCACCAGCCAGGGCTGACTGGCAGTCTCATAGAAGCAGGTTGGAATATCAGCTCCTGCTAGCAAGCTGGTAAGAAGCCACCCAGAAAAGGGATCACCAGATCTACACAGAGAAGCCTACAGAATTAAGGGAGGTAGAAAGGAGCTCAGATCACAGGACATGGAGTTGCTGAGGCTGGCTTCTGCCTGATTTAAACTGAAATTCAATGGACTGGCTGGGCCTGTGTTCCCCTAATGATCCCTCAAAGATTTAACAGTCAAAGTGGTTTCTGGACCACCTGGGGCAGAAACAGCTAATCCTGCCAAGTATAAGGGGAAAACCTACCTGCCTCACGGGGACTGAGACTCACTCTCTTTGTAGCTGCCAATGGGACTACCGCAGTGATTCAAGCCAGAGAAACTGACTGACTAACTTCCTCAACAGATGGTGCAGACTCTGCAATGCACTGTTTTAGCAGAAGGCAGCATTTTCACATTAATACACCACAATACTAAGCCTTTCTGGATAACCTATTTTGGTATGCATACTTATCTTTAGAATACATTTTGACAGAGAGCCACACCTCCAAAAGAGGTGCTTACATATTTGGAAGTCAGTATTCAATACATCAAGTGCTTAAAACCTGGCAATTTTTACTCACCTATGTAAGGACTGTGATGTTCAAGCCACATTCACAGTGAATGCAAATCTGCCATAAAGTTTAAAAAGACTACTGCAGTAAGATAGTTAAATTAGAAAGACAGGGGCCAGAGCTACCAGGGGGGCACACAAACCCAAAAAGACCTTCAGAAACATTGTGTTCAGTGGCCACTGTGATTAAGCAACTCTAGAAGAATGAGACCTACACCTAGACCACATGGCATTGTTTATATATGCCAAACATGTTTATGTTTTCTCCAAAACACATCTTATATTATCATACCGGTAACAGGTTGGGTTTGTGCTATGTCAGTCTTCCAAGAAGTATGTGTAAACCTGCTCTCTCTTAGTTATAGCATTATGTTTAATCTCTCCTCTTTTAACATATACCATGGTCTTCTACTGGTCTCCAGAAAATTCACATTCTAAGGCGCATTAGGTCAGACCATTAGAAGAAAATCTTGATTTGTTCACCTGATATAGCAACATGCAGCCTACAGTCAAAGGAAGATCTCCATAGCTTAAACAGGCCATTTAATGGTGTAAAAGAATGAAAGACAGACACTCTAAGCAAATAGTCATCTTTGTGTATTGCAACTTCCTTTCCTGAGAACAATATTTGGTGTGCTATGAGAGCTACAAAGTTGCTGAGTAATGCTGCCCAGTTTCCTCTTGCCAGCACATAAAGAAACACTTACTGTGGACAACTTCCAAACGGGTAGCCATTTTAGTCTAGTTCAGCAAAACAAACAAGGAGTCTTGTGGCACTTTTAAAGACTAACAAATTTATTTATCACAAGAGCTTTCATAGAAGAGATCCCACTTTGTCAGATGCTTGAAGATGAAAAAAATATAGTACACAAAGGAGGGATAAATGCAATGAAGGGTAATCACAGAATCAGGTCAGATTACTTTAGCAAATCAAACAGGGGGAGTGCACCAAAGCAAGACCTTCTCTGTGAGGTTTCATCTAATGGCCATGAAGGTTCAAGTACTGGTATTTCTCACTTTGGGCGTGAGACTCTATTGGTCCTCTAAATAAAAGAAGTGGCCTGTGTTAAATCTATATCCCCAACTCTTCTGTTACAATGGAAAAATCATGGGCAATCCAGGAAATTTTTAGAGAGTGTTGGGGACAACTTTCTAGTACAAATGCTAGAGGAACCAACTAGGGACCTTGCACCGCTCGACCTGCTGCTCACAAACAGGGAAGAATTGATCAGGGACATAGAGGTAAATGGCAAGCTAGGCAGTAGTGACCATGACATGGTTGAGTTCAGGATGCTGATTAAAGGAAGGAAGGAAAGAAGCAAAACAAAAACCCTGGACTTCAAAAAAGCAGATTTTGGCTCCCTCAGGAAACTGAGAGGCAGGATCCCTTGGGAAGCTAATCTGAAGGGGAAAGGAGTCCAAGAGAGTTGGTTATATTTTAAAGAAACCCTGCTAAGGGCACAGGAAGTTGCCATTCCAATTAGGAGAAAGAACAAACATGTGAGGCAGCCAGAATGGCTTAGCAGAGAACTCTGCTCTGAGCATAAACATAAAACGGAAGCTTACAGGAAGTGGAAGCTTGGTCAGATGACCAAGGAGGCATATAAAAATATTGCTAGGGACTGCAGGGATAAAATCAGAAAGGCCAAAGGACAAATGGAGTTGCAGCTAGCGAGGGATGTAAAGGATAACAAGAAGGGGTTCTACAAGTATGTTAATAACAAGAAGAGGATCAGGGATGGTGTAGGTCCCTTGCTGAATAGGGCAGGCATCCTTGTGACACAGGATGAGGAAAAAGCTGAAGTGCTCAATGCATTTTTTGCTTCAGTTTTCACAGGCAGGGTCAGCTCCCAGCCCACTACCATGGGTATGGCAGATTGGAGAGAAGAAGAGAGGCCCTTGGTGACGGAAGGTCAGGTTAGGGACTGCTTAAAGAAGCTCGATGTGCACAAGTCCATGGGGCCGGACGAACTGCATCCAAGAGTGCTAAGGGAATTGGCCGATGAGATAGCAGCACCGCTGGCCGTTATCTTTCAAAACTCATGGAGAATGGGGGAGGTGCCAGAGGATTGGAAAAAAGCAAATGTAGTGCCTATTTTCAAGAAAGGGAAAAAGGAGGATCCAGGGAATTACAGACCTGTCAGCCTCACCTCAATCCCTGGAAAAGTTATGGAGCAAATTCTCAAAGAATCCATCCTCAAACACTTAGAGGAAAATAAAGTGATCAGGAACAGTCAGCATGGATTTACCAAGGGTAAATCATGCCTGACCAATCTCATTTCTTTCTATGATCAGATGACTGGTTTTTTGGATGCAGGAAGAACCGTTGATACCTTGATTTTAGCAAGGCTTTTGATACAGTTTCCCACAGCATTCTCATTGGCAAATTAAGGAAGTATGGGTTGGATAGGTGGACCAGAAGGTAGATAGAAAACTGGCTAGATCAATGGTTTCAGCGTGTAGAAATCAATGGTTCCATGTCTAGCTGGCAACCAGTCACGAGTGTGTGCCCCAGGGGTCGGTCCTGGGGCTGGTTCTGTTCAACATCTTCATCAATGATCTGGATGATGGAATAGACTGCATCCTCAGTAAGTTTGTGGATGACACCAAGCTGGGTGGGGGGGCAGTAGACATGTTGGAGGGCAAGGACAGGATTAAGGGAGACCTAGATAAATTGGAACAGTGGGCCAATAGAAATCTTATGAGCTTCAATAAGGACAAGTGTAAAATCCTGCATGTGGGACGAAAAAACCCCATGCACCGCTACAGGCTGGGAAACATTCAGCTAAGTAGCAGCAGTGTAGAAAAGGACCTGGGGGTCATGGTAGATGGGAAGCTAGATATGAGTCAGCAGTGTGCTCTTGCTGCCAAAAAGGCCAATGGCATACTGGGCTGCATCAAAAGAAGTATTACCAGCAGATCAAGGGATGTGATCGTTCCCCTCTCTTCTGCACTGGTGAGGTCACATCTAGAATACTGTGTTCAGTTTTGGGCTCCCCACTACAAAAAGGACAGGGAGATGCTAGAGAGAGTTCAGAGGAGGGCAACCAAAATGATTAAAGGGCTGGAGCACAAGCCCTATGAGGAAAGACTGAAAGCATTAGGCTTATTTAGTCTGCAGAAGAGAAGATTGAGGGGGGATTTGATAGCAACCTTCAACTACTTGAAGGGATGCTCTAAGGAAGATGGAGCTCAACTGTTCTCGGTAATAACAGAGGACAGAAAGAGGAGCAATGGTCTCAAGTTGTGGTTAGGGAGGTCGAGGCTGGATATTAGAAAAAACTTTTTTACTAGGAGAGTGGTAAAGCCTTGGAATCAGCTGCCTAGGGAGGTGGTGAAATCTCCATCTTTGGAGGTGTTTAAGGCCCGGCTGGACAAAACCATGACTGGGATGGTTTAGTGGGAGTGGTCCTGCCTCTGGCAGGGGGTTGGACTAGATGACCTCATGAGGTCCCTTCCAACCCTATGGTTCTATGATTCTGTGAATGGTAGAAGTGGCTAAGTACATCTGTGGATAAGTTTATGCCACAGCAAAAGAAATGGTGGGCAATGACAGTAACTATGTAAGAGAAAAGCAAATCAGAGAAACTGAATACCTGTCTTATGTAGAAATCCCATTATATTCCAGAGAGCCAATAATTAGGTGAATGATGGGAATTCCAAATGGGAACTGTCTGATGCCTAACCTAGAACATGCACTTCTCGTGACCTTAAGCTCCAGCAAGATATTTTGTTTTAAATAAAAGAGCAATTGACAAAAAGATAGGGGATGTCTGCTGGATATACAGAATCATGTAGAGGGAAGTGGCTGATGCTCTTTTTTTAAAAAAAATTGAGAGTTTAAGTTTGAAAAACACAGTGTGAAACAAAGGACCATTATGTTGTCTCATTATAAAGGTGATTGTTTTCTCTTGCTAAAACCAGAAAAAAATGTAGTGCTTACGAAGGTTCAACCTTTTCTCAAGGTTATAAAGGTGGTAGAAACCTGTGTCTTACAGTGCAAACCCCAAGAATGGGCAATGCACTAAAGAAAGAGCTATCAAAATTATCCTCTGTAGATCTTCTTGCTCAATTTTCCATTTTAGAGACTAAAAAGCAAAGAGAATTTTAAAATCCATTGCTACAATGCTTCATTCTAAAAGGATTTCTCCAGTATGAATTCCAGCCCAATTTTAGCCTCAGACCTTTACTACTGAGGCCTTTTCAGTTATTTTCTCCAGACAGGCTGACTAGAAGAAGTTTCCATTTACTCAATATCACAAAAGATTTAATCAGGAGTTTTAAAAAAATGTTGATCAAAAGGATAGCATGATTTTTAACATCACACTAAAGAAAAACTTCAGGGAACAGGGGGACTGAAAGGGGAAACTGGAAGAGTGAGGACTATCCTAAATCCAAAACTTCAAAAGGACACTCACCTGAAATCTAGTCAATTTCATTGAACAAGTTTAAAGTACAATAGTTTTAGGTACCCTGAGTCCAATTTGTTATACTGGCAGATTCAAAACATGAAAATAACTTTCTAGAAGTTAAAACTTCAGTCACAGACTTTCTGGCTCACAACATTGAAGACTGACAGGCAGTTTCATTATTTAAGCTCTGTACTTCTGCTTTTCTCCCCCCTCCCTCCCCCCCAATGTTAGTAAAAATACAGAACTTAATTCACTGAAGGGTATAGCAGTCCCTAGGACCATGACTATGGTTTTCCTCTTGTTTCATCACTAGCACCAGCATGTTGGATTGGGAAAAGAAAGAAAGGCAACTCACCTTGTGTAGTAATGAGTTCTTCAAGATGCGTCTTCTCATTGGTGCTCCATTATAGGTGTTGGCACGTCCATGCGATACAGTTCAGAGAACTTACTAGCAGTGCTCATCTGAGTCATGTGGGCACTGAGGGTTGGTCTTGTATCAATTTTGTGCCCTGTCAGTGTGTGTGCGACCCAGCCCCTCTCAGTTCCTTCTTGACCAGAGAGTGAAGGGAATATCCTCTTAAGTAGAAAGGGGAAGAGGGTGAGTGGTGAAGCACCCACAGGGACACACATCTCAAAGAACTCCAGTTACCACACAAGATGGGTAACCTTCCTTTCTTCTTCAAGTAGTGTCCCCGTAGGCGCTCCACCTTAGGTCATTTCTAAGCCATGTCTTCATATAGATGGAGGCACTTTGGAATTATTGATTTGCATGGAAAAGAAGACTGATAGTCCAACTTCTGCATCAAACTGACATCTGATCAGTTGCATAATGTTTTGTAAAGGTGTGTAGCGGCCTTGCAAATGTCAGTAATTGAGACATTATGTAAGAAGGCTGTTAAGGTGGATATTGCTTTTGTGAAGTGAGATTGTATGTGCTCTGGTGGTGGTTAATCCAACAGGGTGTAGAACGTATGATTGCAACTACAGATCCATTTTGAGAGTCTTTGTTTAGAGATGGAACCTCCTTTCGTTCTCTCAGCAACGGACACAAATAGTCTTATTAGTTGATCTAAATGTTTGTGTTTGTTCTAGGTGAAAAGCCAAAGCCCATAGGACATCAAGGATACAGAGGATGGCATCCTACAGATTTGAGTGAGGCTTCAGCATGAGGACAGGTAAGTGTACAGTTTGACTAAGAGGAAAGGTAGATGTTATTTTTGGTTTGAATTTTGGGTGAGGTCTCAGAGTGATCTTGTTCTCATAAAACACTGTGTAAGGTGGAGTTGCCATAACTGCCATGAGTTCTCTTACACAGTGAGTCAAAGTAATGGTGATTCACAAAGACACCTTCATTGATAAGTAGGTGAATAAGCACATCACCATTGGTTTGAAGGGTGGATTAGAGATGATCTTGAGCACCATGTTTAGATCCCATATAGAAGTGGATAGTGGATCTCTGGACAGAGATTTTGAATGCACATAAGGAATCTTTTTACCATTGGATGGGAAAAAAGGGATCCCTCCTGTGGTTGTTTATGAAAGGCTGTGATGGCCATGGTGTACTCTCAGGCATTAATTGATAATTTTGAATTATTTTTTTTTAGGTGTAGGAGGTAGTCCAGAATTGTTGGTATGTTGGCCAATGATGGGTGGACTTTGTATGGGAGCACCAGTGCTGGAATCTGATCCAGTTTTGGAGATATGTCTTATTTAGCAGTATATATTGTACTGCCTCAGAGCACTGAAGTTCCTTTTGTTGGAACGAGCTAGTTACCAGGCTGTCAGCTGTAGTCTACTGGAGTTTGGGTAAGTCACAAGGCCATTGGTAGGTAGGTAGGTAGGTTCTCTACAAGTGGAAAAGTGGTCTTGCTGACATTTCCATCAGGTGAGTGTACCAATGTTGTTTGGGCCATGTTGGTGCTAACATTATGACCTCTGCTGCTTCCTGGCAAATTTTTAATAGGGCATGGGGAATTAGTAGGATGGGGGAAAAGCCATAGAATAGTTTCCTAGTCCATGGGAGGAGATAAGCATCTCCCAGGGATCTGCTGCTGACACCTGCCCTGGAACAGTTCTTTGGATATTGTGGCTGTTGTATGTGGTGAAAAGATCCATAGATGGATATCCCCACTGGTGGAAGATGTAATGTAGTAGGTCTGGGTGTATTTCCCATTTGTGCTCTTGTGTGAATGATCGGCTGAGGAAGTCAGCAACTGTGTTTTGTGCCAGTAAGGTATGAGGCTGAAATCAGGGTGTCATTCTTTAGACACCATTTCCATGGTCTCACAGTTTCTGTGCAAATGGGGTTTTGAGCATGCTCTCCATTGCCTGTTTTTATATAAAGCATGCAGGCTATGTTATCAGTTATGACCACATGTTGGTGGGCAGTGAGGTCTTGGAAGCGATAGTAGGCATATCAGACTGTACAAAATTCTAAAATGTTTATATGTAAGGTTGTTTCTCATGAGGACCATTTGCCCTGGGTAGTATGATGCTGTAAGTAAGCACCCCGTCCTATAAGGCAGTGGTTCTCAACCTCTGTGTTGGAACATATTACTGTGTCACCAGATAGCAGTACGTGTGTTGCAGAGAGCTGGATTTGGCCTGGGGGACATCAGTTGGTGTGTCCTGTAGGATCAGGATATGCCACCAAGTGCATTGTGACCCACAAAAGGTTGAGAACCACTGCCATAAGGGATGCATCTGTGGTCATGAGGGAAGGTTGTTGCAAGAAAGGTACACCACTTCTTAGATTTAACAGTAAGCCGACCACCATAAAGAATGTTCTATTTCTGGTGGTATTAAGACTATTTTGTGCACTGGGTGGTAGTGAGGTCTGTAGACCCTAGCAAACCGAAGTTGGAAGGGTCACTGTAACAGGACACTGGCTACAAACTATACTGTAGCTCAGGTCCTAAGGTTTGATGTGGTCAGTAGGCAGAACACTGAGAGACAAGGTAAAAGGTAAAAACAAAATAGTTTTCTTTTTTTTTTTTAAGGAAAACAAAAAAAAAAAAAAGAAAGAAAGAAAAACAATAGGAAAACACCAGTGCTTATGCCCCTTCAGCAGACAGGAACCCCAGTTAAATGACTGCAGGCCCTGAGCATGGGGAGCAATGACTCATGGCAGCAAATGTGATAGTCGGCCTAATGACAAAGTTCCAAAGACTGAAAATTAATAGTCAGTCTTTATACACTTAGCCATTGGGGGTGGGGGGGAGGGGTGAAAGCAAAAGCTTGTGCTGCTTATATTATTAATTAGTTGCTTGCTACATTTTCTGTAGGTATCTTATTTTTTATTTTGGAAACCTGGCAATTTTTTTTTTTGTATGCCTAAAAGTTTACATATTGGCTAGGGCTAATTAACTGTGTACATCCACATGGTTAAACAGTCAGGGCTAAATGATGGCAACACCACATACTAGCTATGCTTATCGAGTAACAAATTCTTGCAGTGCTTACTATAGTTGCATATGCACTCTTGCATCTTTGACTCTGAAGGTGGTAGTGGCCATGTGTCCTAGTAGTTGTCAGCAGTTTTTTAGCACATATTTTGGTGGTGTCTATAGCTGAATTTGTTAGTTCTGTGATTGTGTTAACTCTTTGGTCCAGAAGAAAGGCCCATGCCAGTTGTGAATCTAGACATGCCCTGATTAAGTTTATGGTTTGAGTTAGTAGTAGTGTGGATTTCTTTGATTTTATCAAGAGTCCTAAATTCTGGAAAAGTGAGCTTATGAGGTTGACTGACTGGGTTGCCCAAGCATGTTAAAAATGACAGATAGTCTTCGTACGTTAATGGTGTTAGTGACTCAAGGATTTTGGGGAGGGGAAGGAGTACGCAGGCCTTGCCCCTGCCCACAAAATGAGGGTTTCAAAGGGGTGCCTGTGATGTCAAGGATTAATCTGAGGGCCCTCTGAGACACTGTGTGCATTGCTTGTTACCCATCTGCTGGTCCTGACATCTGTATTGATATCTAGCTTGGGACTGGAGCTGGTATCTCAAATTATATGTTTGATAGAGACATGGTCTGTGCCTTGTAACCAGGGTAGAGATCCCAAAGGACCAGAGGGTGGCTCGGGAATCTTTGGAGGTGTGCATGATTTCATCAGTCTTGTCTTGAAATAGTTTTTTCTTGCCAAAGAGCAAAACTTCTATGGTCTCCTGAAGCTGTTTTGAAAGATCTGCAGAGTGTAACCAGGAACACTTTCTCATTATGATCCCGGTGGCTACTGTGCAGGCTGCTATGTCAGTGACATCAAAGGCCACCTTGAGGGCAGTTCTAGAAATCAGTTGTCCCTCTCTAATTACTGCATGAAATTGTTGTTTCCTTTCCTCCTGTACATATTAAATAAAGTGAGCCAATTTAAGATAGTTGGTATGGTTGTAATTTACATATAACACTGAGTAGTTAGGTTCTAAATGAGCAGCTGTGTTAGTCTAGTTCAGCAAAACAAGCAAGGAGTCCTGTGGCACTTTAAATACTAATAAATTTATTTATCGCATGAGCTTTCATGGGAGAGGAATGGATTCTTTTCCTATTACAACAGGTGATTAGACTTCACCTTCCTTTATATGCTGTTTCCCAGTGTTCAAATCTTAACAATTGCTTTGACTTGCTGTTACAGTGTGACCTAATCCCATGATTTATACTCCCCTGCATTTTCTTCCTCCCACCCTGTAAGTTTCCCCATCTTCAAAACATCTAACAAAGTGGGATTTTCTCTGAAGAAAGCTCCTGAGATAAATAAATTTGTTAATCTTTAAGTGCCACAGGACTCCTTGCTTGTTTTACCAAGTAGTTATCAGCTCTTAACTGAAGGGTACAGGAGGCATAAACTTTTTTGCCAGGCAGATTCATCTTCTTGTCCTCTTTGTCATGTGGTGTGGACCTGTTAAATTGTTGTTTATGGTGCTGGTTCGCAATCTCCATCACTAAAAAGGTGGGTGGTGGGTGGATAAAGAGGTATTCTGAGTCTTTGTTAGGGATATAATACATTTTGTCTGCTCTCCTGGAAGTGGGTGGCATGGTGGCAGGTGTTTGCCAAATGTCATTCACTGGGTCTGCCAGAGAGTCATGCACAGGGGGAGTGATTCAGGTGGATTATTTGGTTTGTAAAATCTTCATGCGCTTGTGTTGAGTTGACAATGCACTGGGATTTCCAGAGAATCTGCCATACAACAGAATAGATCTCGAAACTGCGTGAAGTCATCAGCTGTATTGGGTGGTGAAGGGATAATGGCTACATTGGGTGATGACAATGAGTTGGGGAGGGGGCGACATTGGCTCTGGGTCCTCTGCTTCTTCCAGAGCCTCCTGGATATCCTGATCCAGCAGTGACACAAGCTTAGGTGGAGGTTTGTATTGTGAAGTAGACAGGCTAGAGGAGGGTGCTGAATAGTGTGACAAAGAATTCCAGTGAGGCCAATGAGGTTGGTATGAAGAGGGAGGTCCATACCAAGGAGGACAGTATCAGGGGTATGGCAAGAAGCTTGTGGCGTCTGCATTCTGCATTTCCAAGGCTGAGAAGATGTTAGCTGAGATAAGAAGACATGTTTATGATCATCCACCTCCTCATTGTCACTTAAAAATGGAATTGGGGACATTGTTCCTGCCCAAGACAGCAGCGCTGAAGATCCCTTGGAACCATAGGTGTGAAAAGTCAGAAGAATGGTAGTTCAGTTGTCGTCATCTGTGTTCTGGGCTTGTGTTTCTCTGTGTGTTCGCATGGCACTGTTTGTTCCAAGGGTTGGCTTGGTGCCATGAGTACTGATGTCTGCACGACACAGTTCAGCACCATCTGAAGGATGGTGCTACAGTACGTATTGGTGCTGGAGTTGAGGTTATTGGCACGGACGCTGTCAGTGCCATGGAAGACTCAACCAGTGCCAATGCAAGCATCAGTGCTGCAGCAGGTGTTTAGGCACAGCGAATGCTGATGGTGCCGTTGAAGCAGTTTCTGTTGGTTTACCGGCCACTGGTCTGGAGTATTGCAGACCGCTTTTTTCTTCTATAGTCTGTGCACTAAAGTGGACCTTTAGAGGGATTTTACATCTGTTGTACTGGAGGAACCTACAGTCTCGTTGATATATGATTTTAAAACAGGTGATGGTGATTTTCTCCTTTTCAATGAAGAATGAGGAGGAGTGAGGCTTCTCTCTGAAGTGTGGATGGGTTGAGAGACTGATTTAGCCTGGCCAGGATTGGATGCTGGCCTGAGAGACTATTCTACAAGTAAGTTTCAGGTAGGCTCTGTCCCATCTGGCTCCTGAGCTTAAGTTCTGGCAGTGCAGGCACTTTTTGAGAGACATGCCCTTCTCCTAAGCATTTTATACAGGCATCATGATGGTTGATGCAGGCATAGCTTCATGCAGATCTTTCAGCACTTGAAGCCTGGCATGGGTAAATGGGGGGAAGAGGGGACAGATTTTTTTTAAAGTGTTTCCCAAAACCAGGGATAGATGAAATGGCAAGAGGCGAACTGAAGGCTAAAACTAGAGGAGGAATTTTCTAGGTAAGGGTTTTTCTGGTGAATTGAGGAGAAAGCCAAGTTCTGTCTGTAACCATGGATGGCTGAGAAAGAAGGGGTGGGGGGAGGGGGAGTCAGGTTGTGCATGCACCAAGAGGGTGCGAAAAGGTGGTGCAAGACAGTTTCTTGGAGATCATGTGACTCAGATGAGCACTGCTAGGAAATTCCATGATCTGTGTTGTGTGGACACGCTAACACCTAAGGTGGAGCACCCATGGGAATGCTATTTGAAGCAGAACCTCTATTTCCTATCCATTTTATGATTTAGGTTTACTCCATTTGTTTTTTACCACCATTTCTGTGTATACCCCCCCCCACTGTATCTAACAAAATACACAAGGCCCAATTGTGCCATGAAATATACTTAGGCAGCTTCTATTGGCATCATGTATTTCAACAGGAAACATGCACTGATAAGTGAGGGCACAATCTGGCCTTAAATAGCACAAGGCTTCCTTCACACAGAATCACCAGTTGAGTGTTTTCATCTTTTTAAGTAGTGGACCAAATCATCGAGGCCTAAGACAATCAGAAAGGATAAAAATAATCCATCAGGTCAATACTGAGTAACTTGTACTGAAAGTGCCTTGTCATGGAGACAAAATATATGGATTTTAAGAAATCTGCTTTTTCCTTCATAAATAAGATGGTCCGGGGATTTTTGGTTTTTTTGTTTAATTTCTCAAAACTAAGTGTGGTGGGTTTCTCTCTCTGGACATTCATAAGTTTTTGGAACAAATTAGCATTTCATTTTGCTATACTGTATTACTATACACCATGATATATTTTGCGAGAAAACAGAATTATGCAGTTTACTGGGGTGTGTGATTTGTGAACTTTTTTGTTTCTTCAAAATCATGAATTATCATGGATCAGTACTGGGTTGATCTTAGCTTGCAGGGGGTATTTTAGTTTAGTAAGGATTTTGAATTTGAGGCATGAGAGTCACTTTCTATCCAACACACAAGGTAGCAATATCTTAGTCGCCCTCCCACCCACAAGGTGGGTCATGTGCAAAAGACGATTAGCCACGAGTAAATAATGAGTCATAATTCCCTCGAGATAAAAATCAAATAAACAAGGGTTAAAGAACAATTTTTAGAAAGGGCAAACAAGCAGCACTGAAAACGAAACCACACATACACACATATACAAAATTGAATAGGAGGGGATAAATAAGAAAGGATAAAAATGTCTACCGTTTCCCATCCAGCAACCTTCTCTGTCTTCTTGCACATATTTGTTCTCTCACGTTGTAAAGCACCATTCAGACCAAAAGTATTTTATTAAGTATAATATCATGAAAATATAAATACATTGTGCAGGCTCACCTGCTTTTAACTTCTAAGGCAGTGGTTTTCAAACCATGGGTCTGGACCCAGTACTGGGTCACAAACACTCACGTATTGGTTTGCAGTGCTCTCTGGTGCTGCCGCCAAAAGACTGGAATGCATTGCTCAAAAATGTAATTGTTGGGTTGCGGACTTAAGTGTTTATTTTTAACTGGGTCCTTAGGGAATAGAGTTTGAAAACCACTCTTCTAAGGCCTAAGTGTATAGTTCTATGCTTCCCCTGCAATAGCAAATATAGCTGATGATATTTCAAATACGCATCACACAAAGTTGAATTCCTTACACATTACTGGTGTTATCTGCTTACACAGGGCCTCATCCAAAGATCACTGAAGTCAATGAGACTCTCTCCATCAGGCCCAGAGGTCCTAATCCTCTAAAATGTGAGTTAATGCAAGTCTCACCATGTCATCAGTCTCCATTAAATTCACAAAGGGAGCTGGAGATGTTACAAGAGTCAGGCCTTCAGAGGAGACCCCTTGAAAACAGGTTGTGCCAATTAAGCAAAGGAATACCTCATCTTCAAGAATCTATAACCTAACTGATGCACATATGTGCATATGCACTTAGTGAATGATTTGGACTCTTGAAGAGGAATTTATGACTAAGAAGTAAAGGTTTTCCATTTAGCTTTTAAAAGGCAGCTGCAACTAACCCATGTTCCATTCATGCAACTTTTACTTGAAAAATACATATTTTTTTAATTTAGAAGTTGTATCTATTCAATATTGGAGTTCAGTGGTCATAACAACAGGGAGGTTGGAGGAGTGAAAAACGGAGACACATTATCATGCCCTCTACTAAGTGACCTGCATTACTCAGAACTTCTCCTTGAAAGATAAAACAAGGAGTTCTGTGGCACTTTTATTTTTTGTATAAGCTTTCATCATCTGATGAAATGGGATTGTGCCCATGAAAGCTCATGTGAAAAATAAATGCATTAGTCTTTAAAAGTGCTACAGAACTCCTTATTTGTCTTTCTGAAACAGACTAGCGCAGCTATCCATCTGGAAATTCTCTCCTTGAAAGGTGTTTCACTGGGAACTCTGCACAGGAATCTAGGCTAGCATGTTATTTTAACCCAGATTAAATTTATTTTGCTTGCCCCACATTCCTAATACACACATGGAAAAATAGCAATGTCATCTTAATGTCATCATAATCAGGTGTCTGTTATAGCTTAGCACTAACCAATTTAGTTATCCCTGTCTCTGTACTTAATTATCTTATAATTGTAAACAGAATGGAATGTTGAAATCCTACATGCCTACTGGTTATTGTGTAAAGATCCGTATTGTAAGTATAACATACCTTGTAATTCAAGTTGTAAAATTCATTATATATAATTAGGTAACCTTCTCTTATGCTGTAGTTACAATTAGAAATCATGAAAATATAAATTTGCAGGTTGAGCATTCACTCCTAATTAATGACAAACTGGGTTAAAGATTTGAGCAACCCTTTGGGTCTTCAGGATCTCCTGTCAGGCTGACTGCTGTGAAACACTCCCCTATCCGTCATTATTGCCTAACTCATACCATACTTCTTTTTTTCTGATATTATCAGTGCAGACTCTTGTAAGTTCACGATAAGGTTTCAATACTTTGTCCTTGCACAATGGGAGAATCTCTGCGGTCAGACTAGACATTCATCTTAGACATTCCAGCTAAGGCCTTCTAGACAGAAGACATTTTGCTCCCAGATATTTTGGGTATGAGTCTGAAGATTTACAAGAATAAGCTATAGTTTTAAATGAAAAACAAGGTGAAACCTAGTTATTATAGTTGCGCATTACAAAGTATTACGGCAGTTGTCCTGGAAGCACTGCTACAGTTAAAGTCTGCAAACATGTTTTTATTAAAATCCCACATTTGTATATAATTTTAACATTCTGAAATATTAATCCTCTGAGGCTGAAATTTACCAAACCTGGGCTTTGCCAAAAAGTGGTGTGTGGCTTTCGTTGGTTGGTTTTCGCTTTTAGTTTATCAAAAATCCATGTAGCAAATTCAGACTTAGGGGTAATAGAAAAAAGTAGTTACCCCACCTGAAAAATTCCAGCTATATTCTTTTGGAACACAAATAC
Source organism: Podocnemis expansa (assembly GCA_007922195.1). NCBI lineage: Eukaryota > Metazoa > Chordata > Testudines > Podocnemididae > Podocnemis > Podocnemis expansa. The sequence goes on along the minus strand of ML681964.1, from coordinate 6,572,599 downwards.
ATCAAAAATAGATTTAGCATCTGAAAGCTCACACATGAACATCATTCAAACTTGAAGACTAGTGCTTTTGCTTCTTAAACCAAGCCATTATTAATGCCAGGAACATTTGATAATTGCATTCTGAATATGCAGAATATTTTCATGAAACATCCATAGTTGGTTTTGGTTTCTCATAAAATTAAGTGCATTCAAATTTTCAAGAAGTTATTCAGAGGTTTCATCTTAACTTGCAGTCTTTCATTCCCTGGCTAACTTTAACTTCTGCATCATCATTCCAATTAATGCTTCAGAGCCTTTTAAAATAAACAAACTTCTGTAAGAACATAAGAACGACCATAGTGGGTCAGAGCAATGGTTAATCCAACCCAGTATCCTGTCTTCTGAAAGTGATAATGCCAGGTGCTTCAGAGGGAATGAACAGAACAGGTAATCGTCAAGTGAAACTGCAATCCCTGTTTATTCAGGTTAATAGCCATTGATGGACCAAACCTTCATTAATGTATCTAGTTATCTTGCAATACTTTCTTTTGTTCATTTTAAACCTGCTGCCTATTAATTTCATATAGTGACCCATAGACTGTGTGTTATGCAGAGTAAATACTTCCTTATTTACTTTCTCTACACCTGTCATGATTTTATAGACCTCTACCAAATTCCCCCTTAGTTCTCTCTTTTCCAAGCAGAAAGGTTCCAGTTTTATTACTCTCTCCTCAGATGGAAGCTTTCCATACCCCTAATCATTTTAGCTTCCCTTTTCTATACCATTTCCAATTCCAGTAGCTCTTTTAAGATGAAGCAACAAGATCTGCACAGTAATCAAGATGTGGGCGTACCATGAATTTATAGAGACAAAATGATACTTTGTCTTATTATCTATCCTTTTCCTAAGGATTCCCAATATTCTGTTAACTTTTTCAGCTGCCACTGTACATTGAGTGGATGTTGTCAGAGAACTGTCCATGACTCCAAGATCTCTTTCTTGAGTAGTAAGAATTAATGTAGACCCTCTCATTTTATATACATAATTGGGATTATAATGTGCATAACTTTGCATTTAACAACATTGAATTTCATCTGCCATCTTGTTACTCAGTTACCCAGTTTTGTGAGATCTCTTTTTAACTCTTCACAGTCTGCTCTAAACTTAACTGTCTTGAGTAGATTTGCATGATCCGGAGACTGTGACACTTAATTGTTTACTTCTTTTTCCAGATTGTTTATATAAGGCCTTAAAACAAATTAAACAAAAATAACCAACCCATGTAAACATTTCAAATAACACAATTAGGGAAGAGGACCAGATGAACAAAGGAAATAGGTAACACTTAACTGCTTAAAATGGTTCTTAAGGTACACACTTACGAGGCAAGGCAAAGCCATATATAAGCACTATTGACTTTTTGGCTAAATGGTGATCACCAAATCTATACATTGGCAGTTTACTGTGATGAAACTGTGTTTATTTTGTTTAGCTGATTATTGACAACTACTCAACAGTTAGTTGCTAGAAGAGAAGAAATTACTTCTTCACCCCCACCCCTATTTAAAAAAAACTGAAAATGAACAAGCCAAAAAAAAAGCCTCTATCACTATATGCGAACATTGCCTTCTTGTGCTGGGCTTTTCAAATGAACCCAAACCCACTTAGGGCACTTTAACAATCTTCACCTTAAGCACTCAAAAGGGAAGAAATGCAAATAAAGCTTAAACTTGCTACCTTAACTCCACATTACAATACAGTTTTTCAGTTTGTAGTCATCTTAGAAACAAATGTGTAACTAAGATGTGCTGGCTTCACTGGAGCTCCACACAAGTGCATGTTCTAGTAAGAACTGTATTATGTGATCTCATAGTATCAGTCAAATGATTAAATCAGTAATGTACTGCATATACACAAGGGCAGAGGTAAGGCTGTGTAATCAATTTGAACTTTTATGTTTCCTGACTCTTGAGGATTTTACCATGCAACTTTTCCATTGTGTGTCTTTCCATGTAATAACTTTGATTTAACCCACACTTAGACAGTATGTATGTTCACTTAGTGGCTGGTTTGTATTGCTTTCCACAGAAATGTGCTTTATATAGATTCATTCAACAACCTTTTGCAGCTTGAGGGACACATTTATAGCAGCAATTTCATGTAAATGGACAGAGAAAATACTAGGTATTACCTTTACAAAATTGCTCTTTACGAATAAAAGAAACCATTCAGGATAGGAGATTGTAAACAATAATATAACCAAAATAGTTCATAGATATAGAAGAAGCCAAAATAAAAATCCAGTTTACTTTAACTTCTACCATATAGAGAACATTATCCTGATAGGCTTTTCAACTGTAACACAAAATTGTTACAGTGACAAATTATATACTATTACATCCCAAAAAATCATTGTTAAAAGAACATAAGGTTGTAAAGACAAACATTCAAAACTGAAAAAATGTTAGCTTCACCGTTCCCTGCATGCATTATCATAAGTTCCTTAATTACATGACCACTTACTATTTTTTCCACAGCACCATCATTGCCCCATTTTGCATTGGATGGACCTGTTCTGGGAATTAATCAGGTTTGTGCAGTGAATGAGGCCCTGTAAAACCCCTGCCTGACTTGCTGCTGAAGATATGCAGTGAACAAAACTGGACAGAATATGAAAAAAGATGAGACACTGTGCCAACACATATATAATCACTTCTTAGAAAAAGAGAAGTTATTTCATAACAAAGCATGCAGTCCTTCACGATGAAACAAATGCTGTGAGAAAAATTCTCCTAGATGCGAAAGGGACACCAGAGTCAAGCAAACCACATGGTTTCATCATGCAGGAAGCTAAGATGCTACATAGCAGGATCATAAACTGCCTGAACTGAATACTGTGGAACACAGCCCGATGATTTCCTCTGCATAGAGCAGAGAGAGACAGAACAAACAACAGGCCCCATTTTTAGCATGATTAGTTATCCTCCGCACAACTGAGCACAGCTCACAAGGAGAAGTCACCTATAGTCCATAGTCTCCATAACTCATTCCACTAAAATAAGTGAACATAGATGAGGGGTTCAAAGGGAACTTCAGACCTTCTTAAATAGTAAAGATATTTGGACTACGTAAGACTATTGGGATGGCAAGATGGAGGGCAAATTAAATGCACGGTGTTTGCTAAATACCATGGACCAAATTCTACAGGGTGCAAGAATGGAGTTTTCACTAAAGTCAGTGGAGTCATATGCACATATTCCTGGCCTTGCCTGCTTGACTGACTTAAAAAAAAAAGTTTGCCCTAATGTTCACTGCATTATACAGTTTATCATTCATTTGGCATTTTATGTATATTCTTGTACTAATATATAGACTATGATTTTCTTTTAAAGTGACCAGTGATTTCTGGTACTTCAGTTTTTTCAGATATCTTAAAGAGGCACAATTTTCAGGAAGTACTGAGCAAATCACCCTCAGGAAATCAAGTTGGACACCCAAAAAGACAGGAAACAAATACCCGTGGTCATTCTTGAAATTATCTGTCATACTGAAAAGAGTTTTGATTATATTGACATATGTCCCATATTAATGAAGGAGTGCAGTTCAGCTGGTAAAGCTCTTGGCTGATGGTAAGAAGACTCTCTTCTGAACCCTGCCACTGACCTGTTGTGTGACCTTGGGCAGTCACTTAACCCCATATGACTCTATTTCTCTGTCAATAAAATAAGGGTAACATTTTTTTTCACAATGCATTTTGAAATCTATGAACAAAGAGCTAAATATTGTTATTTTAAAATATTTTATAAATTATTCCTGTTTCATGTGGATTTTTAGATCTTGAGCCAGCGAATCACTTAATATGTGAATAAATTTATATGCAAGTTTGGGAATACATGCTGCGCTGGAATCCACTAGTGCAAACTGCTGCAGTCATCTGGAGTTTTACTGGAGGCAATGGATTTCACATGAGTGGATTCAGGTGCAGAAATGTGATCTGAGGAGGGAAAACTGAAAAAAATCATGGAAATTTGGGCAAATTCAAATGTGTGGGGGGTTTTGTTGTGCTACACATTGGTACTTTTTTCAAATTTACTGGAGAATTTCTTTTTAAACTATGCTGTTTGCTTGCTTTAAATAATTTTTTTTAAATTAATTCCTTTTTATTTCAAAATGGAAGAAATTTTGAAAAAACCCACCATGTAGCTAAGGTGAATAAATAAACATGGCGAGCCAAACAGGATTTTCTTTTTCTAAGGCTGAATTTAGATGGGGAAGAGATTCCGAAATTTCATCCAGCTCTGTTCCTGACCTTAAGACTTGCTTTGGTCCCCAACCACGATTTAATTAGCACATCTGTTTTACACTGTTTAACATCACTATGAGACAGACTGTGCAAACCACACAAAGGTAAGGGCCCGTCCTTGCTTGAAAAGGAATACTGCCTCAGGGGAACACACAATGTCCACCCCTTATCGTAGCCAACCAAATGACTCCCACTAACTTCAACAGGAACTGAATTATGCTCTTTAGGTATAGTCTATGTTCTCCACTCAGCCCAGAAAATTGCATCTGTGGCTGATCCTTGCCTTATGGAAGTGGGGAAGGCGTCTCTTTGCTACTCCTTCCCCAGTCCTATCTACGTACAGAGTAAGTGAAATCTGGCCCTATCCCATCAGGTCACAATATGTATGGGTGTGTCTAAACATAATTTGAATTAATGAGGATTAATTCAAATTAAATTAATGCATGGCTACACTGGCTTTCATTAATTTGAACTAAGGAATTCCTTAGTTTGAATTAATAAAAGCTTACCTTGAAGTTATAAAACCTCACTTAACTTATAAGTTCAAATTAACCCAGTGTAGCTGTGTTAATTCAAACTAACCATTAATTTGAATTAACACTTTTTTAACTTTCTTCCTCCCAGGGAGCCTTACTACTTCTATATATTAGGTTGAGCCAGGGCCCTTCATGAGGGCCATCTTGCCACACCTCCCGTGGTGCCCCCCTCTCCTAATTCAAACTAACAAGTCCTATGCATGGACATGCTAGTTCGAATTGGGTTTCTAGGGAGGGCCTGTTAGTTTGAATTAACTTAATTTGAACTAATCATTATTAGTTTCAATTAATTAGTTCAAATTAAGTTAATTCAAACTAACCTTCTAAGTGTAGACATAGCCTATATTATGGAAACAAACAGGGAGACTAATCAAAAGCTCAATCCAAGAGTGTTTTTTTCCCCATCAGTTCAATGGTCTTTGAATCAGGCCTTCACTCTCCTGTATAAAGCCCTGATGTTCCAGTTAAAATATAACACCAATATTTTCTGTGGGGAAGTATGGTGGAAGTTAAGAGTATTTAATGAGGTTTAAATTTTCTGGACAAATATTTCACATGAAGTTAATCACTGCATTCCTTCCTTTCATATCAGCATATAATGATGGTCCTTTAAAGAGTCACTTGAAAAGCAATGTAAAACTTAGAACACAGACAAAAACAGCAACATATATATGGCTATTACCAAAAATACCTTTGATCAAGTAAGTACTTGATCAAGGGAGAAACAACTTCATATAATCCAAGTATTCTCTTCTAAATTCCATTGATATCATTTCATAATAGCTGATGAGATAACAATTTTGGGTTCAGACTTTGCAATACCAAGACCTAAGTAATACACAGCTATTTTTAAATCCCTATATACTATGTTTATCATCATTGTATTAACACAGTAGAAATACCTAATTAGACAGGAATTATTTCCATACCGTTTCAAGCATTGGTCACACTCAGATGCCACAGTGATTGAAAAAGTAGGCCATAGTGTCCAACAGGATCAGTGGTTTAGGGTATATAGCTGGAGGCATCTTAAAGGGATTTGGTTCTTTGAAAATGCTGAACAGCTGCCCTCAGAAAAATCAGACCCTCTTAAGGTTTCTCAAGTTGAGCAATGAAAAATGGAGGCACCCAATATTTATATAAATCTAAACTAGATAGAGCCCAGCTAGCTTTTTGCATTGTAATGTTTTATTAAGAGAATTCAAATATACATTTTAAATCGTAAAGTTACAATTCTTTAAATACAAAAATTTTCCCTTTTTTTCCTCTCTCTTTAAATACATCTGCTGACACACTGGCCTGATCACCTAAGTACTACAATATATCACGGATTCCAGCAAGTAGTCATGTTAGTTTATTTCAGCAAAACAAACAGGGAGTCCAGTGGCATTTTTAAAGACTAACAAAGGATCCTGCTCTGGGCATGTTTTAAAGTTTAAACCACACAAGATGAATATTTCTTAACGAACCATCTCCTGGAGTCAGACAAGTCAGATGCAAGAGACTTGCCGGGTTATCCAGCCCACCTCCAGGGCAATAAAATATCATTCCATATTCTTTGACTGTTGGTTTGTTCCATCTAGACTTCAAGTTTTCCATCACTTCCCTTAGAAGCCTCTTCCAAAGCTTCGCAGATCTTCTTCTTTCTTACTTCCATCCCATTACTCCGATTAATACCTAACTTTATGATGCTGAATAATTCCTTTCCCTCGTTGTGGACTGCTCCTTCCTAATATTTGCCCTCTCCTCCCCTCACTATTAGCTATGTCCTGTAATTTCTCCTCATGTCATTCTCTACCGTCTCCTTAACATTTTTGTAACTCTTCTCTGAACTCCCTCCTATTTAACCTTTTTGATAATAAAGTACCTTTCCAAGACTGGTCAAATCAGGACCATAGAAAGAGGGAGGAAAAGGAAGAGAGAGCACAGGAATGTTACAATCTCTCTCCCTTTATCTATACAGTCATAGTTATACCAGCAAAATGTCAGTGTGTTATTTTAAGCATTGTCTAATGTGCTGTCTACTATTACCTTTAAGCTTCCTTCTGCCTCACTGTTTTCAATTTTCTCTCTTCAATTTAGCATCTTTATTCAGGCCAAATTCTTGTTCACTCCTGCCTTGTTAAACCAGAGCTCAGAACAGATTCTGCCAGCAATGCAACTAGTGCCAGGCAACTGCACTGCAATGGAAAATCTAGTCCAGGCCATTTAAACATGCCTGGATGCTACATCTAAATCAAACTGAACAAACTTTCCTTAAGGCATGGGTAGTGTGATAGCACAAGAAGTGTGTACAATATATACAAACAGAAATAATTATTCATTATTTATTTTGGGCAGAAAAACAAAGATCAAAGAAAGACTCAAACAAAACATGATCTATGAAGAATATAGAAACTGGAAGATCAGATAATGATGCAATGTTACCAGGTGCTCAGTACATAAGGGTAAGCATACATAATGTACAAAATGAACTATCATTTTAAAATACTATATTCTCTGTTAGTGATGATCATTAGCTACATCTGTAGAATGTTGACTAGAAAAATATCAGTCTGTATTAGAAAGGAAAGAGTTCAGTTACTTCCTTGAAATAAGAGCATGGCTAATTAACTCTAATTCAAGGGTTCAAGAAAGATATTATGTGTCACTTGTAAAACTTTTAATAAAGATAAGCTACAAAAGTTATGAAACAAAAAATTTACTAATTTTCATATTACAGCAGTAACAACTGGCATAGTAAAAGTCTGAAGAAGACCAAGCAGGAGTTCAGAATAAACATGCACATAAATTGCAGTTCCAGCATCACTATTTTAGGCTCAGTAGTCCTCTATTTTGTAACACAAGCTACTGTATTGGCATGATAAAATTGCAGGTTGTTTGAAATGGGAATCAAATCCAAAACACAGAAGGAATGGTGCTGGCTGACCAAAAACAACATTCTAATTTTGAGGGTATAAAGAAAACTGCATAGCCAAAAAGGGTGTATTTGAATCAGGTAAAGTAAATAATTAATAAACACATCTGTGGCTGGGCCAAAAGATGGCAGAAAGCAGCTGTCTCTGTTTAAAACAGAGCACCAGTTTGTTATTAAAATGAATGCTGTGAAAAAAGTCCTTGCCAAATCTATAAAATTAAATCACTATAACCTTCTTTTGAGGGAAGAGGAATTATTATTAATAAATATTTATATTACAATAGCACCCAGTACCCAAGGTAGGATCAGGGCCCCACTGTGCTAGCCACTGAGCAAACACTTAACATACACAGTTTACTCAAACTCTTTCAGTTTAATCCAAATATTTAACTCCTCTTTGTCATGATTAAATAAAACACTACGCTCCTCTGTACACCATCCTGACATATCTTTGTCTAATTGATCCATATAGAATACTATTAAAGCAACTTTGTAAATAGTCATCTTAAAAATATGTTGTAAACAAATAACATTACCTTCAGAACTGATAATATCTTAAAATTGTTAAATATCAATGGTTTGCAACTGGCAATTTGTTACTATTTTTGCTGCTTCCTCCTTCCCCAATAATTCCAGTTCAAATAATAAAAATCAGTGGGTATGTTTATACTGCATGGTTCTTTGGCAGTGTACAGAGCACATACTTGGGTATGGCATATCAATGTAGATGGGGAGGCATGGTGTAGGTGAGTAAAGGCATGGTCAAATGGTGTATTCAAGTACATAACCTATGGAGCCTTCTACTCGTCCAAACCATCCCTCCCAGTCTACCTTGCTATTATTAGCAAGGAAGCATCCTGCCACCTTCTAGTTGTCACAGGGAAAGTAGGCTAAAGTAGGAAAGAGATGGAGGGGAAAGGCTGAGTCAGGGCTTTTCACTGACATGTAGCTATGTACTGCAGTGTGGATACTGTCTGCCTATCACTCTGCTATGTAGCTAGGCATACTCTACATGCCTCTGACACTAGTGGCATGTTGTGTGTAGACATATCTGGGAAACAAGTTTCACTTGTGCTTATACCAAGGTTCATTTTCTGGTTCTCAGTGCTGTATTATTTGAGTTTCTAACGTTGCTGGAAAATGCTTTTTGTTTAAAAACAACTATTTTCAATTCAATTTAAAAAAAAAAAAGTCAAATAGGAATTATTTTAAAACTTTGGGTTTTTTCTTTTTCTTTTCTTTCCCAATATTTCAGTTTTGGGCCATATTTAAATTCAGTGCCCTTTAAAATATTTACCAGATTTTTTGCACTGAAACAAGAGTAATTCCACCTCTTAGCTACTAGAGTGATTTATTTATTGTTATCAGTAGCATTATTAGGAACTTGATTAAAGAAATTATCTTCCAACTATTTGTAATCACAAAAGTTAAATGACATCTCAAGGTCATTTGGCGTTTACCCATGACATATCCTCCTGGGAGCTTGAGAATGTCATTCTAATATTGCCAAGGGAGGAATGAAAATTATTTCCATGTGACATATCATACTTTTTAGGCTTAATTGTAAAGCTTTAAATTAAAAAAAGAAACCATTTGAAAATCTACCCATAATGCAAAAGATCTCTATAAGCTTTTCCCACTTCAAACAGGCTCTAAATCAGGGGTCTCAAACACATGGCCCGTGGACCACATGTGGTCCTCAACGCTATTTGGTCAGCAATGACACTATTGTTACCAGTATTTGCAATATTGTTGTATGAAAACGTTTCAGTGGTGCGGCCCTCAAGCTAACGTACTAATCCTCATGCGGCCCTCTCTCATGCAGCCCTCTACTAGTCCTCATACGGCCCTCGTGGTGATTTGAGTTTGAGACCTCTGCTCTAACTCCTCTAAAGATGCAACATGTATAAGCTTCTCAACTATATCATTCTCTGCCCCAGCAACTTACCTTCCCCTGATTAACCGTACTACTCAGGCAGGAAAACAGGTGACCCTTGCATTAGTCACATATCATTGTGCAATTTTCCTCCTACTTTTATCCATATAGTACTTCTTCCACACCATCACACACAGACTGTAAATCTTAAATCACAGCTCTTATTTTCCACAGATGTACTGGTCAACATCAGTCATATTCTTTACTGTTAGCTTGAAATGTCAGCAGTGATAGAGCTCTGAACATCTTCATGGGTGCTATTCTTACAAGGTTTAGATGTAGAGTTTACAAAACATACACATACACTTAAAAATGAGTTTTCAGAATTCTAATTTGCAAACATTTTTAGGCTAAGTAGACTTATACAACTAACTCTTGAGGAACTCCAGCATTAGTTTGAATAATACTATACTGGACAGAAATAAAGGCAACAGTCTCCTGCTTGTATGCACAACGTAAGGCCATAAGCCTGCATGCTGCTCCATGCAGGAGCCTCCCTCTGCCCTCAAAGCCTCACTGACTGTATGGTAACAGCACATAGTTTCACCTGTGCAAAAGAAGCTTGCAGGAACAGGACCTAAGAAAACACAAATAGGATAAAACAAGACGCACTGGGAAACTCACTTGACAGCTGATGTATAACACCCAGATTATAGGTTTGATCTCACAGGTCTGGAGCTGTCGCTATTGTTTAAATACCTTTCTTCCAACATCAGTTCACTTATTTAATTTTACTGCCATGATTGTTGAGAACAAATAAGTTTTCCAACGTTGTTATGCTCCTATATTGGTTGAGAGACACAAAGATGTGTTTTGAATTCTAATGCTCTAGAGCAGTGGTTCTCATACTTAGGGTCGGGACCCAGTACTGGGTCACAGACCTTTAGGTACTGGGTCACAGCACCCCTTGCTGCCACTGCCAAAAGACTGTAGTACAATGCTCAAAGATGTAATTGCTGGGTCACTGGCATAAATGATTTCTTTCAACTGGGTCCTGTGAAAAAAAGTTTGACAACCATTGATATAATTTAAAAATCAAACACTATTTACATAAATTAATTGTCAATTTATTTCACACTAATAGAAAGCATTTTAATATATCAAACTTTGATAAAGTAAATAATGGACAGTTACTCAGTAAGGCACACAAATTCAACTACTTTTTACAGCACACTTTTTGATCACAAACACTTTCATTATATGGCATTCAAAATATTTTGTGTCCTAAGCTGCCTCCTTCACTCAATCCTGCATTGTTAGCAGCTGAAAAACATCTTCCATAACGTAGTGTGGCAATTTTTGCTCTCTGTTAGAGTAGAGCTAATTCAGAGTACCCTTACTGATGTCTCCAGAATTACTGCAGGCAGAAAGCAAGCAAGAGAAGGAGACTGGAACTGGGAGCCAGGGAGGAGGGATGGACCACTGAAACAGGATGAGGAGAGGAAGGAGAGGAGAGATGGACTAGCAAAGGAGACTGGGGACTAGGAAGCAGTGTGGGAGGAATAGGGGTGGGAAGGAGATAAATCTGATAAGGAGCTGCGATGTAGCAGGAGAAGTAGGACTAGATGAACAGAGACACTGGGACAGGGAGAGGGGAGGGAATCAGGAACAGAAACTAGGACTGGGAGCCAGTGGATGCAAGAAGTGGCTGAAGGAGCAGCCTAAGACCCACTGGGCAAGAAAAACAGGACTGAGATGAGAAGCATGAGTGAAGTTCGGGACTGTGTAGCCAGAAAAAAAATGGAGCTGGAACAAGGAGACAGGAATGTCAAAGGAACAAGGACAGGGCAGAAAGGATCATGCTTGGATGGAATGGACCCAAGAGTCTGTGCACACTAGACCACATCCCCTTCCCCCTCCTCACCGCCCAAGTCTGAAACATAACCGAGGATTCCTGAGTCTCGCCACTCCTCCGTTTATCAGCAAGTGTATCCATAACAACCATTGGTAACATTTGTGTCTCATCCCACTCCACTTCTGATCCACATAAAAGATGACAACCTACTATTACTATCCATTGCTGTTAATCAAAGTGGCAATGATCTGTGCATTGGATCTACAGGTACCAACCCCTCTGATGACTAATGTGGGTGCAACTATGATGTCCCATGATGGAATTTGTTTTTTAAGCTTCCTTTTAAAAAAAAACCTCAGAAATTACACACAAAAAACTACATTAAAAGAGCATTATTAAACTTGCAGTGTCGAGAACTGAAAAGAAAATGACTAGTAAGATTACTTGTGCAACCTAAATTAAGCCCCATTATGCACATGTAGTATGATCCAGGCTTTATTTACACAGTCACACACTTTTTTTGCCACAGGATCTCTGCCTCTAGAATTTTCTGAAAGTTGTACAGTGAGGGAGCTTGTTGTCAGTAGGACCACTGCCTCAATTACTGCAGAAATTGGTAGATGTGTACTCATGCCCCCCCCCTTTAACATGGGTGTGGTAGCCTTAGGCAGGCACGCACAGTGGTGGCAGGGGCTGCACTTTGCATCAGGGGTGCTGATAAGATGATCTGCTCCCCTGGCTCCAAGCATAACCTCCGCTAGTGGCACCAGCCTCTTCCCAGTAGGGGGCTTGAGGTTGGCCTTAGCCCCCAACACCACTCTGCCCCACCCCTTGTTCCTCCTCTTCTTCCCTTAGATCCATCCCGGGTCAGATGAAAAGCCAGAGCCTAGCCATAGTAAGACCTGACCCAGAAGCCTGAGCCACTGTGGGGAGCCTGGAGTCCTGAATCCTCCATCTGCCCAAGGGAGCAGATGCATGGGCCAGTGACAGCTCTTGGGCAACCAGGCCCCGTACTCAAGGCAGTTGGACAGCCTGGGGCTCCCCACTGCAGCCCAGTCTCCCTGGAGAGCTCTTACCATGGCCCAGCTTGAGCTTCTGACCTGGCCAGAAGGCAAAGCCCCAGGGAGGAAGAGAAGGCAAGGTCACAGTTCAGGCATCAGTGGCCCCTCTTGCTTCTACATGAGTTTCAGCACTCCTGCAGTGCCCCCACATTGGCCAGGGCTCCTGGGCACGGGCCCCGGGGACCCATGCATTAATTCACCATTTTGTATACTGAACAAGGCACAGAATTTCAGGAAGAAAAAGGATAGTTTCATGGTTAAGGTAGTTGAATGCTGTGCTGGAGAACTGGATTCTATCCCTGTCTTTGCCACAGAATTCCTTTGTGATGCTCGTCAAGATGCTTAAGTCAGACTTGTCACAAGTGGTCACTAGTTGTATGTTTCTTGTTATCTGGGGGTCCAACCTGATACCTTGGAGCCTGATTTGCAAAAATGCTGAGCACTTGCATCTGTAACAGGCATTAATAGGAGTGCCACTTGAATATATGAAATGCTTTATGATTCTAGGCACTCCGGAAAATCAGGTCCTAATAGTCTCAAATTTAGAACCCAAAATTAGTGGACATTTTTTACCCTAATCTCTGCGCCTTTGCTCCACAAAATACATGGGGGTTAGGGGAAATAATGCCATCCCCTCACCTCACAGAAATGTTGCAGAGATAAATGAGTTCATGTTTGTGAAGCTCTCAGTTACTATAGTGATGAGCATCACAGAAAAGCCCATGAGGAAATTAATAATTTTGTCTTCAGAGCAGAGCTTAAATAGTATGTTGTAAATAAAGCCTGGGGCCACACACTGAACAATAAGGAGAAAACAAAATATTGAACATATGCTCATTAAAGTGAGCACCATCTACACTGTGCATTGAATGAGGCAGACGTCCTGTGGAAAAATAGTATAATTTTGTAATTAAAGACTATCAGAATGCATATAGCTCAATGAGTATTGGTGCAATTGTCTTCATTCCCAAGTCCCTTCACGATCTACCCTCCCTACCTATCACTTCTCATTCAGCAGTGAAAGGTAACCTTCCTCCTTTAATCAGCCCATAAGGGCAGCCTCCATTACCCCCTTGTTACATTTTCAGACAAGCCCACCTTTGTGTTTTTTCCCATGCTGCCACTCATGCCTGGGGAACCTCCCAGAAACATCAGTAAACATTGGTGTCTGTTTTGTTTGTACAGCATCAAGGGCAATATTCTCTTTATCCACAAGTGAGGATCCTAGGTGCTACAGTAATACAGAGAAATAATACTAAAATAATAATAAAAAATAAGGTTGCAAAGGCAGCCTGAATCTGGCATTCCTTAAATTTAGATTACTTGACTTTGCAAGTTAATAACTTTCTTTAAATGCATTTGTGTGTGTGGCATTCTGAATTTATATTGTTGTAACTGAGTATAAAAAAATGCTCCGTATGTTTAAAATTTATGCTGAAATGGTATATGTTTACATCCCTTTAACTTCTTTAGCAACAAGCAATTGGGGTGAGCACCAAGAGAAATTAACCTTTTTTAATAGATCAAGATAATAAAGTATCTCTGTAACATCTTCCAAATCCATGCACAAACAAAGAAATGATACAGAGAAAGTCATCAACATCTGGTACCACTCTTGTCTGAACAAGCCAATGTCTCATTCACAGGATCAATCTCCCCTTCTTCCTTCAAATAAGCAAGAGTCAACCAGGGGCATTGCTGGCACTGGGCACAAGGGACACACGCCTCCAGTCCCAGCACCAGTGCCCCAACCTTGGTTGAGGCTGCCTTCTGTGGCGGGGGCAGCTGGATCTAACCCTGACTTGGGCTGCGGAGCCAAGCCTGCAGAGGATAGGGGTTGAAGGGACTGGTCCCCGGGAGATTTTGGGGCCAGTGACACCCCTGTAGTCAAGTAACTCTGAAGAAACTTACCTTGGATATTTCAGTTCTGGCCAACCATCACCCAGTGTAAACCAGCGGTTTTCAAACTTTTTTTCTCAGGATCCAGTGGAAAAAAGTCATTAATGTCTGCGATCCAACAATTACATCTTTAAGCAATGCATTCCAGCCTTTTAGCAGCAGCAGCAGGGGGTGCGGGAACCCAGTGCCGGAGGGCCTGTGAGGCAGTACCATATCCTGACCCTAAGTTTGAAAACCCCTGGTGTAAACCCTCCCATTCCTGTGCAAACTAAAGCACAAGCTAGTAAAGCAGCCAGCTACAAGCTCATCTTACCACAGCTCGCATGGGAGAAAATCCCATTTCATCAGACGCTTTGAAGATGGGAGAACTTACCAAAACATCCGACGAAGTGGGATTTTCTCCCACAAAAGCTCATGCAATAAATAAATTTGTTAAGTCTTTGAAAGTGCCACCAGACTCCTTGTTTGTTTTGATAGAAAACTTACCACAGCTGACATTCTAAACCCAGTGCTACCTGGATTCGGGCCAGGACACAAAACTGAAACTGCTTTAGTGGCACTAAGGAATGTTGTCCTCTCATTAATGGATAGAGGATAAACATCAGTTCTCGTCCTCCTGAACCCCTTTACAGAATTCAGCACTGCTAACCACAAGACTCTGACGTCTCACCTGGAAGAGGTGGAAGGCATTCAAGGTAATTGCCTGATTAACTTCAATGTGAGGTGTCTGGCTTTGTGGATGAGGGGATAACCATCAACATGACATAACTTGATTTTAGCAAAGCTTTTGATGCGATTTCCCACAGAATTCTTGTCAGCAAGTTAAGGGAATATAGTTTGGATGAACTAGAGTTTGGAATATAGTTTGGACTCAGCAGGTGAGGATCAAAGGCTCAATGTCTAGCTGGCAACCAGTAACTAGTGGAGTGCCCCAAGGGTCAGTTCTGGGACTGGTTTTGTTCAACATCTTCAGTGAATGACCTGTGTGATGGGACAGATTGCACGCTCAGTAAATTTGCGGACGACACCAAGCTGGGGGGAATGGGAGATAAGCTGGAGGGCAGGGATAGGATTCAGGGAGACGTAGACAAATTGGAGCACTGCGCCACAGAAATTTCATGAGGTTCAACAAGGACAAGTGCAAATTCCTGCACTGAGGATGGAAAAATCTCATGTACTGTTACAGGCAGGGGACCAATCAGCTAAGCAGCAGCTCAGTAGAAATGGTCCTGAGGGTTATGGTGGACAGGAAGCTGGATATGAGTCAACAGTGTGCCCCTGTTGCCAAAAAAGTCAACGACATATTGGGCTGCATCAGCAGGAGTGCTGCCAGCAGACTGAAGGATGTGATTATTCCCCTCTATTTGGCACTGGTGAGACAGCATTTGGAATATTGTGTCCAGTTTTGGGCTCCCCACTACAAAAAAAATTTGGACAAGTTAGAAAGAGTCCAGTGGAGGACAACAAAATGATTAGGGGGCTGGGGCTTACGAGGAGAGATTGAAGGAACTCCTCTCTGCAGAAGAGAAGACTCTGGGGGGATTTGATAGAAACCTTCTGCTGCCTGAAAGGATGCTCCAAAAAGGAAGAAGCAGCTAGGCTATTCTCAGCAGTGACCAAAGACAGAACAAGGAGCAAAGCTGGGGAGGTCTAGGTTGGATATTAGGATAAACTTTATTACTAGGAGGGTGGTGAAGCACTGGAATGGGATACCTAAGGAGGTGGTGAAATCTCCATCTTTGGAAATGTTTAAAGCCTGGTTAGACAAAACCCTGACAGGGATGATTTAGTGGGAGTAGTCCTGCTTTTAACAGTGGGTTGGACTAGATGACTTCTTGAGGTCCCTTCCAGCCCTGATATTCTATGATTTTAATGAGCTACCGTGGTCTGAGTCCTTCCTGCAAGGATGCACCCAACAAATAGTAATACAGGGAAACTGCACCTCTACCTGTAGATCCCTCACTTGTGGAGTTCAACAAGGATAAATTCTCTCTTCTTTTTAATATCTACATGCAGCCAGTAGGTGAACTGGTCTGACAACATGAACTCAAGTGTCAGCAATATACAGATGGTATGCTATTCTACTAGTTTTCAAACTTTTTTTCCTTGGGCAAAGTTGAAAAAAATCATTTATGCCTGTGACCCGACAACTACATCTTTGAGCAAAGCATTTCAGCTTAGCAGTGGTAGCAGTAGGGGGCACTAGGATCCAATAGCTGAGGCTCTGCATGCCAGTACTAGATCCCAACCAGTAGCTTGAAAACTATTGAGCTATTCTACATCCTTTACTACATACAACTGCACTACTGCCACCAAAATGGTCTAGTGTTCAGATGAGATAAGTTCATGGATGAGGAACAGCTGACTGAAGCTGAGCCCAAGCAAGACAAATGATGCTGGTGAGCAAAGGAAAGTTCTTTGAAGAGCTTTCAGACACAGTGCAGTCTCCATTGGCTGAAGAGACACATCCACAGCTAGCCAATTCAGTCCATAGTCTAGGAGTACAGTTGAATTCCATTCCGACACTAAGCTGTCAGATAGTAGCATTTGTGAGCGGTACTTTCTACCATCTCCTTTTGGCTAACAAATTGCATCACATCCTAGTGTATGAAGAGTTAGCCTCAGTCATCAGGCTTTTGTCACCCTTTGGCTGGATTAGAGTAAAGAAAAACGCCTGGAAAACTGAAGCATTCAGCACTTTGGAAACTCCATATAGCACAGAATGTTACAGTAAGTTTTCTCAGCAACACAGCCTCCCATGAACATATAAAACCAATTCTCTGCTCTCCATGCTGGCTTCCCATAGAATTCTGAATCAAGTGCAAAATTTCAGTCTTTTTCTTCAAAACTTTTCATGGCCAGAGCACGGGAGACCTAAAAATCATCAAAAGCTCTGAGACAAAGACCACGGTGGACAGCTATACTCTTCTGGCACAGTGGAATTTATGACAATAAAAGTTTGTCTGTGTGGGAGGCAGAGCTCCCTCCACGGGCAGCCCAAGCCTCTGAAATGAAATAAGGAGCACCAAAACCTTCATCACTTTCCACTCCAAGTGCAAAGCATATTTCTTTGACCCGGCCTTCTCTATACAGCAATAGGCAGATTTATATTTAAAAAACAGGAACACCACAAAAAATCCACATTCTACCAATCCAAGCTGTTCTACTGCACATGCTTCTCCCTCTGCGGAGAGGATGGCAGAACAAACACAACATATGCGTAGTCATACCGTTTAACACGCTACTGGAAGGTGCTCTGACATGATAGTTAACACAACATAAGAACATATACAGAATACAGTAAAATGTATTTAAATAGCAATTGTTATAAAACTATCCCCAAAACGTCAGTGTCAGAATTTTAAAACTGAAACCAGAGGGAAGTGAAATGATGAGTAAAGAAAGAAAGTTTTTTTTTAGATGAAGCTTGAAACCAATTGTGAATCAAGGAAACAGAGGGTTGCCTGAAAGCTTACCCCAAAGGCAAGAGTTGCAGGGAAGAAGACTCTCAAATCATGAGTGGTGAGGTCATGTGAAGGACGGAACAAATAGATAAGCAAAGATCTGTGAAGTGAGCCGGAACAAAACCATGGAGAGATTTAGATTTTGAACTAGATGCCACAATGAATGAAGAGTTAGAAAAATTATTTTAACATGGGAATGATATGGTCACTCTTCTTTCTATGGCTAAGATGATGAGAAGTGGCATTCTGAAGTCGAGAGAACTGTTTTGGATGCACTAGAGTGAAAGGAGTCAGCACAGTCTAGCCAAGAAGAGACACTAAATTCATGGATAGAATATTATGAGAGGTGGGATAGAATCAGTAACATACTGAGGATGACAAGATGCAGGGGTGGCAGAAGTGGAGATACACACAGATTTGTAGACCTACAAGATGTGGGAAGAGACATAAAGCAGAGTCCAGGAGTATTCTACAGTTGTAAAGAGGGGAGGCAAACACGAGGCTTAACAATGGTATTGGTCTACTACTAAATGGACCTGGTAGAACTATAAATAATGATGCAGAGAAGGCAGAAGTGTTCTATAAATTTTTTTGTTCTGTATTTGGGGTAAAACAGATGATATTGCATCTTCAATCTAGCAAAAAAAGATATAGCAAGGTCCAGTGACTGGAAGTTAAAGCTAGACAAATTAAACTAAAAATATGGCACACATTTTTAAAAAGAGGGTAATTAGGCATGGGAACAACTTGCCCCTGTACACAGCTGCCAACCTTGCATTTTAGTTTTTACTGACCTGAAGATCTGAAACTGATTTGTTTTATTGACATGGTAAGCTTTTTACTGACGGCATTAAAAATACCATAAACACTATAATGTCATAAAAGTGTGTACTCACTCATGATATTCTGTATGCAGGAATTTGGAATTGCACAATTGTTTTAGCTGCAGTTGAATTGTTCATTCAGGGTCTTTGGGTATGTAAAATAACAAAAATGAAAAAGTCACAAGCAGTGTAGTTTTATGATACAAGAAGTGATTCTGAATGGGCAGCCATGTTCACTGACAATTTTTAAAACAAGACTAGAGAGAGAGAGAACGAACACACACACGATATACTCTAGGAATTATTTTGGCGGGGGGGGGGGTCAGACCAGATGATCACAGTGGTCCCTTCTGGCCTCAGAATCTATGAAGCATCTAGAAGGAAGGCAGGGGAATTTGGAGCTGTGCTGCAAGATGCAACTTGTGCCTAAAGAAACACTTGGGTCCTGTGAAAATATTTTTTTAAATTCTTAAATCTAAGTACATTCAATTACCTATGACACTTCACTAGCCTTATAGTTCTTCCTGGTAATCCATCTCTAAATCAAAACTGGAAGTTAGTTCAAAACTATTTTCCACCAATTATTCCTTTTCTAATAATACCAAGTTCATGCTGAAGCATATTTCAGGGTCAAATGGAGTTATTGTTGTATGTGACCACGTGCTCTATAATGAAATCTCTGTATTATAGCTCATTTGTAGTGCTATTCTTTTCTACAAAAAAAAAAAAAAAGGCTGAAAGGTCACGAGTCATGGAGATAGGTTGTTAAAGTTCACTTATGTTAAAATGGTCATGGAGATAGAGAATCCATTATCGTTTAACAAATGTATTTAATCCATTCAACTTGATTCTACAAGGATTATTACTCTTTATTCAAGAAACAAATGGAAGTTTTGTATTTTGACTACAAATTCAAGTTCAGTGGAGAAAACAGGTTGATCTGTCTGATTCAGCTGTTTGCTTGCTCTTTAAATAGCTTGACTCTTATGACAAGTGATTTCCTTACTCCTCTCAATGAACAACAGCTCCCTAAATGATTAGCTTAGATTCACCGGAGGACACAGGACAATTCTATGATCCAGAAATACCATCAGATGGCTTTCATCCATATAACTTATTTATATCAGAATTTTTGTTTTATATTATGTTTTATGAACCTGCTTAAACCTCTGCACGGTGGCTAACTATACATTCAGAGTCACTTGAAGATATACAAATGATGTCTTGCCTGTAATTTCACCCACACCACTGTGTTGTAAATTAATTTGTCCCTCAGTAACTTCAAAGCAGTCTTAGTTCCTAATAATGGGCTACTAAAGTAATATTTCATAGGTCTTTATAATTAGAATGGTCAGAATCATATTCATTTATAATTTTAAAACATCCATGATCTTTTTCTTAAGATAGCATTTTGAGAAGATTCAGTGCATCAGAGGCTTCTTGACAGCTTAACAAGAAATTAGGACACACGACAAGAGAGTTTGACTCCCCCACCCCACCCCCAATTTTTCCACCTAATTTTTACTTTCCAGTCTTTATGGTGCTTAAAGTAAGGTAGTCCTGATGAGCAGTGGAAACCACCACATTCATATTAAATGAAAGAGACAGTTCATATAAACCTCTACAATTATTCTTCAACATGTCCCCTTGGGCAACATGCAACTGGTAGAATAACAGTCTTGAAAAGATACCCAACATTATTCTTACAGTGAGTTACTATATTGTCTGTTGCTTTAGTATATAAGCACAGGTGTATTTTCTTTTTTTTTTTTTTGGTAATATAAGCATTATTTGTTAGTGCTGACATACTTAGCACGTACCATACACAAAAGTAAGGATCTTTGCCTGCTAGAGCAGTGGTTTTCAATTTTCTTTCTCAGGACCCAGTTGAAAAATAATCATTTACGCCTGCGACCCAACAATTACATCTTTAAGCAATGCATCCCAACTTTTTGGCCACAGCATCAGGGGGTGCCATGACCCAGTACCTGAGGATCTGTAACCCAGTACTGGGTCCCAACCCCAAGTTTGAAAACCACTGTGCTAGAGAATACAGTCCAAGGTGTTAAGGATGACTATATTTATGACCATGCAGAGGTCTAGTGACATGGGTCTAAAGGTTTACACTAGCACGTCTCTTTTTGGGATGGGATCCAGATGGAAAAGGTTTGTGTACGTGGCCATTTGCAAAGCTAGGAAAGGAGGCAGAAAGGGAAAAAAATTTGAATTCTATAAACATATCTTTTGATGGGTCCTTAAACAGTGAGGCTTTCTGAATTTAGGACCTAACTATCATCTAGATTTGAATGTAGAAGGTGCACTCCACACATAGACTGCCCTATGCTGTGCTGAGCGATAGGAAGGGCCATTCACCTGCCACTTCATCAGTAATTCTTACCTTCCTCCAGATCCCAGGAGGAGTTTCAAGAGGCTTGGGCTACAGCTCGGGTGAGAGTCAGGCCAAGGGAGACAACATATCTATGTATTTATCCTCTAGCAAGCCAGTCCAGATAGCATGAATTATACACATATATACACACGTGAATACAGGTAGTCCTCACTTAGTGACTGGGTTCCGTTCCTGAAACCTGGTTGATAAACGAATTGGTCACTAAACGAGGAGCAGCCCTTACCGGTATTTCAGGCATAATGTACTTTACTGGTAGTGGGTTTTTCAACCATCGGTAGATAGTTTTAATGTCACCTTTGCATCATTTATAACATTTTTAATATATATTTTAAATGTTTTAAGCTCTAATGTACTGAACTTAGTTTGCATAGTAAATATAGGTAATCTGAGAGAGTTGATGCGAGTTCTCGTACATTGCCATAATACCAACTCATCAGAGAGCCGGTCATAACTCTGAGGGGTCACTAAACGAGTAGGTCACTAAGTGAGGACTAGCTGTATATGTATTTCATCTGTTTCCATGCCCTCTACTTCTGTCACACCACTCGGTGGGGGAATCAGAGCTTCCAGAGACTTCTGTGCAGCACTGAGGTACATAATCCTCACAAAGATGTCACTAGCCTTTCTTAGTCCTTTCCATGACTTCAAACTATTGATTCAGTCTTGTGTGTCTTGCTTTTACACCCACTCTGCTTTTGCATCGAAACCCTTCTGTTTTTACAGAAATAGAGAAACACCAAAGCAGTAAGTCAAAACCTGAAGTGGGGCTGACCTGCAGACACCACCTGCTCTGGAAGAACTACTATCACTAGACATGCCCTGCCATTAACAAACCAAAAGATTCTGACTCCCCTCCAAACCAGAGAGCTTTCTTAAGGGTTTACCGTCTTCCTTCCCTCCAAACAAAACAGAACCCAAGCCCCGTTGTAGCTGACACAAAGTAGAACAAACTTCTGGGATTTTTTTTAAATAAACAAACTTCAGTGATCTTTCCTCTCCCTCTTTTTCTCTCAGGCTGGACAAAAACCAAGAGATTTTAATAAAACAAACAGGGAGTCCTGCAGCACTTGAAGACTAACAAATTTATTTACCGAATGAGCTTTAGTGGGGGAAAACCGCACTTTGCCAGATACTTTGAAGATGGGGGGACTTACAGAATGGGAGGCCATCTGTTAGTCTTTAAGTGCCACAGGACTCCTTGCCTGTTTTACTGAACTAGAGTAACAGGGCTGCCCCTCTGGGGCAAGAGACTTTACATGGAGCTGGAGCTGAAGCTGACAGACAGGGAGTAGTCCCCTGCAGGCTTGGGTTAGCAGGAATTGCCCAATGTCCCATGAATACATTCACACTGCAGATGCTGCAATTAAACGCGCGTCTTCCCCTCACAATAACGAACCGCCCGGCGCCCGCCCCGCCATGTCATTGGTTTCATCGGAGCTGCTACCAACATCTTCCGAGTCCCCTGTCACATAACTTACTCATCATGGAAACTTCCACTGTGCACCAGCATCGCACCGGCCCCGATGCCAGAGACATTTTCCAACCATTTTGTCCACAGCCCGGCACAGGAGCCGAGCCCTCACCCTCTTTAAGGCAGAAAAGCGAGCCGCCCCTCCCGTGATGAAAAGCTGGAAAAGCACCAGGAAGCGGACAAAAGACGCCCTCAGACGGCTGTTGCCTTTCCCCCTGCTCCCGACTAAATATAGTCGCTGCGAGGTAATGAAAACTAGTCTCATGATCCCCTCCGTGCCCAGCAAGACACTGGCTTGGGAAACACGAGCTCCCCGCCCGGAAAACCTGCTTGGGGAGCCTGCCCTGCCGGAATAAGACAGAATTGACTAAATATACCCTTCCTGCAACCCTCCGGCCGGGGAGGGAACATCTGTCCCCAGCTGTGCCCTTGCGCCGGCCCGCTTTCTGGCCGGGGGAGCCACTTACCGCGGCGCAGGGCGTCCTCCCCAGCCGCCTTCCCGGCTCCTGCGCCCGGGACAGCCCCGGAGGCGGCGGCGGTGACCTGGATTCCCCCCGCCGGGCGCCGGAGACACGGCCGCGCCGGGGCAGGAGGCGGCGGCTGGGTGACCCTCCCCGCCCCGCTCTCCTGCTCTCACCTCCCGGAGCCAAAATAAGCCAGGCACCGCGCATTATGCAACGCGCCGCCCGTGCAGGGCGCAGCTTCCCCCCCGGGCGGCTCCACCCCGGCGGGGAGCCAGGCAGGGTCCCACCGCCCCGCGCCAGCCTTACCGGCTTCAGCTCCCGCCCGGCCGCTCACTTGTGGCTCTGCTGGCTCAGCACTGCCGCCGCCAGCCTCGCAAACTTGGGCCGCTCTCCAGAGGAAGGGAAAAGCGCAGCCTTAGCTCCGGCCGCCGGCCTCCAAAAGGCACAAGCGCCGCAGGCTGCGCGGCACCTCCGCTCCCTCCCGCCGCAGAGCCGGCCCCTCTGGCAGCGGCTCGAGACACGGGGTAGTTATCTGGCAGCTTAAACCAAAACCAAGGCGGCTTCTGGCACTTACAGATTTATTTAGCACATGAGCTTCGGTGGGAGACAAATGCATCGGGCTGCTGGAGCCCAAGCTCTCTTAGCCAGATCTTGCAGGGCCCTTGCCACCCCCTCGAGGAGGGTAGCCAAGTTGCTTTAACCCTACTGAAGTATGTCCAAATCAAAAGTGGAAATTGAAAGCAGGTCAGGACTAGACACTAGAGCCTTATACTAAATTTCCATTCTCCTCAAGCCCCTAGCTCATGTCAAGGGCCTGATGTACTCTGTCGTGAAATTAAAGGCAAGGACAACTCAGTCCCCAAAGCGAGGTTTAAAGGAAGACTGGGTCTGGCTTTTAACTTTTACGTTTTCCACCAGTCTATGCCCAGCAGGCTGGAAACGTTGATGCCAAGTTGTAGCCCGGCAGGATGGGGCCACAGGCAGCAGGTTTTATTTCAGAGCAAATACACAATGTAAGACCTGGCTGTTTGACAGGCTGTGGGACTTTTTCAGGAAAATTATTAGGGTGAGCTCCCCCCAGCTGTCAGAGAGGCACAATAAAGACCAAAAAGGTTCAGCGGTGGGGCTCTGGACACAGGGGGGCCATCCTCAGGAACTCTGCTCTTTGCAGACAGCACATCCCTTCCCCTGACTATGAACTAAGGACTTTTGCTTGGGGGTAGCAGGAAGGCGCAGGATGAACATAGAGGTGCGCAGGGGAGTGCCCATGCTGGCCAGCTGCTGACAACGTTTGCATAAGTGGCTGTCCATGTCTGAGGAGACAGCTGGCCACAGTTTATGCAGGAAATGCCTGGTAGAGCCTGGTCATGCCATAGCACCGCAAGCCCCAACATGCGGCTAACTCCTTGGCATCATCATGGGTGTGGCTAGTTGGGAGCAAGCCCCACACCAGGTGATCAGGCTGTTACCCAAGAGCACAATCACAAACCTTCTGGTTTTGCATGCTTGTCTAATAGAAACATTTTCAAGCCTGGGTTCATTGTGCTAGTCTAATTTTATTAAACCAAAAGGCCAATGAATTTATGCTGACACTACCTCTGTAGCTAATTGCCTTTGCCGCATACTAACCAACAGGGCTGTAAATAGAGCACTGAATTTGTTGACCAGAAACTGAAAAATAAGGAAGGAAGGAGTCCTGTGGCACTTACACACCAATTATCTTTCAAGCTCAGAAGGGACAGTAGTGTTAGACTAGTTCAGCAAAAGAAGCGAGGAGTCCTGCGGCACTTAAAGAGTAACAAATTTATCACATGAGCTTTCATGGGAGAAAAATCCCACAATCTCCCACAAAAGCTCATGCGATAAAGAAGTTTGTTACTCTTTAAGTGCCACAAGACTCCTTGCTTCTTTTGCTGAACTTGAAAGATAAATGGTATTCTGACAGAACAGCTGGAAATTTTGTCTAGAACACAGGTGGCCAAAGAGCCACACAAGTTGATTATTAAACCTTTGAGTGCCGCACTGAGGCACACAGCCATATACTTTTACCTACTCCAAAATTACTAAGTTTAAAATTCATTGCACACTTTAATTATATTGTAAAAAGAGGGCAAATATTGATCCTACTAATGTCAGATTCTAATAATTACTTAAGGTTACCATGAAAACTAGGCCTATACAGTAAAAAACTTAGTTGTTGCTTGATGTAGAAGACTGCAGCCTTGCGGTGAGTTTTTTTTCAAAATTCCCAACCATGCCACCACTTCTCCCCACCATTCCCACCCCCCTCCCAAACCCCCAGGTTCTGATGCTGGCTCACCTGGGCCAACCCCCCCAGGGTCCCCATACCTGGCTGCTTCAGCAGCTAGGCACAGGCTGGGGCTCCCCCCTGAGCATGCTCTGAGCATGCTCAGGCTGGGAGATTAAAACTCCTAGGCTGGGGCTGCTTTCCTAAATGGATTTGCTGACATTCTTCTGGGAGCCGCACTTTTTCATTTGAGAGCCACATGCGGCTCTGAGCCACAGTTTGGCCACAGCTGGTCTAGAAGAAACTTCACTGTATGTTATATTAGAGCTCAGTTCCTCTGCCCAGTATGTAATGAGGATTCTCCATTATGCTTTCTTGCTAATAACAAATAAGGTGGCTTGAGGAGGCACCAAGTGGCTTTCCATTGTACACAGAAAGAACTCCTCTAGAGAAAATGACCATACTGATTCCTTATGTATTCAGGAGCAAGGAGAGGAAAAAAAGTCTAGCATCCTCTATCAAAAGACCAACTTGAGACAGGAAGATGGCATGGAAAGTAAAAGCTATGGAACAGTTATTTTAAAAAGGTAGGGTTGGTTTATTTTCCCTGAAGGAGCTATAGGAATATTAAACTCTGCTTGCAATTATAAATCATTTAATGCAAATCATTTAATCCAAATAGAAATTTACAGGCTCACAAGGATCTCTCATTTTGCTAGGAATGAGTCATGTACAAATAAAATGAAATCAACCAAGAACAGAACTCTCGTGTGTGTGTGTGTATGTATGTGGGTGATCCTTTGAAAAATTCCCCCCCCTTAATTCTACAGCAACCCACAAGATACGTTTGCAATAAACAAGCCAATAGATAATAGAACTGTAACCACTCGATGTTCATTCTATCTATGCAACAATTCCTTTAGACCAACAAGGAAGGTGAGGTAGTATCTTTCACTGGACCAATTATCTGTTGGCAAAAGAAAGGAGTTTTTTTTTAATTTTCACAGAGCTCTCCAGCAGGCCTGGGAAAGGTACTGGGAGAGAGTGTCACAGTTAAATACAAGGTGGAATAGACTGTTTAGCGTAAGTAGTTAACACATATTTCAAGGGACCATCCAAGGAGAAATGGCCTATTAACACTCAACCATTCACATAGGAAGGAAGGCAGATGGGGTGGGCTGGTAGCGAGTTACAGATTGTTATAATAAGCCACAAATTCACTGTACATTCAGTCTATGATTTTTCATGTTAACCAGTTTAAATTCTAATTCCAGGACTCATCTTTTGAAAGCATTGTGCATGTTAACTTAGAGCAGTGGTTCTCACCCCTTGTGTTGCAACACAGTAGTGCAGTGGTTCCCAAAATTTTCTCCACCGTGGCACACCTTGATACCTTTAATTAATTTGAGGCACACCACCAGGGCCGGCTCTACTGTGAGGCAAGAGACAGACATGGCTTCAGGTACAGTTCTTAGGGGCGCCTAGCCCCCCTGAAGATCAGGCTGGCTTCCGCCTCTTCAACTCATTCCTAGCAGCTCAGGCACTGTTAGTCAACCTGCAGTTTAAGTCATGTAGGCAGAGTGCACTTTAAATCCCCCTGCAGGCAGACGCTGGAGATTTATGCACTTCAGAAAACCGTTTTCAACCTCCATGAATAAGATGGGAGAGCGCCAAATCAAGATTTGGCCTGGGGCACCACAAGCCCTTGAGCCGGCCCTGCCCACCACCATATAGTTTCCAAATGAACTCATGAATATTCATGAGCCAATGAGCCAATCCAGGGATCATTAAGTGTTTTTTCAAAAAATTGTGTGGCACACATGCTCAGACCTGACAGCACACCTGTGTGCTGTGGCATGCTGGTTGGGAAACACTGCAGTAGTGTGTCACGATGAGCAAGGAAGTATGTCACTGGGAGCCAGGAGTCACCTGGAGTTGGGGCATGGTGACAGCTTACTGGTAGCAGCAGTTTCCTATGGTGGGATTTTGTTTCTTTGTCAGGGTGGGGGGGTCTTTCAGCAGTAGCAGCACTGTGTCACATGCAGCTGAACACACTGCCACCAACCCTGTTGTAACACAAAAAGCTTGAGAACCCCACCTTAGAAGATGAGGAAAGATACACCCAGATATTGAGTCATTGCTTTATGTTCACCACCAGTGGTATGGGGGTTTTGTCTCTTATGTTCCCACATGAGTTCATTCAACAATCTAATGATTGTCTGGTTTCATCCACAAAGTTGTTATTGGGGCATTTAGTGCACTGGATGAGGTATAGCACATGTTGTTATAGGCATATATAGGAGCCATGGATCCTGAAAGATAGGTAGTAAGGGGTGCAGACAGGGCTGGACTTACACCTTACATGCCCTAGGCACAGCATCTTCAGCATTCTCTCATCTACAGCTGACCTTCATGCGTTAGAAATTCATCAGTCATGTATTTCTGAAAGATCTTTGACTTGTAGCTGTCATCTCAAAGATGATGGGCCTGAAGCTGACGTTCTAGCATTGTGTAACAAGAATAAGTCAATAGAGTATGTAGACTCAGCTAAGTGACAGAAATGGGTCTAACATCTGTAATGTGTAGCTCTTTCTTAGTAATGGATTGCTGGTATCAGACATGAGCCCATAGACTTGCACCATGACCTGAGCTAGTAGTAAGAGTGCTCACAACAATGGGCAAACGGCTGAAATTGTATCAAACTCCCTAAGAAGGACTCTACTCAGGTCTGAGAATAGACTCATCTCTCCAGGAGGCTGAATCAAAGTACAAGAGAAACTTGACACCATTTAGGAAAGTTTGCGAACTATGAAGAAATGGTACTGAACAGATTTCAAGCCAAGGCTAGGTAACTGAATGGACAACATCGAGGCTTTGGGCATGCTACTCTTTTCATGGTAAGTACAAAAGACAAAGGACATCCATTTCAAGAAAAATCAAAGCAAGAATGAACAGGGATCTCCAAAAAGGCAGAATGAGCAGATGAAAGCTGTTTTTACTAAGTGAACAATCACTTTTGGGTCAGCTGGAAGATGACCGCTTGGTAGGCCAATTGCTATTGTGAATTGGGACCATTATGCTTGGCCTAAGATCTACGGCAGGTGTGTCAAATTCATTTGCTATGGTGGGTCAGATTTGACATCAATGTACTTCTAGTGGGATGCAAATACCTTATACTGAAACATGACAGCACTCTCACTGCATCATGGAATGCTGGGTATATGCAACTGTGCTCTGCGAGACCTCTCTCTGGGTATGTGTACGCAGGAGGCTCTGTTAAGTCAGCTTAACAAGGTCGACTTTAAATCAACTTAAAAGTTGACCTTGTTAAAAATCAGCTTACAGCGCCCACATTCTAAGTTCCTCTAGACTGCCCACATCCACACTAGCAGCTGCTAGGTTGACTTAAGGCTTAAGTTGACCTTATCAAGCTGACTTAAGGACTTTGCCCAGTATTCCCTCTAAGATGATGATGCAGCTGAGCAAGTTATGGTGTTCACTTAGCAGCAGTCTGTGAGGCATGGCACCATGTGGATCACAATTTCTGGGCACCAGAAACTTTCCTTCATTTATTTGTCTCCCATTCTGTAAGTTCTCCCATCTTCAAAGCATTTGACAAAGTAGGATTTTCTCCCGTGAAAGCTCATGTAATAAATAAATGTGTTAGTCTTTGAAAGTGTTACCAGACTCCTTGTTTGTTTCACACCCTTTGAGACAGCTTCTGGGATTACCAATGCTTGAAAATTTAAAAATAAAATAAAATAAAAAAATTAAAAAGTGGCAGAACTATTAATGCATCAAAATGGAGTTGTAGTTTTCATGGATGACATTTTGATATAAAGCTCTTTGATTCAAGGCCACAACAAAACCCTCATAGTTCTAAGTGTAATCAGTCACTCTGGCCTGAAGCAAAACTAGGCAGAAAATACATTTTTCCTAATCCAGACTGAGTGTTATGGGACAGACAATAAACAAGATGGAACCACTGTTGCCCCTGTGAAAGTAAAAGCAGCTCAAGAATGTACCAGAATTGAGATGTATAGTAGGGATGGTAAATTATCTTGACTGATATTTACAAGACTTTTCTACAGTAGCAAAACCACTGAAGGAACTGTCAAAATCCCAAACATCTTGACTTTAAAGGCTAAATCAAGGTACTGCCTTCAAAGAGGCAAAAGAAGTTATAATAAAAGCTCCAGTTTTCAAGCACTATGATATGAACAAATCCACAGTGGTCAGTGCAGATGAAACAGATATGGCTTAAGTGAGGTACTGTTGCAACAACATGACTGAGTAGAACCTTGTTGCATTTTGTTCTCACACACAGAAGCAGGAAAAAAACCAAACAGACTGAAAAGAAATGTCTAGAAAACTTTTAGGCATGTGACAACTTTTACAGATATCTGTATGGACTGCATTCATTTACACATGCAATAGGTCATAAACTGCTTGTAACCCTCATCAGTAGAAAAGACCTGGATCAAACCCAGCTGAGATTCGAATGCCTAATGCTAAAGTTAATGTGATGTAAACCAATTGCTACATATTCTCCTGAGGGGAAAAATCTGGTCCCCTCTACGAGCCGGCCCAACCCCTTCTTCCCACCCTAACCTGCCCGCCCAGCCACCGGCTCTTCCAGTCCCTCCCCCAAGCTGGCCCAACCACTTCTTCCCACCCTAACCTGCTCACCTAGCCACCAGCTCTTCCGATCCCCCCAGGCCAATCCAACCCCTTCCTCCCACCTTAACCCACTCACCCAGCCACTGACTCCCCCAGTCCCACCCTCAAGCCGGCCCGACCCCCTATGCCTGCCCTGCCGCCAGCTCCTCCAGGCCTAACCTGCCAACCTCCCCCGTGCCCTTCCCCACCAGATGCCTGATCATCCCCACCCCCACCTACGGCCCCCTTACCTGGCCACCAGAGCAGCCACGCCACAGGTTGCTGGCCCTGCTGAAAACCTCCCACCCTATAAAAAATTCTCAGCCTGGGGCAGCTCCCTGCCAGCTAGAAGACTGTCTTTTCCAGCCGGGTAGAGGCTGCAGCTGCCGGCTGTGCGTGGCTGGCAGTGTTGCCTACGCAGGTGAGCGACAAGGCTGCGTGCCCATGCAACTTATAGGAACACCGGCTATGCCTCATCTACTGGCTTAAGTCAGCCTTAAGAGGCGATATTATTAGGTTGACTTAAAGAAGTGCTTAAGTTGACTTAATAAATTCCCAGTGTGGACAGAGCTTTCTTTAAGTTGACTTAAGGGTGGTTAAGTCGACCTAAGGCTCTAGTGTGGACATAACCTCTGTTAGGGAGAGAGCATGTTCTTGTGGAGCACAGTCTCACATACCAAAACTCTATGATGTTGCGATAAGTGACATTCTCACAGCATTGCAAAATGCGGGGTATACGAGACCTCTCTCTCTGTGTTAGGAAGAAAGCATGGTCCCGTAGAGTGCAATCATCTGCCGAATGAAAGAGGTTTGCAGGATGCATGTTTGAAACCCCTGATCAACGGCCTATCCACTAAGTCCTTGCAGCTTTGAGATCAGGTGGCAATTCAGAGATCTCCTCTTCTGTACTGTGTCCAGGAATCTGGCAATGAATCCAGATAGATAAAAAGCCAAGAGGTTTTGTGGTTAGATTTTCTCTTCCACACCTTTTGATGCAGGAAATGGAACAACAGATCTGGATGACTGAACTTGCAGAAAAGCTGATTTTAATGCCTAATAGGCTCATTATTTTATGTTACTGGCTGCAATACTAATTATCCATTATGTTATCTAAGAATATAATACCCATAATTAAATGATAATCTAATTATTTCAGTCTTCTAAAATATATTAGCTGTGTTTGGGCATTTGTACAACATATCTAATTCTTTCACATTTAATTTAAAAGGCTAAATGTGTTCTTTTTATTTTGTTGACTATAAAACATAATAAAAGCCATTATATGTGTTGTCAGCCAATACAGTTGCTTAACTCAATTCAATTTCTATTTCCTGTGCCTTTTATTTCAACAAAAATTTTTAACAGATTTCCAGGTATAACATGAGATTTGCTGACCTACAAAATACTGAAATATTTTCTACACCTTTTATTTAGACAAGACAGCTTTAAAAAAAATCCAAAATATGTATTTGCCATCTAGTTCACTATTTTGTAGTTAAGTGAGGAAATGTTGAAATTTATTAATAGAATGATAGTCCACCACATTACATAAGTATAATTTATATTTTCCTGGAGTCCCAATCCTCCCAAAATTTGTGGACATGCTTAACTGTATGCATGCCTGTAACCCCAGTGAAATCAAGTTAATCTTCATAGGAGAAGGTCATGACAGGTCTATACTGACGGCAGCAAATTCGCTGCCATCAGTTTTAATTTCCCAATTGACTGAGTAGGTCTTCAACTGAACAGGGAAGTTGATAGAGTAACTCCACTCCCTCAAGTGGGCTAGTAATGAGTCGAAGGGAGGGCGCAACCATGACATTGGGTGGTCAAAGGGAGATATACAAGTTCTTTTAAGTAACTTGCATATCTCCCTTTAACCACCATCGAAAACCATGGTCCACGTAGACGAGGGCATAGTCAGAGACAAAAAGGCACAGCACTGAACTTGCAGCCCAAAGAGGTGCTATGGTGGCCTTAAGCCACCTTTGTGCCCTCCAAATCCTGGGCTGCTCTGAGAGCAGGAGAGGACCATGAAATAGTTAAAAATCTAAAGACCTTTCTAATTTATGGCAGCCTCTCCCAGGCTGCCCTAGAGACCACAGCCATGTATGTAATCTCTACAGTATTGTGTGCTGCTGATACACACCAGGGCACGTAGAGGGTCCTCAAAAGTCAACCTTATGGAGTGTCTGTCATGCCTACAATGGGAAAATCTTTCTATAGCTGAAATGGAGGTTTTTAGAGTCTTTTATGTTGCTGTGGCTCTCTTACTTAGACTAAAAGTAGCTGGAACACTAGGTAGAAATTTCATCCCATGCACAAGTTTAAATACACAGAGGATAGAAATAGCTTGAGGGACATCCTAATCATAGAGCAAGCATGCCAGGTCCAGGTGCAAGTGAAGATAATTACATTTCCTCTGTTAATTCAGATTCCAAGGCCAAAGCACCACTGCTATCACCTAGTCTGACCAGCTGTATGACACGGGTGACAGAACTTCCCAAGTAATTCCTAGAGCACCTCTTCTTTGAAAAACATCCAATCTCGATTTCAAAATTGTCAGTGATGGAAAAAATCAACCACAACCTGGCTAAACTGTTCCAATAGTTAATTACATTCACCATTACAATTTCACACCTTGTTTCCAGTCTGAATTTGTCCATTTTCAACTTTCAAGACTGAAAAGTCCATTATTAAATATTTGTTTCCCATGTAGATGCTTATAGTTTGTAATCAAGTTACTTCTTAAACTTCCTCTGTTTTAAGTAGATTGAGGTCCTCAATCTACTATCATTATAAGTCATGTTTTCTAATCTTTTAAATCTCCTGGCTCTTCTCTCAATCCTCTCCAACTGATCAACACCTGTCTTGAATTGTGGGCACTCAAAACAGGACACAGCAGCAAAACCACCACACAAAATAGAGACACAAATAACCTCGCTACTCCTACTCAAGATTCCTCAATAATAATTTACTGGTAACAACAACTGTATGAACAGAGGCAACAGAGAGCCATGAAATAAATGTATGTATTTCTATTTACTCCTGTTTGCAAACTGCACTGTACCAAAAACACAAATAATTTTGATTTCCACCTAACATAAATGTGAGGTGCCATTATTTTACAGTTATTTGATCATGCAAAACTCATTCAAACAAAAATTAGGGAAACAGGAAAGTCAAAAGCAACAACAAGCATGTTGACATTAACACCTAAAGAACCCACCCACCACACTGAAACCCACAACTATTCACTTCTTTCCTCTGTATTGAGAAATTAGACTCTGAAGTCACCACAAAATTTTGACATTTTCCTTCTTCAGGACACAGCTGCACCAACAAACCACGATAAAGAAAATGATGGATGAGACAGATACAGCAGCCCTTTCTCTGCGCAACTCATATAGCTCAACTAACTTCAATGTGCAGGTACACTGAGACTATGGACCCACACACTACAATGAGCCAGCGCTTCCATAGGGCAGAAAAAGCTGTCAGATACATACAAACCAGACGTGCAAATAAGTCAGCAGATAACACACAGTTGTGAGGTACTAAGTGACATTTTTATGATCTGTATTTTTCACAAACATATACTTTCACTTCTTCTCACTGAACTTCAAACATGTCAAAGCCAGTCACTTGTTCTTTCCAGACTCCAGAAACTAAATTTAGAGAGAATCTGAACTTTAAAAAAGTCAGAGTAATGCAAAAAGAAAAATTGTTGAAGAGTTCTCCACTGGTAAGTCACTTATTGCTCTCATTATTTTTTAGAAAACGAGTTTCACCAAAAGTGTTACTGCAAAACAGAACGAAACCCTTTTTAACCCTGACTGTAAAATTTTAGTAACGATATAATGATCGCCTGCACTTTGGAGAGAAAACACTTCTTCAGAACAAATCATTTATTTGCTGTTAATTATAGTACCATGCTTTTTCATTCAATATTAAATATACCCCATTAATAAAATACCATTCAGTAAAGCTTTTATAACATTTCTGTTTCTATATCCTCTTTTCAGCAGTCTAATAGATCCTCCAAATGAGCTCTCTTAATCATTGATGGAAAATTGGCAAAATTCTACTGCAGGCCTTAACAACCTTTCAAAGTGCCCAATTAGGTGAAAACCAAGAAAGCTCTAGAAACCAATTACAATACGAATTCCAAGCCAAGACACATCACTGAACTTCAAAGCAAATGCAATTCTATAGCAAAAAAAAAAAGCAAAATATGCAAGGTCATAAAATGTTTTGTGGCTGAAATATCAGTTCTCTGCATGACAGTTAACCAACCCTTGAACAACATATAATTCAATCACAGATTTTTATCACCATGGAAATGTCATTAGGTTTTTTTTTTTTATGAGAACGGAAGTAAAGATTCTTATTTATCTAAGCAAAACACTTTGCCATGCTCCCTGTTAGACAGGCAGAGGGGTTGGGGGAGGGTAGCACTGCTCTCCCATCCCCTTGGCTATAGCAAGGAGCTTGCACTGGTCATTTAGCCTTGTGGAAATGCACTCTGCCTGGATCCTTAGGCAGTGGCTCCCTTCTCCACCCAGCAGGAGGGTAGCACCACAGACCACTTTGGGTCCCGGATCACAGACTTAGAGCCACTGGTCTGTGATACTGACACCTGCCCTCAGTCCCTTGCTCTATTTTTCTCCCCGCACTGCTTCTTTGGAAATAATTTTTTTCTTTAACATACAGGTCTCTGATCTCATACATTCGACAAATCACATCCACAATTGCCTTTCTCCTTACCAAGAAAACATCCCACCTTCTATTCCACAACCACTTATACTTCTGATATACTTTCTGACAATTAACTTTCTGCCATTTAGCTAGATTTTCTACTGTGACACCGATATCTTCCCCAGAACATCAAAGGCTCGTTCACCTGATCATCCACCAACGTGATTTATGCCATCATGGGCCAGAAGTGCCCCTCTGCTTTATATATTGGAAAAACAGGAGTGTCTCTGCACAAAATAAATAAATAAATAAACGGGCACAGCTCTAACATCAGAAATCACAACATTCTAAAACCAGCAGGTCAGCATTCCAGTCTTTGTGATCACTCTGTTAATGATTTGCTAATTGTGGTGCTGAGACAGATGAATACCAGATCAAGGCTTCAAAGAGAAGCTGCTGAGATTGAATTTATTTGCAAATTCGGTTGCATTGCTTCAGGACTTATTAGGGACATTGGATTTTTCTCTCATTACAACAGGTGATATGACCTCAGCTTCATCTGTATGCTGCTCACCAGTGTTTGAATCTTCACAACAGTTTTGATTTGTTGTTATAGTGTGACCTGTTCCCATGACTTACACTCCCTTGCATTTATTTCCTCCCATTCTGTGAGTTCCTACCTCTTCAAAGCATCTAACCAAGTGGGATTTTCTCCCACAAAAGCTCATGCAATAAATAAATGTTAGTTTTTAAGTGCCACAGGACTCAGTTTGTTTTTAGAACCTAGAAGTCTCCCTTCTCTAAAGCCAGGTGACTAGCACATGAAAAAATTTTTTTCAAAAGTTTTTCCTCTGTTATGCAGAAGGTCATCTCTCAGCTATTCATATGCATCCCTAGTGCATAAAGGCTAATCCTGCCTTTACTGAAGGAAGTTTGCATTTTGCCATTGACTTTGACAGAAGTACGATCTGTCCCTAAAGGAAGTTTTGGTGTTTAAGATATTCAGCTGGGAGCCCAGGAATCTCATTTTTCTTATCAGCTCTGCCACTGACTTCTGAGAGATCTTGAACACGTTGCTTCATTTCCCTGTGCCTTGAGTTTTTGTCTTATTTCAATTCTTCAGAAGTATTACTAAAGAACACACTACTTAAACATGTATTATTGCCAAATGTATTGGATTTGGCCACCACAGTCACCAGGAAGCCACGTATGTGTACATATGACAAAGGCAACTGATTGTCCTTCAAGTCCAGAAGTTCAAATGACATACTATGTCATTATAGAGACTAGATTGCACAATACATTAATGGGAAAAATTTACATATGGCTTCATTTGTTAAGTGATTAGACTACCACTCTGAACAACAACTGTACATTTACATTTTGGTCCATAACGAACTTTCAAGAGTTTTTCAAAATCTTTAAAATTATTTTCTTGCTCAGTCACAGCTTTTAGGTATATCTAATATGTCACTAAAAAAAATAAATAAATAAAAATAAAT
The DNA here is from genome assembly GCA_007922195.1 of Podocnemis expansa. Taxonomy (NCBI): domain Eukaryota; kingdom Metazoa; phylum Chordata; order Testudines; family Podocnemididae; genus Podocnemis; species Podocnemis expansa. The sequence continues at coordinate 6,536,432 of ML681964.1, read as the reverse complement.
AAGCCAGTGTGTTGTTTGGAAGGAAGCACTGTCATTCTTCCCAATTATATACAGTATCCCAGCATGTACAGAAGAGGATACTCTGCAAAACAGTAACCCACATTTGAGCCTAATTTGGTTTACAGACACAGTAAGAGTCACCAAAAAAAAAATGAAACTATTTGCTAAATTAAGACACATGGAGAAATTAAATGCTTAAGATCCCTACTCTAGCATTAACAAACGCCCCACATCAGTGATTTATTTGAGAAATTACTGGAGTGGGAGGAAAGTGCACAAGCATTGGGAAACTGCAAGAGGTAAGCAATATTTCATAATACACTTAGCAAATGATATTACTGCAAGTCAATGAAAATCAGGGATTGAGTTTAAAAGAGAGGAACCGGGAGTTTTTTCCTTGGCTCCTGTTATGAGGTTTTGTCAGGCCTTTGCTGCTCCCTGTTGGAGATATCAGCAGCTCACTGCTCACTACCCCAGGAACATCTACGCAGACTGGGCAACCAACATGTCAGTCCTCCTGAAGCCTGGAAGAGTTAGGAGTAGAAGTTAAACCAGCAGCAGCCCAGTGAAGAAAGCTTGCCTGCTTTTACTCAGGAGCACACCTGAATGAGACTAGGGTAAGTCTATTCTGATGGTAGCAAAATCACCACCATCAGCGTGATCTTCCAGGAGCGATTCAGCAGTGAGTATAAACTCGCTGAATCGCTCCGGAAATCATCACAGCAACTCCAGCCCTGGAACTGGAGTTGCTGTAAGCTGACTGCAAGGCATTTGCGGTCAGCTTACCTTAGTATGCAGGGGCTGCTTAGTAAGTAGTCAGCAGATACGCAAGGTATTTTTCAGCACCAGTCGACAGCATATACACAAGACACAAAGTTCTGCAAGTATAGACTTCGCTGGGTGGGACAGGTGCAGTGAGTTGTATCCTGAGTTCCTGTTTTATTACTTGGTTGGAGACTAACACCAAGCTCACAGCACAAGCTCTCCTGCCCAAAGCAGGAAGTCAAGATTTTCTGACTAAAGAAAGGATCATCATGGTCCTTAAAGCAGCACTGTGGCACAGTGTTCCCTCTAATTACTCGCAGACTGTGTGTGCAAACAATTTCTTTGTGTGCGCAAAAACATTTCTTTGTGAGTACCAATATTAGCACTATTGAATTTTTTGGTGTGCACTTTATTTTGTTGTGTGTGCAGGTTTCATGACCTATGTGCGCAGCTTAAAGGGAAGAATGCTCTGGAGCAGTCCTGCCTCCCACAGCTTGGTATGAGAAGTGGGGTCAACTCCCCTACTTTCCATACAGAGGAACCTAGGAGGAGATGATCGACCACAGAACTCCTAGCTCAGTGGCAGGCCCAGCCAGAGGCCAAGCAACCTTCCCTGGAAGGACAGCAGTAGGCTCAGTTAGCCACCCAACAGCAGCAAAATGTGCTTCTTGAAAGCAGTTTCAGAAAGCAATACGTGAGCAAGTCCCCAGCCATCGCACTTGGAAGAGACTGTCAGTATCAGATATCATCCTTCCCAGATTGGAACTGTTGATGACCCTGAGGTGTCTCGTTACATTTGAGTGGCTAGCCCATGCCAGCAAATGGGAGAAGACCACCTGGGCTGCATAATTAGCCCCTCTTCTAACCAGGGTAAACCAGGCAGCCTACCAGGCCTTAGAAGAAGTCACAAAGGACCATGGCATTCTGTAAGCTGCCATTCTCAACTGACTAGGGGAATCATCTGAGAGGTACTGGCACTGATTCTGGGCAGTTTCCCACCAGTGGCACAGCACCGACTGTGGTACCAAGGCTAAAAGAGTGAGTTGCCTCTTGCTCTGGCCAGCTCTCCAGCTAAGATTGTGGGGTTGGTGGTATCAAACACTGCCCAGATATTTTGCCAACCCCTATTCAAACCTGAGTATGTCAGCATAACCCCCGCGCATTGAAGACTTTATGTCGGCAAGGTTAGTCCACCCAGGGTGGACAGCCTCACCCCCAGCCTCCTGAGCACTCAACCCCAGAATTCTAGAAAAGGACTAGGGGCTCCCAAAGAAGTCCCCAAATGAGAGTGGCTCTGCCATTCACCCCACCACACCACACCAAGAACCATCAGAGGGAAAGTTCATACAATGCCACATGGGAGCTGATAATCAGACAGGACACCGAGCTAGATGCACCACTAGTCTGGCCCAATATGGCCGTTCTTATGTTTGTGCTGTAGGAAGCCAAAGTGTGCCTGTTGCTCGATTCCATGGGCTACTTCTTTGTACTTGGCATTTGTAGCTCCAGTAATGTTCAGGGTCTTGCCTAGTGACAGGATTAGCTAGCTCTATGACTGGGTGCCATGTTCTAGAGGCTTATGGAATTAACATAGGCGCTGCTCAGGTACTCATGCATGGCCCAGCATTTAAAATGCACACTTCAACAACGCCACAAACATACCGACGCATACCTGCATATCTGCAGGACAGTACAAGCTAGCAAAGTCATTCTGGAGGCTCCCAGCTGCAGTCCCTCCTCCTCCCAATTCCTGCTCCATGCAGGGGCCAGACTGCTGCCACACTCTCCATCCCCTAGCCCAGCCCCCAGCTAGGAACCAGGCAGCAATCTCAGTCTCCCAGCTCTGCTTCTGGCTCCTTGCTGGGACCAGGCTGCAGGGGTTGCACTCCCTTGCCCAGCCCAGCCCACCTTGAGTACCAAAGCATTCCTGCTGGTACTCATTTGCAAACTTGGTCTGAAAAATTATGTCAGCCCTTGCAACCAAGTCCTACACCACCACAGCCAGTTTGTAGCAGTCTATTTGGTTGATTTTTTTTTAAGTAAAACTTGGCAGTCACATCTGCTATACATGATTTTCTGTGTCACAGAAAGGACTACAGAAGGAGGCCGGACTTACCACTGATTCAAAAGAATGTAAAATTGGGATGCACGAAACCCGCTGTCTTGGATATCTCCGAGGATAGCTGGATTCAACCACTGCAAGGTAAGACAGAGGTCCTGAGGATGACCCCACTTCCCGTCACCAAGAAACAGATGCAGGTTTTCCCAGGTTTACCCAACTATGGGGCACCTTAAGCAGTCCAGTGGACTACGGAGCGTAGCAAAACCTTTATGTGGGTCAGTGTTTCTCAACCACTGTATCAGGACACATTACTGTGTCATCATAGAGCAGTAAGTGTGTCGTGAAGAGCTGGGAAATGGCTTGATTTGTCTGGGGGGTAGAGGGTGGGCTGGTGCGTCCTGTAGGGTTGCGATATGCTGCCAAGCGTGTTGCAACCCACAAAGGGTTGAGAACCACTGATCCAGATAAAGGATAGCCTCAGTCAATAGCCTGTGCTATGATGTTTGGCCTTCTCATTTTTGTTTATATTTACAAACTGACACGTCGACATTTGGACTGGGAGCAGTACTGTCACAAAACTTTCAGAGAGTGGAACATCAATACTATACCTAGAATGGAGGATGCAGCAACAAAAGACCAGATAGTTCGACACTGAGAAAATGTCAGGCCATGAAATGGACCCTGGGGCATTACACTATTACCTTTTAGGGGCTCCCTTGGAACAGATCATGCATCATTTGAATCAGGGGTCTCAAACCAAATCACCACAGGAGCCACATGAGGACTAGGATGTTAGCCTGAGGACCGCACCATTGAAACCTTTTCATACAATGATATTGCAAATATCAGTAACGATAGTGCCATTGTAGGCCACAGCAAACAGCTTTAGGGGCCGCATGCAACCCACAGGCCATATGTTTGAGACCACTGGTTTAAATGGGTGCAGGTGATGAAAGACAATAACTCACTTTACTTGTATGTGGCATTGCAACCCTATGCTTTTCATGGACTGCATGGGCCAGGTTCACAGCACTACAATACAAATTTATTTTCCTGGGACAGTGACATTTATTGCAGAGTGGGGAGCAGCAGGTACTGTCCACCCTTTCCAGCCTCCTTTCCCCACCACCATGGTGGTGACCAGCCTGGGGGCAGGGTGGCACTCAGCACTGGGGATCTGGCCTGTGTGTGTGTGTGTGTGCGCGCGTGTATGTGTGCGCGTGTGTGTGGTGGGGAGCAGGGCCTTGGGGCCAGAGGACACAGAGCTTCTACCCTGGCCCCAGCAGGGCCAGGGTGATCCAGGGACAGAGTGCTGGTGCTCTGTGTGGCCTCCAGCAGCAGCTCCAGGACCAGATCAATGCAGGGGCTTTCAGGGTTTCAGCCTCGGAGCTCGCTTTTAGCTCAGGGCTGTGTTGATCAAGACCCTGTGTTGATCCGGCCCCAGTGAAGAGATCTGGCCCCTTGAATCTGTTCTGCAGAGAGAAGTAACTGGATCAGTCAAGTCTCCTCTGCCCCCAGTTGGTGGCATCAGCATCCAGAGGGGGGGGGTTCTCAACCTTTCCAGACTAGTGTACCCCTTTGCAGAGTCTGATTTGTCTAACCTATCCCTAAGTTTCACCTCCCTTAAAAAGTGCTTGCTTACAAAATCAGACATAAAAATACCAAACTGTCATAGCTGTCTGTTACTGAAGGATTGCTGACTTTCTTATTGTTACCATACAATTGTAAAATAAATCAACTGAAAAATAATTATACTAACATTTTAGTGTATTGTCTATACAGCAGTGTAAACAATTCATTGTATGAAATTTTAATTTGTACTGACTTTGTAGTGCTCTCATGTGGCCTGTTGTAAAATTAGGCAAATATCTAAATGAGTTGACATACTAGACCCTGGGAAACCTCCAAAGATCCATACATCCCGGTTGAGAACCACTGCTCCAGCAGCCTGGAAGAGCCAGGAAGAAATACTGACCCATCAACGCCAAGTTCCAAAGGGGCAGGTGTGTTAGTCTAGTTCAGCAAAAGAAGCACTTAAAGACTAACAAATTTATCTATCACATAAGTTTGCTCATCTTCAAAGTGTCTAACAAGGTGGGATTTTGTCCCACAAAAGTTCATGCTACAAATAAATTTGTTAGCATTTAAATGCCACAGGATTTCTGGCTTCTTTTGCTGACCCATTAATAACCAGCAGGCCAGTTAAGAAGGCTTGCTTGCTTTTGCTCAGGGGCCCACTTGCCTGCAACAGGGAGTGAAATGCCTCAGGTCCTATGACTAAGGTTATGTCTAGAGACTGATGGCAGCAAATTCACCACCGTTGACTCAGCGTTCCAAGAGCGACGGGCAGCAAGTCTGAACTCACTGCACTACTCCCAGAAGATGGCCCCCAGAAGTCCTAGGGGCCAAGAGGCCTAGGGGAAAGCCAACGGCAAGGGATTTGCAGTTGCAGTTTCCCTGATGTGTACCAGCAGCCTACAAAGTTGCCACCAGTTACACAAGGAATTTTATGTTCCTTGAGTAAATGGTGGTCAACTGCCACCAAAAAGCCCTCCAAGTGTAGACTAGGGCTACGTATTTGCATTTGAAGGGTTTTCCACCCCCTTGGTCTTTAAGGCAAGTTCCAGAGAGGTGGTAGACCTGACAGTCTAGTTCAGCAAAACAAACAAGGAGTCTTGTGGCACTTTTAAAGACTAAGAAATGTATTTATTGCATGAGCTTTCATAGGAGAAAAATCCCACTTTGGAGATCTTCAGTCATCTGATGAAGTGGGATTTTCTCCCACAAAATCTCAAGCAACAAATACATTTCTTGGTCTTTAAATTGCCACAAGATTCCTTTTATTTTTTCAAAAGCAGAGACAGCTGCTGCTGAACCCTGACACTATTGTTTGAGCCTGATGCCAAGCTGTGGCACTGGCTCCCCTGCTCCAACCAGTCAGCTAACCCTTGCCCATGAAGGCAGAGTCACCTTAAGTACCACATGTGGCCCTGAACTGGGTACGCTAAAGCAGCCAGGCCACTTACCATCTCCCCCACCAATAAATCCCCATATCAACAGGGAGGTATAGCCTCCTCCATATCATTTTTGACAGACACTGCACTAGAAACTCAGCAGAGCCTAACATCTCACGCAAAGACAAACTGAAGCAGTGCTGCATGAAAGAGGTGGCTCCCAAAATCATGGGGCCAGAGGTATAGGCTGGCCTAAGCCCAACTGTTCCCATTAAGCCAGGAGTCTCAAACACATGGCTCCTAAAGCTATTGCCTGTAGCTGGCAATGACACTATCCTTACCGATATTTGCAATGTTGTTGTATGAAAAGGTTTCAGTGGTGTGGCCCTTGGGCTAACCTACTGCTCCTCCTGCAGCCCTGTACTAGTCCTCATGGTGATTTGAGCTTTTATGGGAGAATATCCCACTTCGTCAGACACTTTGAACGAAGTGGGATATTCTCCCATGAAAGCTCATGTGATAAATAAATCTGTTAGTCTTTAAGTGCCACAAGACTACTTGCTCTTTTTGCTTTACTAGACTAACATGGCTGTCCCTTTGGAACATGGTGATTTGAGTTTGAGTAGGGTTACCAGATGTCAGGCAAAAGGAGGACACGTCCTCTTTTTTGCCTTCACGTCCTCCGTCTGGCAGGCATTTTAAAATATATGATTTTGTCTGGCTTTTTACTTATCGAGGTTAAACTATGCTGGAATGCCACAGAATACCTTATTTTTAGGGGAAAGTGTTCCAGGACCCCCTAAAACAGAAGAATATTACATTAATGCTACATGTTCTCCATGTGTCCTCCAATATCCTCCTTTTAGCACTCCCCTGTCCTCCTTTGCAGGCTTTGGTATCTGGTAAGCGTAAGTTTGAGGCCCCTGCATTAAGGGGTGGCAGGAGCACTTTTGGTGCCTGAGGTGCATTTCAGGGAAATTTGGAGAAAGAAAGGCAGAATGGGGAGAGGGGGGAATAGGAGCAGCAGCTCCAGCTAATGTAGAGGCTGGTTAAATAAACATAAAGGCCAGCAGTCTGCTGAACTCGCACACTTCGGTGTGCTCGGCGGAAGATCCATGCCGCCCAAATCCCACCCTGTCTGCACCCCTCCATCCAGGCTGTGAGTCCTAGCGTTACCAGATACCAAAGCCTGGAAAGGAGGACATATGGAGCAAATGCAGCATTAATGTAACACTTTTCTGTTTTTAAGGAGCCCTGGAACGCTTCCCCCTAAAAACAGCGTGTTCCAGCAAACTTTAACCCCTGTAAGTAAGAAGCCAGGCAAAATCCTGTATTGTTAAAATGGACGTGGAGGTAAAAAGGACATGTCCTCCTTTCGCCTCACATCTGGTAACCCCGGCCCGGGCCGCAGTTGAAGCCCCGGGGGAGCCTGGCAGCGGCTGAGCGGTCACGTCACCCCCGCCTCCCTCACAGGATCCCAAAACAAGGCGGCCGCCCCGGGCACGCCTGCCCCCCTTCCCCAGGGCCGGGGAACCACTTGTGGCGGCGGGCAGCCCCCGGCCCGCGGGACTGGCAGCCCGAGGGGAGCCGGGCCGGGCCTCACCTCACCTGCCAGGCGCCAGCCGGGGCGCGGGAGCCGGCGGAGGCTGCGGCGCTGGGCGCGCGAGCCTGTCCTGGAATGACCCGGTGGGGGAGGGGCGGGGCCGCGGCTTCTCTTCCCCCTTCCCGGCAGCAGGCGCCTGGCACGCGCGCGGGGCAGGGGGAGCGCGCGCCCGCGCTGGGCCGCCCCGGCGGGGGGGGGGGCATGGTAGGAGCGCCCCCTCCTCCCCGGCCGGCTGCACTTTTTAAAGGGGCCGCTGCCCAGCTACGCCACGCGTCCCAAGCGCGGCAGGAAGCAACGCGCCGGCCTCGCCCTCCCGAGGGAGCCGCAAGGCGGAAAGTGGCCCGGGAGCAGCGCCGTGGCTTAGACTCACGTCGGTGCGCCAGTCGTTCTGCCGCAATTACAGGCGGGGATGTGATAGGCAGCGAGCAATTTGCTCGGCCGTGCGAGAGGGGGGCTGAGTCCCACTTCCTGCCTACGGCTCTGGGGTGTTATGTAAGCGGCGGGTAGGAGGCTGCCTGGGTTTCGTTTTGCGGAGGGCCGGGCGGAGCTGTGCCCACGTGGAGCTCGAGTGCTCCCCGTGGAGGGGGGGTGTAACCTGGTGCCAACCTGCGACTGTGGCACCCAGGGTCAAAGTGCAGGGGAGTCTGCAGCGCTGTTCCTGCTGACTCAACCCGTCCTCTCCCCGCGGGAGGGCTTCCAGGCACCGATGCCTGGAGAGGAGGACAGGGAAATAGCAAAAGGGGGACACGCACGGAGAAAATGGAGCATTAATGTCATATTCTTCTGTTTTTAGGGCGGCCCTGGAACGCTTTTCCCTAAAAATGGGGCGTTCCGGCATACTTTAACCCCAGTAGGTAAAAAGCCAGACAGAATCACGTATTTTTAAATGCCTGCCGGGTGGAGGATGTGAAGGTAAAAAGGAGGACATGTCCTCCTTTGGCCTGACATCTGGTAACTCCACCCTGAATGATGGCTGCTGTGTCTTTTGTCCCTGCCCTTGTAGGCCTGGCCTCCTCCCTCTCCTTGCTTCTCACCACCTTTCCCTTTCCCCTCGTGGCTGCTTTCCCACTTCCCCTTGCTTGGGTTATTCCCCTTCACTTCCCTTTTGGCTTCTGGTCTTGTTCCCTCTCCTTTGGTAGCTGTTGCCTGTTTCCCACTTCCCTGTCCCTCTGCTAGCTCCAGCTCCCACTTTACCGCCTCCTCTGGTGGCAGCTTCACTACCTCTCTACCTCATTTTTCTACCTCACTCTCCCTTTCTTGCTGGCTCATTGAGACCACTGGGCTATTGTCAGGCTTAAGCAGAGGACATTTCAAGGGAAATTTTCACTGAAAAAGTGAAGGAAAACATACTAATGGAGATAATCGTTAGACTGGAGTCCAGAATATAGTCTCCATCGGGAAGCGAGGGAAGCCCCTGAACACTTTAAACTGGACAAAGCATTAGAAATGTATGATAGGTATAGGGAGCAGACCTTCAGTAAACCCACAGAAGGATAAAAAGGCCCCAATCTTTTCCCTTTCTAAATTCTTCAATATCACACATTAGCTATCTGTATCTGCTAAAATAAACAGAGAAAAAATTCAAATTGTCTTCATTAGGTTCCAGATGCAACATCCTATTGTGATTAATAGAAGCTGTTGTAACATTTTGGATTGTTTGCACACAGACTTGGGAAGGCAGCACTGTATTGACTTACATTCAAACCTACAAATTAATTATTTTGCCTGAAAGCTTAAATTATCCAGAAAGTGCTGGGGCCATTAGTGAAATGCCGGAACAGTTCTCTGGCCCAAATCTACACTGCTTGCAAGTATATTTGAATAGAAGAGGCTAAGACTGCCTAATAATAATTCTCTACACTTCTGTTCCTTCTAGGTGGAGTCATTTTAAAAAGGGGGGGGGGCATTTAATTCCATTTTTCTTTCAAATTTGCAAAGAATGGATATTTTCTCGCAACAGTTAGAGAACTCCGTAGAATTCCAGCACTGCCCAGATGCAGGTGTTGATCAGCCCAGTATATGACCACACACATCCGCTTTACGAATTGCAGGTTTTAATTGACACTGAAGAGGATAGCACCTTGCTTCTAATGTAGTGTCATTGCTGGTGTTGCTTTTAACACAGAGAAACAAAAATAAGGACAAAGTAGTACCTAGATAACATCGTGATTCATATATTAGAAAACCGTGAGATAAACTCCCACACCACTCTTATTAATGGACGCAATTAATTTGATTAGACATTCTAATAAAATGCCAACCGTGACCAAAGTACAATTTAAAAGCAGTGAAAATAACATCAGAGTTTTCCTTTAAACCTCTAGAGCACAGTATCCTCATGGTGCAATTCTATCCTAAAAATGACTATACGAGTGGCTTCATGTTTATTGTGATGTGTCCCATGTTTATTGTGATGATATCTGCATCAAATGTGTTCAGTTTACATGTACATTGTTTTTAACTGACTTCCAGCAAACTCAGTTAGGATCTGAAAGTCAGTGGGAATTTTCCCATGAATCATCATAGTTATCATGTTTTAAAAAATCTAATTGAAAAAACTGATGACACCATTGCCATGTATCCCTCTATCTTCAAGCAACTGTTTTACCAGACTTCCCGCCACCCCACCAAAGCACCCAAATAGATCATTTTGGGTTTGGAGTCTAGCAAATGTCAAGACCATGAATATTTTACTTTTTTCTACTTATATATAATAAGAAACTGAATAGATAGAACTGTCATGGTGTTGGGCCCTAAATTTGCCAAATTATTTTAGAGATATACCATATTTATTTGCAAAGATCATATGATTTTTGTGGTCTGTTTGTAAAACAATGGTTTCAGGGTTTTTTGGTTTTTATTTAATTAAAAAAACTATCCATAAACTTTGTATGAGCTCTGTTTACATGCATTACAGCATTAAACAAAATGATAGGACTTCTATGTATTAAGATCCCTTCTAAAATTTGATATTCTAAAAAATACTCAGTTATGTACGGTATTAAGTTACTACAAACTCAGAAAATGGACTCAATGTTTTAGGCACAAAAGGTATATTGAGTATTCATGAAAATGAGGGACTAAGTCACTAATAACTGGCTTGAGCCAGGTATAGTGCAGGCTGGCATTGTGAAAGCTTCCTTACTGAGCTCTGCTAAAGCACTTCAGTGCTGACCTGCAACTTTCCCTACTATTCTAGTGATGAGACTCTTTGGAAAAGAGCTTGCCAACCATGCCAAATGTCTCCAGCTAATTAGCAACTTACTGGAGCACATAGTTTTCCAGCAAACCTGGGAGTGCTGAATATGCCATGAACTCTGTTAAGTGATGATGATGATGATTATTATTATAATTATTATTATTTATAATAAAATAGTGAAATAGCACCCAGAAGCTCCTTTGTGCTAGGAGCGCTGCAAACATGGATGAAAACATAATCCCTGTACCAAAGAACAAGGCAAATATTATAGAAAGGGTGGAGGGAAGGATATAATATATATATTTACAACTTCTTGAATAACAATTATAAATATACAAATAAGTGCCTGCCAAGCCCCTGTGTCTCTTCAGCCATCATTTCTTTCAAGCTTACACTAAAAGGTTTTGAGGTAATAAGGTAAGGAGGAGTGTATAGGAGCTCAGCTCCCAAGTTTCTAAATCTGTGGTCCCCAAATTATGAAGCACACCCTTCCCAAAGGGGGCATGGAGTAATATTCAGGGGACACATGGCAGGGCCTGAGTCAGCCCCCACAGGAGCTGTGGAGGGAACACCATATTTGCAGCTGTGCTCTACCCTCAGACTAACTTTGCCCCAAATTCACTCCCTGGCCTGCCCCAACCTAATTCAGCTCCTAGTCTTGCTCAGCCTCCAGGTCTGGGCCAGCACCCATGAGGGGCAGAGAGGGGTACCCTACTTCTAGCCTCATTCAGCCCTCAACCCTCGTCAGCCCAAAGTCCAAGCCCTGGCTCCAGGCCAGATCTCACACCTTCCCCAGACCAGTTACAGCTCCACTCCACCCCCTGCTCAAGCCCCAAACCAGCTCTGCTTTCATTCCCTCCCACCCTCCACATCCTAGCTCTGTCTCTAGCCCCAATTCCTCCACCATCCTCAGTTCCACCCCAAGCTCCACCTTCTGCCCAAGCTCCACTGCTGAGAAAGCGCAGGCTGTGCAGTAATTGAGGAGGGTGCAGACAGACTCTATTCATAGGAAAGGGGGCCACAACTGGAAAGTTTGCACACAAGTGACATAACACCTCTTCTTTACCTACGCTACATTGATGACATCTTCATCATCTGGACACAGGGCAGGGATGCTCTTGAAGATTTTCACAGAGATTTCAACAATTGCCACTCCACCATCAAATTGAACCTGGAACACTCCACACAGGAGATCCACTTTCTGGACATTACAGTACAAATCAGGGATAGATGCATCACCACCACCCTATATAGAAAACCTACTGATCGGTATAGTTACCTACATCCTTCGAGCTTCCATCCTAAACACACCACACGTTCCATTGTCTACAGCCAAGCCCTAAGATATAACCGCATCTGCTCTGATCCCTCAGACAGAGACAGACATCTTGAGGATCTCTATCAAGCGTTCTTGAAACTACAGTACCCATGTGGGGAAGTAAGAAAACAAATTGACAAAGCTAGACGGGTTCCCCAAAGTCATCTACTGCAGGAGAGGCCCAAGAAAGAAAACAACAGACCACCACTAGTCACCACATACAATCCTCAAGTCAGACCTCTGCAACAGATCATTAAGGACCTACAGCCTATTCTAAAAGATGATCCCTCTCTCTTCCTCTTAAGCCTTAGGAGATAGACCTCTCCTTGCTTATAGGCAGCCACCCAATCTTAAACAGATACTCAGCACTAACTACAGATTTAACAACAGAAGCACTGAAGCAGGCACACACCCCTGCAACAAACCACGCTGCCAAGTCTGCCCACATATCTGCACAACAGATACCATCATAGACCCTAATCAAGCCTGCTACTCCGTCAAAGGCTCATTTACCTGCTACTCCATCAAAGGCTCATTTACCTGCTCATCTACTAATGTGATCTATGCCATCATGTGCCAGAAATGCCCCAACAACTTATATATTGGACAAACAGGACGATCGCTCCGTAAAAGGATGAATGAACACAGAGCTGATATCAGAAATCACAGAACAAAGAAACCAGTTGCTGAGCACTTCCATCTTTCTAGTCACTCGATGAATGATTTGTTAACGACTGTCATCAGGGATGTGGCTGGGACATCAAGACTTCAAAGAGAAACAGCTGAACTCGAATTAATATGCAAGCTTAATTCTGTGAAAGCAGGACTTAATCGAGACTATGGGTTCTTTTCCCACTACAAAAGGTAATTTGACTTCAAGCGTCCCAGGGTTTGAACCTAACAACTGCTCTGATTTGCTGTTACTGTATGACCTGATCCTATGTTTTACACCCCCTTACATTTATTTTAATTCCTTTCTGTAAGTTCACCCATCTTCGAAGCATCTGAGGAAGTGGGATTTTCTCCCACGAAAGCTCATGCGAAAAATAAATCTGTTAGTCTCAAAGTGCCACACGACTCCTTGTTGTTTTTTTGCAGGAAAAGCCCTCCCATCAGTGCAGGAAGTATCCATATTCTATATGAAAGTGCTGCATCAATACAGCTGTTCTGTAGTCATGTTTTAAGTATAGACAAGGCCTAACTCATGAGGATTATTATTCTAAGCAAAAGGAGTGATGAACAGGTAACCAATGGAAACCCCCCCAGTTTGAAGGACTGTTCATCAGTTGGAGCACTCAGTGGCGAAGGGCTAATCGCTGGTAAGCTTATTAGCACAGGTGTAGCTTCCTTTATCGTTTTTATTATGCTTTCTCTGTAATGTTTTTATCTAAAGAATAAATGTGCTTGCTTGGTAAGAGCTGCATGTTATCTTAACTATGGCAGTTACAATGTGTACCATCACTGAGGAGACAAGGAAAGCAGGTTGACTTGGGAAGGCTGACTTTGCTTAGGGAGTCACAGGATAAGCAGGGAGCTGCACTCTCTGGAAATACCTAAGGGAAAGACATGGGTCTCCTCTCCACCCCGGATAGGTGATGGCTGAGGAGCTGGCTGCCTAGTATGGATACCCTTGCTGGAAACAGAGAAGCAATATAAAGGTGCAGTTGCCATCTACTGTAACAGGCATCACAAAGACAAATTTTGCCTTATGGATCATCAGTTCAAAGAAAAGTTTCATGCAAAAGAAACAATGTTGAAAACTACGAAGAAGGTGTTTGTGTGAGCAGCCAACAAATGGACAGACAAAGCTGGCACAATTGGTGGAGCAAAAGAAATGGAGAGTGACCAAGAAAGTAGCAATAGTGGTCAGAAATCGAGGAACAGAGTTCTGAAGATCCCTCTAGGTGAGGACAACCACCTTCACCCTTAAGGAGTGAAGCAAGGGAAGCCAGTTAAGAGACTCGATGATAGATGGCTAGATGAATGGCCAAGGAAGAGAATGTGTTATTGGCATGATATATCATAAGAACCATACCAAGAAGTTTTCTTAATCTAGTTTATTAGACCATTTCTACAATGAGGCTTCCCCCAATTCCAGCCACAGTGGCCAACCACTAATGTAAACCTTTTGTTTAGTATAAATAATGTAATCTGCAATTTGTGCTGGTGCAGTTTACCTTAGCTAAACTAAGGTTTGCACTAGTGCAGCTTACCACAGACTGAAACTGGGGGACATTCGTAGTGTAGACAAAGCCAGCATTATGGAAAAACAATGTCTATGTTTGGCCCTGAAACCTCTAATATTTATGTCACTTTATACAGAGTCTTTGTCTTCCACAGAATATTACAGATAGCAATTTAGTAAGTGTAGTAAAAGAAAAGAATCAGAAACATTATGATTATTATTATTATTATTTCAAATTTGTATTACCTTATGGCCTGTTGTTCTACATGTTGTTTGAACACAAAGGTTCCCCAAGGAGTTCACAGTCTTCATGCCTTTCATTTTCAGTAATTTATGTTAAAAGTCTGAATAAAAACATTTGTAATTGTTTTCTGAAATTGAAGTTGGTTTTCAGTTTCAAAAGCAGACCCATTGGCACAGGTACAGCAGATTTAGTTGTGAACTAAGAGAGTCAAATTTCCAGTGCCCAAGTGGGAGCTGTCCTTGGTCACAAACTAGAAAAGGGATAATTCTTGCTCAGTTACTTTGGGGATCCTTTGATACACTCTATATTGCCATAAACCGGTAGTGGAACTTCACACATTCTCATGATAGAAACATACATAAATGATGACAAGTAGTAAGTAGGATGGAAAAATTATTGAGGCAGAGAAAACAAAGTGTCTTGCTCATAGGACCGAGTACAGAAATCATTACTCAAGGTCAGCTCATTCTCCCTTGTAGAGAAAATCCCACAGAAGAGAATCAAGGGGCTAGAGAAGTTTGTGAGGTTTATCCCATGGAACTTCCTGGCTTTGTTCCTTTAAAGGGGTAGATTTAAGTGGCAATGGAGTTTGGGCAGGGACAGATAAAGCTCACCAGTCCTGCAGTTTCCCCAGATCTATGGGACCAAGAATGCCCTGCTTGATCAGCTCTTGCCTTCATATTGTTCTGCTGTCCCTTCCTTTCCTTTTACACGGCTTCTGCATTCTTTTCTGGGGGGGGGGGGGAAGGTTCTCTAATGGCCATTTTTCCTGTTTTATCTGTATTAACTCAATCCCAGATTTTGGTATGTAGATCCCATGTGAAGAGATGGGAGATCTGCAGAGGGTGGTGTTATCGAGACTGACTATTCCCAATTCTCTCATTCCTACAACCCTATCACAAAAAGATAGGCATGCTGCCCCTCAACTGCAGCAGTGGGGAATTGGCAATAAAGCTGGGGAGAAGAGTGCACCCATGGGAGGAAATCTACTGATGGAGGGAGAAAGGAAGCTAGGGCCTAGATAGGGTTAGATGTTAACACGGTATATAAATAAATGATCGGCTTGAAACAGAAGTTGATTGTATGGCCACATGTCATAGATTTAAATGCAGTAATTTTGTTTTAAATGTTGGTAGGAGCACCTAGAGCTTGGAGAGTGTGTTTCTAGTACACAGGTCTGATCAAAAGCTCACAGAAATCAGTGAAAAGGCTCCCACTGACATCAATGAGCTTTGGACTTGGCCCTTAATGTCTTAGGGTGCATCTACAATTACAAATTAGGTTGACTTAAGGAGACTTACGTCGACCTAACTTACTCCCTGTCCACATTGGGCATTTATTAAGTCAATTGCAGACCTTCCTTAAAGTGAATTAAGGAAAGGTTAATTTAATTTAGTAAAACCTACTTTAGCTTCGAATTAACAGTTAATTCGACTTTATTAAGTCGAATTAAGCCAGTGTAGATGTGCAGCAGTGTTAAATTGAATTAATTGGCCTCTAGACCTTCCAACCTCCCAGACCCCCCTCCCAAAGTCCTGGCACAGGAAAAGCCTTCCCTGGCCAACCACAGGACTCATCCCAGAGCACTGTGCTCCTCAGAGCACTGTGCTCCCCAGAGCTGGCCAGACCTGCTACCTGACCATGTCTGAACAGAGCAGGCAGTGCCACAAGCAGGCCCTGTCCTGGACCCAGCAGGAAATCCTGGACCTGCTAGCCATTTTGCAGGACAAGGCACTCACCTCCTGGTTGCAGGGTGGTCACCAGAACCAGGAGGCATATGCCTCCATCTCCTGGGCTGCCAAGGACCACACCCATAGACACCAAGCAGGTCCAGGTGAAAATTAAGAAGCTCTATTAGGCCTACCACAGGTCTGGAAGGAGAGGCTCCAGACAGGGGCAGACCCCAGCACCAACAGCTGCTGCTATTATGAGCAGCTGCATGCCTTCCTGGACCAGGAGAGCAGTAGCCACAGAGCCCACACCACTGAGTCTGCTAAGCCCCCCTCCCTCAATAACGACTGGGGGGAGGGCTTGGTGAATGAGAATGTGGCACTGGAGGAGGGGTGGACCAGCCAGGAGCAGGCCACCTTGCCAGCCCTGGAGTCAGTAGCCAGCCTGGAGCTGATCTCTGCCCCGACAGAGGGCCCACCCTCAGAAGAGGTTCCCATCATTGAGGAGAACCCAGGCAAGGGGACATTACCACTGACCCCCACTGCACCTGCTGGTGAGTGCTCCCTTCCTGCGGGCAGGGATGGGCATGCCTATGAGACAGGGAGTGCAGGGGGACACGGCCTAGGGACAGGCAGGATCTGGGAGATGCGTGTGGTGGCCCACCCACAGGGGAAGAAGGGTTGGGGGCCATGTGGCGGGGGGAGGAACCCGGAGCCGAGTGGCACAGTGGTGTGTTAGGAGGTGGGCTAGGAAGACCATAGGTGGGAGCACCCAGGCCAGACAGCATGCACCTGACACTGGTGGCACATGACCTCAGGAGAAATCCCTGGGGCAGGGCTGCCTGCAGGGCACCACCATGGGCACTGCACCCAACCTGGGCAGAACAGCACAGCAGCACATACCAAGAGGTCTTTGTTCTAAAGGATAGGGATTGGGAAGCAGGGGATGGCCAAGGGACAGCAGCTGCTGTCAGACTGCACACTGCACTAGTTAATGGGAGGCACTCTGTTCTCTGCTTCTCTCCAGCAGCCCCTGTGCCCTTGCCTGGCGGTACTCCCAGGGCAACACCAGCACCAACCAGGAGGAGGAGGAGGGCACTGTGCTCCAGGGATGAGCAGTTTGAGGAGCTTATCCACATTGCTGAGCAGACTGAGGTGTGGATGACAGCCTGGCAAGAGCAGGAGGAAGGCCCACCAGCAGATAGAACAGGGGCTGCAGACTGTCAAGCACTGGCTGCTCGAGCAGATGCTAGGCCTCCTGGAGAGGCAGACACAGGCCCTGGAGTGGCTGGAGCCGTGCCTGTTTCCTCAGGTCCCTGCCCTGCACTTCAGCAGCAGCCCTCCTCAGCAACAGCTCAGCACACAGGGCAAACATCTGTAGGCCCAGGAACCGCCTGCCAGTGGCCACTAGCCCTAGCCCCACACCCTGACCCTCCCCCCCCAAACCTTCTCTCCCCACAAAGCCCCCAATGCCCCAGCTCCCACCCCCTACTGCCCTCAGCTCCAACCTTCCAGTTCCCCCTGTAAATAAAAACCCTATAGCCAGTTATGCAGTCTGCTGTGGTTTTTGTTGGTGTGGGGACAGGGGCAGATGGGTGGGTGATGGGGATGGGGGGCAGGCATAGGTAGGTGATGGAGGTGAGGTGACAGTGATGGGGCCTGGTGGCAGGCCCACCCCTCAGCGCTCCTCGCTGACGAAGTGGGCCTTCAGCACATCCCGAATGACCAGTGCTCACTGCTTGGCCTGCTGCGTCCAGGGCAGGATGTCCTTGGGCTGCTCGTAGTTGCCGGCAAGCCACTCGGCCTTGGCCTCCCAAACATGAGGGGCCTTTCCCCCCACAGCTCACAGAAGTTGTGCAGGCAACAGCATGCACTGACAACTGCTGGGATGTTGTGCTTCCCGAGCTGCAGGTGCATCAGGAGAGCCCTCCAGCATGCCTTCAGATGGCCAAGCATGCTCGACAACTGTGCAGCAGCTGTAGAGCCTCTGATTGAAGAGGTCCCTGCTGGAGTCCATGTTGCCTGTGTATGGCTTCAGGAGCCAGGGCATCAAGGGTTAGGTGGCATCCACCATGATCAGGATGGGCACCTGCACGTCCCCAATAGCGATGGTGTGCTCAGGGAAGAAGGTGCCTGCCTGCATGCATCTGTACAGGGTAGAGTTGCGCAGGGTACAGGAGTCATGCACCTTCCCTGCCCAGCCCATGTATATGTTGCAGAAGATCCCACAGTGGTCCATGAGGGCCTGCAGGATGACAGAGTAGTATCCCTTGTGGTTGACATAGTCCATGGCCCAGTGGTCTGGAGCTCGGATGGGAACATGCGTGGCATCCATGATGCTCCCACCTTTGGGAAAATCAAGTCTGGCAAGGTCGTTGATGTAGAGTTTTGGGAAAATTATAATCCAGTAATGAGAGGCAGCATATTCAGAGCTGTGTAAGGAGTCTTTATTGAAAAAGAACTGAGAGAGAGAGGACCTGGCAGACAGGTTTACCTAGCACCTAAACGACCCTCCCATTTATCACTATGACAACCCTAATGACCCTAGGTATTCCAAAACTCCACATATTCCTCCCCCTCTAATGAAAAAGCCCTCCACCCAAAGAATAAAGCCCTCCCCCCCCCGAAAGAATAAGAACTAAACTAAGTGATGAGGGTAGACTGCCCCATCTCCAGCGAACCCCCGGGGAATTATTCTGCCCCATGAAGAGGGGTTCACCACTAGCTAAAGATCCAGCCCATTAGGAGGCCTTCTGTCTTGAAGTGGATTATGACGAACTTCTGGTGTGCCCACACCACGAGGTGGTATTGGTGGTGGTGTGACCACAGGTACCGGGGAAGTGGCTGGAACCAGAGAGGATGTTGTGTCTGGTTGGTCCAGGGCAGCTGAAGGCATTGAAGGGGTGGCTGGAACAGAAGAGACATGAACAGTTGATTCATGCTCTGATGTTGTATCCTCCGTAAGGGTGAAATCAGATATGTCCGCTGTAGATGCATCTTCCTCATAGATATGATGGAGAAGCAACTGATTTACATGCCGTCGCCAAACTAGGCCACTCGCTGTCTGGACAGACTAGGAAACAGGTCATGGCTGGGAAATGACTGTTGCTGGAACCCATTTAGCTCCTGAAGCATAGTTTCAAGTGAGAACTGGCTGTCCAATACTGAAGGTGCAGTCCTTTGTTCTTGGTGAATGTCTGCTGACCTGGTCCTGCTATTGGCGTTGAACCACTTGCCATGTGTCTCGTGGTTTCAACAAATCAAAGCAAGAGCGCATGGTCTGTCCATTGAGTTCTACTTTCACATCACTAGTACCCAACAGGGGAACAGTCTCCCCAGTATATGTCTTCAAAACAACTACTGTCAGCTTAAGTGGCAGATGTCTAAAGTCCTTCTCATACACAATGTTAGAAACTAATGAAACTGCTGCGCCAGTGTCCAGTTCCATGTATACATGTTTGCCTTCCAACACAGGTGTCACCCAAATTTACATGGGCCAGCTGTTATAGACAAAACATGGAGGGAATCTTCATCTTCCGATTGGGCGTCACTATGATCACCTGTATTCTGCTCTACTGCATGCAGAATTTCCCTCTTAGTCTGCCAAACCAATGGCCCATTTTTCTCAGGTCTGCCTCTTCTGTTTGGCTCATCCTTCCTTTGTTTGCAGGCACATCCAATGTGCCCTCTCTTACCACACTGTCGACACAGTAGTTCCTTAAACCGGCACTCTGATGCAAGGTGACCCTGTTTCCCACACAGGTAATATTCCTGTCTCCCCGGTGCCCTGTGGGCAGGTTGTAGGGATACTTTTGTACACTGACCCCGATCTGTTGCATGACTTCGGTGATGTGTTCCGTGTAGACTGCAATTTCCACAGCCTTCTGCAAGGTGAGTTCACCTTCAGTCAATAGGTGTTTCTGTGTTGATTCACTGTGCAGGCCACACACCAGCCTGTCACGCAGCATTTCCTCTAACAGGTTCTTGAAGTCACAATGTGCTGCCAGCTTCTGCAGAGCTGCTGCAAACTGTACAACTGATTCACCTTCACCTTTGTTCCTTTGGTAGAACCTATACCTCTCTGCAATTACTAGTGGCTTCAGGGAAAAATGTGCTCCCAGAACTTCCACTAGATCCCTGTAAGGTTTCTGCTCTGGCTTCTCTGGATAATTTTAGCAAATCACATAGCAATTTATAAGTGTTAACTCCAATGACCCTAGGTGGTCCAAAACACCACAGTTGAGGAGTTCATGCAGGTTGCTTGGGGTCTCGAGGTGGGCTAGCAGGATCCATTTGATTGCTCTGCACACCTGCATGAGGGCAGTCCCCACAGTGGCCTTCCTGATGCCAAAGTGCTAGGTCACAGAGTGGTGGGAGTCCAGGGTTGTCAGCTTTCAGATGGCGATGGCCACTCACTTGTCTACAGGCATGGTGGGTTGTAATTGTGTGTCCATGCACTGCAGAACCATGGTGAGTGTGCGGACCAGTTTGAGGAAGGTCCCCTTGGTCATCCTAAAGTTCTGCAGCCATAGGTTGTTGTCCCAGGTGGTGAAGACAATCTGCTACCACCAGTCACTGCTGGATTCACATGCCCAGAGGTGACAAGGCATGGAGCATATCATGCTGAGCCCGGCAGCTTGCAGGGCCAGCAAGGCAGAGGGCAGCCTGCCGCCTGCCTCTGTATGGTCAGGGTGCTGGAGACACCTGCTCCACAGCAGAAGGAGCCTTCACAGTAGCTGCCAGGTGTCACGCAGCTGCCTGGCAAAGCTCAGGACTAGGGTGTGGTCTGTGATCTGCTCAGCCTCCATGTTACTAGGCAAAATGGGGAAGGTGCTGAGGTCACTTCCTCTTTTAAAAGGGGAAGGGGGATCTTCTCCAGTGCAATGTTGGCACACTTCCACAATGCACCCCTCTTAGGTGGCCCTAGCCCCCAGGTTGACTTAGGAGCCTAGCATATAAAGTCTGCTTTAAGTCAACTTAAGAGTCTAGTGAAGACTCTCTATGTCAATTTAATAAGGTCAACTTAAAGTTGACTTAACGTTGTAAGTGTAGACATAGCCTTAGAAATCTAAATAAATTAATATCTTCCTTGTAACACACTATATGGACAGTAAACCTGAAGAAAATTTCTTCAATAACAAACAAAGTGTAAGCCTCACAGTACTACTGTTGGTGGGAAGGGGATTATTTTAGCATATGGTAGGTGACTATTCATTCTTTAATTCAAGGATCTTTTCATAAACGGAATCTGCTGAAACTGGAGAGATAGAGGTAAAGAAAACATATCCTTCTTCTATTCTTTGCCCCCCTTTAAGTAACCTAAAGCATCGATGTACTGAAATAATGATTTATTTAGCACGACCGTCGCTGCCCCCGGGAAGGACCCGAGGCACTGGCCCAGGCCCCACTCCCTGTCAGCAGGCCACACCCCCTGCCAGCAGGCCACGCCCCTGGCCGGGAACAGGACCAGGAGGGGCAGCTGCGGCTGTGGGCAGCTGGGCCCCGGATCCCTGGTCGGGGCCGGGCTAGGAGTGGCTTCCACGGTTGTGAGTGGCTGGGCCCCGGATCCCTGGCTGGGGCCGGGGCCGGGAGGGGCAGCCACGGCCATGGGCAGCTGGGCCCCGGATCCCTGGATGGGGACGGGGACGGGGATGGGGATGTGGACAGAGCGGCTGCTGCTTCTGTGGGCGGCTGGGCCCTGGATCTCTGGCCTAATTGGGCCGGAGACTGGGAGAGGCGGGGCCCCCCCAGACCCAGGCACTGGCGCCAGGATTCGGGGCACAGGCTGCATGTGCCCAGCGCCAGCGACGCCCCTGTTATTTAGAGCAAACTGTAAAGGAAATTGTTGGTTATACATTATAATGAATGGCATGTCAGCTCCCTCTTCATCCTCCCCAAAGAACATAAGGAGCGGGTTGTCCCCTGTAGATGAGCATGCAAGATTCAAAAACACACACTTGGGGCAGTGAAAGGGCTCAGATGCTGCAAGAGGGGCAAGGCTCTCCCTGGCCCAGATCATGTGAGGGAGCACAGAGTCCCCCAGATCTGGGCACATACACAGGAAGGGAGAATATGGGGCTGAGCCATGCCCCTGCCCTGATTCTATCCCAGCCACTGTGCCACTCACCCTCACGTCCCCCTTACGGTCCCAGGTCTCAAGCCTTCCTTGCCAAAGCTCCTAGTTTTTCTTCTCTGTCTTACCAATACTTTAATTTATCCCCTCTCCAGAACCCCCCATCCCTCAGTGCTGTCTGTCCCACATCCCTCTTCCCTTCCCCCTAATTACCCTCCCAACCAAGGAAGCCATCACAAGTCTAATTTTCCCTCAAAGAATTTGGGGGATGCAGGGTTCTTGTGGGGGGAGTACTGGCAAAGCATGGGATTAGGGGGTTAGGATGCTCTGGCAGAGGATGAAAGGGGGAGCTGATGTGCACTGGCAGAGCTGGGGAGTGACTGGACAGCAAAAGGTGAACTGTGGAGATCAGGGGCTAAAGTAGGCCAGAACGCACTGGAATGGTGTTCCAGGACCCACTATTTTTAGGGGTCCAGCATTCCAGGGCCCCTTAAAATAGAAAATGGAGCTGGATTACTGCATTCTGGGGGCCACCATTTAAAATAGTGGACACCGGAACACAGCGTTCTGGTTCTATTTTCTATTTTTAGGGTCCCTGGAATGCTAAGCCCCTAAAAATAGCAGGCCTCAGAATGTTATTACGGTGCTTTCCACCAGGGCAGAGAGAATGGGAAGTTGTGTCAGCTGCCCTGTCTCCTCTGTGCATGTGCAGGCTGCACTAGCGGCAGAAGCCTCAAAGCGCAGCCTGCAGGGAAAAGAGTTAGGGGTGATTCTCCCCCTCCCCAGCATGCACTCCCAGTGTGTGTTGGGGTGGCCAAACTGCGCTCCCCTTCGGGAGCGGGAAGCTCATGCTGGGGAAGAGACCCTATCCGCATCGTGGGGCGCCTGAGCTGGGGTTAGATATTGGGGGCAGGGAGTGGATTTTGGGCGTGGGTATAGAGGGCAATGGGTGAATTTTGGGGGCAGGTATTGGGTGCTGGAGGAATATCGGGGACCGGAAAGTGGGTATTGAGGGCTGGGTATTGGGGGCAGGGTATGGATTTTGGGGGTGGGTATTGGGGGCTGGGCAAATATTGGGGGAAACGGAGTGGATATTGGGTATTGGGGCAGTAGCTGTGGTGGGTGTCAGGCATTTTGGAGGGGCAGTAGCTGGGGTGGGTGAAGGGGGCCCAGACCCATGGAAAGGGGGCCTGGACCCACATGAAGGAGGCCAGCCCTGAGTGAGAGGGGGCCCAGAAATGTAGGAGGGTTCCAGGGCCCCCCAAATGATACTTTAACACCAGGTGGAGATGGCAAAGTAGACATATGTGAGTTAATGGGTAATTCTGAGGCAAAAGGTATGTCCGCACAAGTCTTTTATTTTGAAACAACACTGGTTGTTTCAAAATAAAAAACTGAATGTCCACAGGATGTTTTCTTATTTCAAAATGACAGGCTCTGTCATTTTGAAATAAGAACCATCATTTCGAAACAGCTTAAACCCGATTCATTTCGAAACAGCTGTTATTTCGAGATGGTTATTTCGAAATAACGCCGTTTGGACATGTTGTTTCGAAACACCACCATTGTTTCAAAACAACTGTTTCAAAACAACACGTCCAAACGCCGTTATTTCGAAATAACCATTTTGAAATAACAGCTGTTTCAAAAGCAGGCTATCTCTTAATTCAAATTAACATTTTCTTAATTCGAATTAACTTTTTTCAAAATAAGGACTTTATTTCAAAACAACTCATTTCGAAATAACTTATTTCGAAATAATGATGTATGTGTGGACATAGCCAAAGTGAACAAGGGCAGAGTTAAGTTTGCTGGGAAAACCTTAACTCTGCACTTTCCCAGTTTTCAGAAGTTTTGCTTGGTTCAGCTGCCTGCAAGGGCACAATCTACCAGCAAGCAACTTTAACTGCATTATCACAGGATTTTTGCATTGGACATACTCAGTGCTCACACATCATATGAACTGGCCATGAATAAAACCAGTGCTCCATGTAGCATAGTAAGATTTTTTTAAATTGATAAAATATAAGGAGCCTTCAAAAACAGCACATTTCTTGTCATAAGTAACAACAATTAATACATAGGAGCAGATTTTTAAAAGTATTTAGGTACATAAAGATGCAGATAGAAGCCTACTGGGAGTTTTAAAGGGTACCTGGGTGCTGAATAATTTTGAAAATTCTAGTAGGCATCTATCTGCATTTTTACACATCTAAACTCCTTGACAAAGCTCTCCCACAGTGGTTTTTATTCATAGATATCAAAGTCCTTTATGAAGGTGGCAGAGCATTGCTCTCTGAAGTAGTAAGTAAGACCACAGCTCTCTTCTTCAAATCCTTCCTCAAGGCTCAGCTCTTCTGTGAGGCCTACAAGAAATCAGCCAAATAATCACAGTCAGACTGAAGGGCCTTAGTGCATGTGCTACAATTCTGTTGGAGATATTAAAAAGTGTTTTTGATAAATGAAATACGATTATTTGGA
Source organism: Podocnemis expansa (assembly GCA_007922195.1). Classification (NCBI taxonomy): domain Eukaryota; kingdom Metazoa; phylum Chordata; order Testudines; family Podocnemididae; genus Podocnemis; species Podocnemis expansa. The sequence continues at coordinate 6,511,878 of ML681964.1, read as the reverse complement.
TCCATGACATTGTGCACTTTATGCTTTGTATGTCTTCCCTCTCCTAAACATTACACTTGCTTGTGGCCTTTTAAATTAGCTTTATAACTCTTCAAGGCAGGGGGCTATGTCTTGCATTTTGTTTAGCACATGATGCAGTGGAGTCCTGATTTTCACTGGATAATACAAATAATATTTCACAGATGGGGAAGAGGAACCAGAGAGATCTTACAAGTCAGTGGCAGAGGCAGGAATGGAGAACATTGATCTCAAAGCTTCCAGTCTATGGCCCTGCCCACTAATCAATAGGTTTTCAACCTGTGGTCACAAACAAGTGCCAAAGAGTCACAGAGACCCAGCCTTTCCCATATTTTTATAGGGGGAGGTAGTACTAGCTAGCTGGGAGGGAGGTGCCAGGAGATCCTGGTATGGGAAAGGTTAAGTACTATTTTACTACCTTACATTGCCTCCCTTCAAACATTTCTTTAATACTCTGATTTCCAGTCATCTAGCATGGTTAATGATGAAGCAATCATTATTTTCTATTTTTGCACAAATACAAATACATGTTCTGTCAAATGTTACCTTTTGTAGTTACTATTTACATAAGTTTCATGGACATGTAGTATATGTTTCCATGGCAATGAAGCAACAATTTGTTAGAGATGAAGGTTGGTTTTGGTGTTCATAGACAAAGGTTCTGCATTTTCTTTTTGTTTTTAAAACCTTCTGAAATGTAACTATGTAGGAGTACAGGCTATTAAAATAACAATGCTAGCACAAGATTTTTTTTATGCAAAAAGTTTAGATCGGCGGTACATGCTGAAATATTCTATTTAAAAAGACTTATAGAAAACATATTGGGGTGAGATCCTCAGCTGGTGTTAATCACCATCTCTCCATTGAGGTAAGGGTGAGAAGTCCTGCTCTGCTTTCTTTGACTGTAGTCCCAGTCTGAGTAAGGCTAAACAAGGAGTGTGTCAGGACTTGCTTTTTTTAAGGGGAGGAGGCAAGAATGGGTTAGGGTATGAGGCATGCATCCTAGAGGTGAATGCCTGGCTGCGAAGATGGTGTCGTCAGGAGGGCTTTGGCTTCCTCGACCATGGGGTGCTGTTCCAGGAAGAAGGACTGCTAGGCAGAGACAGACTCCACCTATCGAGGAAGGGGAAGAGCATATTCGGATGCAGACTGGCTAACCTAGTGAGGATGGCTTTAAACTAGGTTTGAAAGGGAGGGTGATCAAAGCCCACAGGTAAGTCACAATGTGGGAAACCTGGGGGAAGGGATGAAACTTCAGGGGTGCCGGGACTGTAACACCAGGGATAAAAGAGAGGGTAGTTGGAATAATTTTCCAAGGTGTCCTAATGAAGCTCTAATTCCTGAGGCGAATGGGGAAGGATGACACTGGGAGAAAATGCAAGGAGGTAGATGCAACAGAACTGAAAATCGACAGGGGAAAGTAGGGCAATTGGCCTAGTATTTTAGGTGCCTGTACATAAATGCAAGGAGCCTGGGGAACAAGCAAGAAGAACTGGTAGTACTGGCGCAGACAAAGAATTATGATGTAATTGGAATAACAGAGATGTGGTGGGATAGCTTGCATGACTGGAGCTCTGCCATGGATGGGTATAAATTGTTCAGGAAGGGCAGCCAGGGAAGAAGAGGGAGAGGAGTAGAGCTATCTGTAAAAGAGCAGTGTGACTGCTCAGAGCTCCACTATGAAAGTGGAAATGAGCCAGTTGAAAGTCTGTGGATTAAGCTTAGAGGAGAGGGCAACAATGAGGATGTCGTGGTGGATGTCTGCTATATACTGCCAGATCAGAAGGAGGAGGTGGATGAGTCATTCTATGGACAACTAGCAGAAGTTTCGAGATCACAGGCCCTGGTTCTCATGGGGGACTTCAATTATCCTGACATCTGCTGGGAGGGCAATACTGCAGAGCACAGGCAATCCAGGAAGTTTCTGGAGAGTGTTAAGGACAACTTCCTGGTACAAATGCTGAAGGAACCAACTGGGCCCTTGCACCTTTCGACCTGCTGCTCACAAACAAAGAAGATTTGACTGGGGAAGTAGAAATGAATGGCAACCTGAGCAGCAGTGGCCATGAGATGGTAGAGTTCAGGATGCTGATTAATGGAAAAAAAGAAAAAAGCAAAACACAGACTATAGACTTCAGAAAAACAGATTTTGGCTCCCTTAGGGAGCTGATGGGCAGGATCCCTTGGGAGGCTAATCTAAAGAGGAAAGATGTCCAAGAGAGCTAGCTGTATTTTAAAGAAACCCTGCTAAGGGCAGAAGAAGAAACCATTCCGATGAACAGAATGAACAGCAAACGTGGAAGGCACCCAGCATGGCTTAACAGAGAACTCTGCAGTGAGCTGAAACATAAAATGGAAGCTTACAAGAAGTGGAAGCTTGGACAGATAAGTAGGGAGGCATACAAAAATATTGCTTGGGATTGCAGGAGTAAAATCCAAAAGGCCAAAGGAAAATTGGAGTTGCGGTTAGCAAAGGATGTGAAGGATAACAGGAAGGGGTTCTACAAGTATGTCAATAACAAGAAGAGGATTAGGGATGGTGTAGGTCCCTTACTGAATGGGGCAGGTATCCTCGTGGTGGAGGATATGGAAAAGGCTGAAGTGCTCAATGCTTTTTTTACTTCAGTTTTCACAGGGAGGGCCAGCTCCCAGCCCAGTACACTGGGTACGGCAGATTGCAGAAAGGAAGAGAGGCCCTTGGTTATGGAAGGTCAGGTTAGGAACTACTTAAAGAAGTTGGATGTGCACAAGTCTATTGGGCCAGATGAACTGCATCCAAGGGTGCTGAGAGAGTTGACTGATGAGATACCAGAACCACTAAGCATTATCTTTGAAAACTCACGGTGAACAGGACAGGTGCCAGAGGACTGGAAAAAAGCAAATATAGTACTTATCTTCAAGAAAGGGAAAAAGGATGATCTGGGAAATTACAGACCTGTCAGCCTCACCTCAATCCCTGGACAAATCATGGAGCAGGTTCTCAAAAAATTCATCCTGAAACACTTGGAGGTAAATAGAGTGATCAGGAACAGTTATCATGGATTCACCAAGGATAAATTGTGCCTGACCAACCTCATTGCCTTCTATGATAAGAAGACTGGATTTGTGGATGAGGGAAGAGCCGTTCATGTGATATACCTTGACTTTAGCAAGGCTTTTGATACAGTTTCCCATGGCACTCTTGTCAGCACGTTAAGGTAGTATGGGTTGGATGCGTGGACTATAAGGTGGATAGAAAACTGGCTAGATCAACAGTTTCAGTGAGTAGGAATCAATGGCTCAATGTCTAGTTGGCAACCAGTAATGAGTGTTGTGCCCCAGGGGTCAGTCCTGGGGCCAGTTCTGTTCAACATTTTCATTAATGATCTTGATGTTGGAATAGATTGCACAGTCAGTAAGTTTGCAGATGATACCAAGCTGGAGGGAAAGGTAGACACACTGGAGAGCAAAAACAGGATTCAGAGAGACCTAGACAAATTGGAGCAGCGGGCCAAAAGAAATCTCAGGTTCAACAAGGAGAAGTGCAACGTCCTGCACTTGGGGTGGAAAATCCCCATGCACTGCTATAGGCTGGGGACTGATCAGCTAAGTAGCAGCACTGTAGAAAAGGATCTGGGGTTTATGGTGGATGGGAAGCTGGATATGAGTCAGCAATGTGCTCTTGTTGCCAACAGGGCCAATGTCATACTGGGCTGCATCAGTGAAAGTGTTGCCAGCAGATTGAGAAATGTGATTGTTCCCTCCTATTCGGCATTGGTGAGGCCACATCTGGAGTACAGCTAGTCCTCACTTAGTGACCTACTCGTTTAGTGACCCCTCAGAGTTATGACCGGCTCTCTGATGAGTTGGTATTATGGCGATGTACGAGAACTCGCATCAACTCTCTCAGATTACCTATATTTACAGTACACTATGCAAACTAAGTTCAGTACATTAGAGCTTAAACATTTAAAATATATATGAAAAATGTTATAAATGATGCAAAGGTGACATTAAAACTATCTACAGATGGTTGAAAAACCCACTACCAGTAAAGTACATTATGCCTGAAATACCGGTAAGGGCTGCTCCTCGTTTAGTGACCAATTCGTTTATCAACCGGGTTTCAGGAACGGAACCCGGTCACTAAGTGAGGACTACCTGTACTGTATCTAGTTTTGGGCACCCCACTACAAAAAGGATGTGGACAAATTAGAAAGAGTCCAGTAGAGGGTAACAAAAATGATAAAGGGGTTGGTGCACAAGACCTATGAAAAGAAAATGAAGGAACTAGGCTTATTTAGCCTGAAGAAGAGAAGACTGAGGGGGGATTTGATAGCAACTTTCAACTACTTGAAGGAGTGCTCCAAGGAGGAGGGAGCTCAGCTGTTCTCAGTAGTAACAGAGGACAGAACAAGGAGCAATGGTTTCAAGTTACAGCTGGGGAGGTCGAGGTTGGATATTAGGAAAAACTTTCTTACTAGGAGGGTGGTGAAGCATTGGAATGGGTTACCTAGGGAGGTGGTGGAATCCTCACCTTTCGAGATATTTAAGGCTCAGCTAGACAAAACACTGGCTGGGATGATTTACTGAGACTGGTCTTGCTCTTTCGCTGGAGGTTGGACTGGATGACCTCATGAGGTCCCTTCTAACCCTATGATTCTATGAGGGATTTATTCCCCTGCATGGTTCAAAAATGAGATCTGAGACAAAATAGCCCACTGAGAGTTACGCTTGCCCAAAAAAAATGGTCTTAGTCAGAGGACAGCTTCTGGATGCAGTTACTTGTATCTATGAAGGTACAGGGGAAATCATTTGCTCAGTCGCCCTAAGAAAAGAATGCATGCTGTTGATATTTGTGTAAGCTTCTAAACAAGGTCATTAAGAAAGTCTAGAGCAATTGTTATTCAAGGGCTACAGGTATCATTTTTACAGCCCTACAGCACCACCAACCTCTGCCAAGAGATGACCCTTCACAACAAAATGCAGTTTGCCTTCTTGCTCATGGATCTGCTGATCCCTGGCTGCAGCAGGGAAACTGCACGCATCCTGTACCTCTGCCTGTGTGCTCTATTTGAGTCGCAAGACACCAACTCCCTTCTGCAGTCAGGGGGACAGAAGATTAGTGCTCCCCTCCCTCTGACTCCAGCAAGGACCCCAGAATCTATGGACATAGGCAGAGTGCTCTGCCATGCTCCCTGCTACAGACGGGAATAGGAGCACTAATCTACTATCCCTTCAGCTGCAGCAAGGAACCTTCAATAGTCTTTTACCCCCGTGGAAACTCCCTCCACTGTGGGTCTTTAGGCAGTGTCTCCATGCTGAAGCCAGCAGGAAGGGAACTGAGGGACATTTTGAAAGCCCCCAAGGGCCACTTCTGGTTCCCAAAACACAGGTTGGGAACCACTGGTCTAGAGCCTTCTAAACAATACTTTTGCATCCCCTGTCACTAACAGAGCTAATGTTTCTCTGAAAAGGAGGCGCCAAAGTAAGAGGCAAAAGGGCAAAACAAGGATAAACTCTTTAGCTTTGAAGGGAATTAACAAAGTGAACCTTGGCACAGTTTCTTGTAGAGTTGGCCAGCTTAATAGCTTAGCCATTTTATGTATTTCATTCACGACAGCCAACACACTGCTGTGTGTTGTACAGATACACTCGGTTTATCTTTGGAAGTGAACTTAGACATTCCACAGGAAATGTGTGGGAAATGAGAACTATAAAAAACAAACAAACAAAGGAGGGGGGAAAGGCAAGTTAACAAACTGCAGAAAGAAAGATGCCCACTCACTTTGGTGAATATGAAGAGATCTGTTAAGAAAATAAAGATACATTTTGTTCCAATAACTTTTTAATGGTATTTTTTAATGCATAATACTGTAGTAAAACTAAATCAACTGGTGAGTGGTAATCACAGAACATATCAGTCTGCTCATGTATTTTAGTCACTCTCCAACATTTATATCAGTTCTTAGTCCAAACATCCAGCTGTAATTGGCTTCTTTGGTGTTCATGTGAGAGTCAGCGAGAGAATGGAAGATGTGACCTATAGAGATGATGAATATAATTTATCTAGCAATTGTTTCTAATGTTTGTAGTGAGGTCAGCAACCCCCAGCACAATGGCACACAAACCCATTTGGAGATGGCACACAACACCCTCTGTGGCACTGCTGAGCTGCTCTTGCTCCTGAAGAACCTGTCTGGAGTGACTCCTCTCAGTGGCATGCCTGGGGATGCCATGGAAAGAAGCAACCCTGAGTGGCTCCTTTTGATGACTGGGATGCAGGTCCCAAAGCACACCACCACAAGGAGCCGCTCCAGGATGCTTCTTTTCACAGAGTGCCTGGGAAATCCTCTCATCCCCAACTCCAGTCAAGGATGCTGCTGAATTTTCAGCAGCAGAGGGGGCCACCAGCATCAGCTGAGGGTTGGCAAGGAAGGGCCGCTATGAGGGTCTGCAACTTTTGCCAATTCCTCCCCTAGCATATCAATTTGCTATCATGCACCTTATTCTAGTCTGGGGAGTCTCCTCATCAAATAAAACTATGCCAAAGTTTGTGGTGGTTTTGCTGCAGCTGAACATCCAGTTGGACTCTACTGAAAATATTAAATTTATGCTATTATCCATAGGCCTAAAGAGGTCACTTGGTGTAGGAAGAAATGAGGGCTTGTGATGGGGTGTCTGCCCCTCAGTGTCCATTAAGGAGTTAATAGAGCTCTAGAGAGGCCGTGCAGGAGGAAGCCAATTAGAGATGGACTGAGAGAACAACCCATCAGGGCCCAGTAAGCCCGTAGAAGAAGAGCTGCAGAGCAAAACAAAGCAGAGTAAGACCAGGTATACACTGGCAGCAGATTTGGGTGGCAATTGAAGGAAGATATGCAAGCTACATAAAGTAACTGATGTGTCTGATCTGGATGATGGAATAGACTGCATTCTCAGTAAGTTCACGGATGACACCAAGCTGGGGGGACCATTAGACACACTGGAGGGCAAGGACAGGATTCAGGGAGACCTAGATAAATTGGAACAGTGGGCCAATAGAAATCTTATGAGCTTCAATAAGGACAAGTGTAAAATCCTGCATGTGGGATGGAAAAACCCTATGCACTGCTAGAGGCTGGGAAACATTCAGCTAAGTAGCAGCAGTGTAGAAAAGGACCTGGGGGTCATGGTGGATGGGAAGCTAGATATGAGTCAGCAGTGTGCTCTTGCTGCCAAAAAGGCCAATGGCATACTGGGCTGCATCAAAAGAAGTATTACCAGCAGATCAAGGGATGTGATCATTCCCCTCTATTCTGCACTCGTAAGGCCACATCTAGAATACTGTGTTCAGTTTTGGGCTCCTCAGTACAAAAAGGACAGGGACATGCTAGAGAGAGTTCAGAGGAGGGCAACCAAAATGATTAAAGGGCTGGAGCACAAGCCCTATGAGGAAAGACTGAAAGCATTAGGCTTATTTAGCCTGAAGAAGAGAAGATTGAGGGGGGATTTGATAGCAACCTTCAACTACTTGAAGGGATGCTCTAAGGAAGATGGTGCTCAACTGTTCTCAGTAATAACAGAGGACAGAACGAGGAGCAATGGTCTCAAGTTGTGGTTAGGGAGGTCAAGGCTGGATATTAGAAAAAACATTTTTACTAGGCGAGTGGTGAAGCATTGGAATGAGCTGCCTAGGGAGGTGGTGAAATCTCCATCTTTGGAGGTGTTTAAGGGCTGGCTGGACAAAACCATGACGGGGATGGTTTAGTGGGAGTGGTCCTGCCTCTGGCAGGGGGTTGGACTAGATGACCTATGAGGTCCCTTCCAACCCTATCATTCTATGATTCTATGACTTCCTAACACCTACTTACTGCAACATCCCAACTGTGCTAAGCCAATGGGAAATGCCCTCCCTTTGACTCAGAGCTACTGTTCTTGTTGGGTAGTCTTATTCAATTGATTTCTGGCTGCTTCTGGGTTCAGTGTAGACCTGACCTTAGTCACCCCCTGGAGCTTGAGGAGGGACGAGTAGCTGCCTTGTAGGCAGAAGACTGCTAGTACTTGGGACAGAGCAGTACTGCAGGCAGGAGCTTCGGAGCTAAAAACAACTGGCTGGCTGCAGGGATTTACAGGTAGAGGCTTTGAGGCATGGGTATGGAGTTTGCTGGAGAATGGAAATGCACTGCAGCATGGAAGAGGATGCAGTAAGCAGTTGCTTTTATAGGGTCACTGGGTTGGGAGCTGGGGTAGTGGGTGGGCCTACTGTTGCTACTGGGGAAATCGCTAGACAGTAGACTGCAGTTGTCTCTGAAAGAAGTGGCTGGGCAAGGTTTGCAAAGACAGTCCCCAGAAGGGGTAGGTACAGATAATGATGCAACTGGGGGCTGTGTCATGAAGAGGATACTAAGGTCCAAAAGGTGTGGAACCAGGAGTGGCCAAGAGGATGGGGAAAGTTCCACCAGAGGAGACTACATTGCACAAGAGAGCTAATCCCCAGAAGAGCCAGCAGGAGGCAGAAGAGTCATCAATTGGACCGCATTACAGGGCTCTTATTGTGTAGCTGCTGCAGCCAAATTATGGTTACCTGGATTGCAGCTCTAAGCGAAAATGGGAGTGGTGAGAACAGAGTCTGTTCATCTATTACATCCCTTAGCTAGCAAGTTAGTGGGGGAGCTGAAAACTGGGTGAGGAGGCACAGGATGTGCTGCTCCTTACTCAAGACTTAGCCTGGAATTTAACCTGTTTGTAAATTAATAGAGATTTAGGGCAAGCCAAGAGCTCCAGAATTGCAAGCCTAGTGCATTTGAGAACTAGACTACCTTCTCATCCGTTACATCATCTTTACTGATCTCTCACTTCTGATACAAAATATTTGTAATGAAGAGGTCACACATTTTAAAAAGTGTCAGAATGCTTAGTTAGTACCAGTACGTGCCTACCATGATGGAGAGTTGCCAGGCTTGCTTAATTAACACTTGACAATTTCCAAAGGGGTGGCCGTGTCAGTCTCGGTCAGCAAAACAAACAATCTTATGGCACTTTTAAAGACTAACAAATTTATTGATTGCATGAACTCTCATCAGATGCTCAAAGATGAGGAACTTACAGAATGGGAAGAAAATAAATGCAGGGAAGTGTAAGTCATAGGATTGATCAGGTCAGACTTGTTACAGCAAATAACAGTGACTTATACCTCCCTGTATTTATTTTCCTCCCATTCTTTAAGTTCTCCATCTTCAAATGTCTGATGAAAGCTTATGCAATCAACAAATTTGTTAGTCTCTAAAAGTGTAAGAAGACTTCTTGTTTGTTTTAATTAACATTTGTAAAGCACTCTGAGATCCTCAGATGAAGGCATTAGAGAAATACATATAATTATCTTGCTATATAAAATGTCCAGACTATTTTCATAAAATATCATAGCTTTGTAACTATTACACATTCAGTGTATAATCTGAAGGGAAATATGAATCCTTTTTGAACTTATGTTGTGGTCAGTTTACCAGAAGTATTGCATTTTTTGCAGTCCAGTAAGCTTAGCAAAGACCTTTGGGAGATGTTTCTGTGCATCTCAAGACATGTCTGGGCTATGCTAATAATTCAAGACCAATTCATGTTGTCTCCATAAATTGCTAACCTCAGAGGAGTTGGAGCAGGACGACTGAGTAAAATATTTCAGAACTGATGACTTGCCAGAAACTGAGCTGTTCAAGGAAAAACTTTCAGTTCTTGTAGTCATATAAACAAATAACCTTCCACATTATTAATGTTGTGTTTTCTTTTTGCCTTCAGTGAACTTAAAATAAGGCTCTAAAACTGGCAAAACTATTTTTTAAGGTGTTGGAGCAATGCATACAGCTTTATGTAGTCATAAGATTTTATTTGAAGTCCTATGCCGAGGAATTGGAGTAATTTCAAATTTCATTACACAAGGCAATTTGGCTTCCTTTCAGATCAGTTGCCCTCTTATTCAGTGCCAGCCTTTAGTACTTTGACTTAACTCCTTCACTAGAACGAAATATGTTGCAGATTCTTTTCAAAGCAGTTTTTCAAACCAAGTGGTTTATAGGTACACTTTTGCATAAAAAGGATGCTTGTTTTGCCTTCTCAAAATAGAAAGGAACAGTTACCAAATGATGGGGTTTAGTTATTGCCTAAGACATCAAGCTTCAGAGAACTTGTTGAAATAATGTTGCCGCACCAGTGACAAAACCCACTGCCTCTTCAAAATGTCTTTTTTATGGCTAAGTCTGCAAACTCCTGCTCCCCATCCCCAGCCCACTTTGTCTGGGAGGTAGATGTGTTTAACAGACTTCTAGGTTGCTTTGCAAAACAACATGACTGCAAGTCTCCTGGCTTGCAAATGAATGATGAGACATTTGTTCTATTAACAGCTGAACCACTGACTCTCTCTGTAGGCAACTGGTTTAGTCCCTCTGTATAGCAGTTTCCCCAAGTGAAAAATTGAGATAACAATGCTTATCCACATCATTAAAGTCATTTGAAATTGACAGATAAGTTGTAGCTCAATTTAACAAAAGAACAGTATTTAGCACTTTTTCACTGTAAGACTAAAATTAACAGGTACACTGCCTGAAAGCAATTTCTATAACGCCGAGTATTGAAATGAAACATTTTGAATTTTCTAAAGCACAATTGTATTTATAAACAGAGTTGAAGATGGTTGGGATTTTGGGTATAGTAGCAAAGAAAGTCTTATGACAGCCTGATAAAATGCCTTAAAACGAAGTATACGTGAGCAGCAAAATACTAAGTATAAGTAGAGAAAAGATATAAAAGATATAGGCTGTGTTCACACACACAGGGTTACTGTATTTCGAAACAAGTTGTGTCGAAACAACTTGTTTCGAAACAACACCTTATTTCGAAATATCTTATTTCGAATGAACAAAATGTTAATTCGAAATAAGAAAAAAAGCGGGAAACGAAATAGCAAGTTCACAGTGTGAACATGCTATTTCGTTACCCCTGGGGGTGAGCCACTGCTGGCTCACCCTGCAGCCCCAGAAAGGGGGCTGCAGGCACCAGCAGGGGGTGAGCCACTGCGGGGTGGCTCAGCCCCCCCGCCAGAGCTGCCCCCAGACCCCGC
>ML681964.1:6452863-6500692 GCA_007922195.1 Podocnemis expansa | reverse complement strand
GTGTGAACATGGTTTTTTTGTTTCGAAACAACGAGGTTGTTTCGAAACAAAAGTGCTGTGTGAACACAGCCTACAAGACAGAGTCAGAGGGGAATCATGCATTTATGTTCTGTATATTTGTAATGCACCTTTACCAATTGTGACCGTAGAGTGTAAATGGTTTCACTCATTCTTTCTGTATAACTTAGATGTATTTTTAAAATATTATTTTCAGCATCTGTCTTTTCTGCACAACTCTGGGCTAAATTAAGGTCTACTGTTAAAGATCACATCTTCAGTGACTTCACCAGGGTTGACTTTTGCTCAGATTATTTTCCTTTGTATGTGTAACATCATTTGCAAAATATATATTGCTGGGATTCTGACTCCTCAGGCCTTACAAACACAAGTAATAGTGACAAAATCCTCCTTGACTTCAGCTGGACCATAAAAGAGAACGTGTGCCTGAATTTAGGTACTTCTGAAAATGAGGCAATAATATCACTGGCATGATCTGCACATAGGACAAATGGACTCCATTCAAACCTTCTCATATGGTTCTGCAATGAACCACCACTACTTGAATGGCAAAACTCATGAGACTTGATTCTCCTCTCTTGCCAGTTCTACACTGGTGTAATTATAATGATTTAAGTGGCATGAGTCCTGATTTACATTGGTGTAAGTGTATGACACTGTACAAAACATAGTGATATGACAATAATGAATATGGGGGCTCCAAGATGCTGTTTTGAGCTACAAAGCATGTCTTTCCAGAGGGGTAGTCTATGTACAGCAGAAACAACAACAGTCCTGTGGGACCTTAAAGACTAACAGATTTCTTTGGACATAAGCTTTCATGGGCTCCAATCCACTTTGTCAGTATGCCTTGTGAGGTATCATTTTAAAAGTCTTGATCTGCTGAGTATCAATATCCTGTTAGATTGTACATGTTGTCATTATACGTGGAGTTATGAAATACTGCTCTATGGCTATGTCCACCCATACATCATTATTTCGAAATAACCCATTTCGAAATGAGTTATTTCGAAATAAAGTCCTTATTTCGAAATAAGTTAACTTGAATTAACAGTTTGTTAATTCGAATTAAGGGAAAGCCTGCTTTCGAAATAGCCATTGTTTATTTATGCTTATTTTGAAACAAGGCGGTTCGGACATGTTGTTTTGAAACAATGGTGTTGTTTCAAAACAACGTGTCCTAACGCCGTCATTTTGAAACAACTGATTTGAAACAATGGCTATTTCGATTAGATGCGAGGTTTAACGGTTTCAAAATAACGGCCATTATTTCAAAACAACGGGTCCCATTGTTTCGAAATAACAGTGCGTCATGTGGACATGCCGCTTCTTATTTTGAAACAACCTCTGTTGTTTCAAAATAAGAAGCCTGTGTGGACATACCCATAGTGTCACTGAAATATGTTGTGAGATTAGGAACACTTATCACCAGCCTTCCAGTTACAACAAAGGTGCAGCCATCAATAGCCAGTTAGGTGATTAATGGCTCATCAGCACCCAACCAGCTATCTCAGAGACTTCTTTGAGAAGACATGTACACAAGGGACACTGCTTGACCATTGGGATTTGCCTGACTCCCATGTCACAGCAAGTATCTTTCTCACAGCTGAGGGAATAGTGACAAAGAGTGATAGAAAGAGAGAGACATCACTTGGCCTCTTCCTCCCATTCTCTATTTCAACACCTGGAAGCACCTCTGGAAAACAAAGACTTTCAACTCGGGAACAGCAGTTCCAGCCCCGAAAAGCAGTCCAGTCTATGTTGCAAGGAGCTGTAACCTGTTTATAATATCTGTCAGGATGAGAAAAGCTGTCTGATTCAACTCTTGCTTAGACTAAAAGTTGAAGATTTAGAATACATACTTACCTTTATTTTCTTAAGTAACTATTTCCAATTTTATGCCTACCACTTGGAATCTCTTAAAACTCATCTTTCTGTAATAAATCTTTTATATTTTTCTGTAAACAGAGTATGGAGTTGTTTATTTATTTATTTATTTGAGGTGCTTAGGAAATCTCCATTCAGCTCACAAAGGTTAGCATGTATCCAACACTATGCTCAGGGAGTGGTGAACTTCTTAATGAATTCATATGCCCACGCGGGCCTTGAGCAGTGTAAAATGGTATAGCCCTAGGGTGTAGGGCTGGAGCTGGGGCCGAATTGACTGGAGCTTCTCTACGGATGATTCATGACTGGCAGAGGGCTCATTCATGTACCACAGTCAGGTGTGTCTCTGCCCATGGATGTCTGTAAGTGAAGCACTTGTAAGAGGTTCATAACTTGACATCAGCATCACAATGTGAGAGACAGTTCAGGTGCATTTGAAAGGTTCAGCTGCCCTATCACCCAGGTTACTTCCCAGGAATCCTGTCACAAGATGAGAGTAGAATAAGTCTTTTGTTGTTCAGGTCTTCTGCAAATGGCAGGCTCCCTCTCTGCAGGCTGACTTGTGATCAAACCTTTGTATTCTTTCTGGAGAATTTCAGACTCTTTGGTCTAGTACAGCCTGGGTTAACAAGAATCTTTTTTGCACCAAGGAGAACTGTTTCCTATTTGGGAGAACTGGAAACCTACACATTGTGAACAGAAGCAATAGGAGTTGGGTGGGCAAGGGACCCCCTAAGGGTTAAAAGAAGATGTGTTGCTAAAAAGAAATGGGAGCCTTCCTGGAGGCAGGAGTCACTGGGATATATTACTGGGGATATGAGTAGTGTAAGGAAGTAAGATATTCTCCTTCTGCAGCAGGCTAAGAAGACTGGCATAAAAGGGTACAATTATTCCACAGATTTCAATGGAGATATATCTGCCTACATCAACAATAATTTTATCCATACATCTGTAGTTTTGTTAGTTAACTTGTGTGGGGTGGGGTGTCTGTTCTCTTTTTGGCTGATAAGTGTAAGTACCATTAATGGTCCCTGAGTTCACAAGTCAGCATTGTGGGGAGAAGAGACTCGATTCTCTATGAGCTATTTCATAAGTTATGCTGGAGAATGCTCTTCACATGAATAGTTTTCAAATGTTATTGTTTATGGAATGGGAAATAAGGCTAAAAGGAAAACTCAGTTAAAAACAAATGCCAAGTTACTTCCTCCCCATTCCGAAAGCAGAAAGTTGCATCATGATTGAAATATACATGCTTGGTTGATAGACTTCTTGCACTCTAGCATAGTAGGTATTTTTTTTTTACGTTTCTGTTAGTGGATTTAAGACTTTAATACAGTGGAATCCATTAACAATCACTTCTTATTGTCAGTTGCTAATGCTATGCCTTAGAAAAATTCCCATCTGCATTCCAGTGGCTTAATTTTTAGTTATGATTTCTTCCCTCCATCGACCCAGTCAGCTTTTGAATAAATAGCAAATCATTTATGGCTTGACAGCAAGCTACAAGGGTTCCTTTGTCAGTTTTGAGTGGATTTCAGTTATCATTTACAAGGACCAGAACCTGAAAGGTATGGGTCACTCTTGACATCCACAGACTGCAGCTGCAGATGAGGATGCTCAGAATCTTTCAGGAGTGGTCCTTAATTATACAGCACATTCCAAAAATACATAGCCATTAGAATAACATATTCTTCATTGTTTACTATATTATTATTTTAGAAAATTAAGAATGTTAGAAGGTAGTCACAAAGGGTATGTCTACACTGGAGGCCCTGTTAAGTAAACTTATCAAGGTCAACTTTAAGTTGACTTAAAGTCAATCTTGTTAAGTTGACTTAGAGTATTTGCATTCCAAGCTCCTGTAGGCTGCCCATGTCCACACTGGCAGCTCTAGGTAAACTTAACACTTAAGGTAACCGTATTAAGTTGACGTAAGTCAGTGTAGGTGGCACATAGCCCTTAAGTCAACTTAATAAGATCTACTGAAGGGCTATGCCTCATCTACACTGGTTTAAGTCAACTTAATAAGGTTGACTTAAGCCTTAAGTCAACCTTAAGAGGTGGTGTTATTAAGTTGACTTAAGGAAGTGCTTAAGTTGACTTAACAAATTCCAATGTGAATAGCGCTTTCCTTAGGTCGACTTAAGGAAGGTTAAGTCAACCTCAGGCTCTAGTGTAGGCATACCCAAGGAAAAGACAAGACATTTTTCATGAAAATTCTCCTCAGAGCCATGGAAAGGAAAAGCATAAATTAAATAGATTGGGTAAGCTGATGATTTAGAGGACTGGAAATCCAATATCCGCCCAGGTATATGTGACTGATAGTTGCTAATATCTGGTAGGCTATGTGTGCTAAAATTAGTGATCCCAAGCCTAGTCCCAGTAAACTGCCCACAGCACAAATTCATAACTATATTTGCATTAACTGGAAATCTCAGAAGAAAGAATGAATGAGTATGAATGTGGTCACATGATGAGGGACCAGTGCTCCAGGGACAGAAATCAGATCCATCCTACTGACTGGAGCAGACCACACTGCCCTGCCTATGGGCATGCAGCAGCACATGGGAATGATTGAATTTCCCTTAGGCACAATCTCATTATTGCTGTTTGTGGAAGAACAGCTCCCCATTATTCTACATAAATCTGTGACAGCACTTCCCTGGCCTAGGGCTGTGTGTATTCAGAATTATATCAACTTACTTCAATTTTTTTAAAAAAAGAATTTACGCTTTTTACTCCCAGTAGCCTTGCCTAACAACTACTAAAGCCAAGAGGAAGCAAGCTGGATTCTATTTCATCTTGTACATCATCAGAATTGTTTAAACTGGATTTAATCCATTAACTCTATTACATATGTGCAAAACCACTACAAACAATATGACTGCACAGGTGCAATTGAAGGTATAATTTGACCTGCTGGGGATGAGACAGAAAGAATCCAAAGTGGCTTTCAGATCCCAGGTTGGGTTTGGAGGACTGTAAATTGGGGAGGGAAAGGACTCTTTCTTTTTACTTGTAAACTCAACATATAAAATCTAACAATAATTGGCATGTAATAAAAATGTAAGTCCAAATGGTAATTTTTAACTATTGGATCTATAAGGCCATGGATGGGGTCTGATGCAGTTCCACCGACAAACAGAACTCAGGATTACAAGTTCTTATCAATCAAAGCTTTATTCATGAATTTGAGCTATTTAAACTCAGGTAAACAAGACTGGACCAAACTAAAGGAAAGCAGTAGCTGTTAGTTGCATAGTGAATACAAAAAATGCCTTCTCCATTCCACACTATTGGACCAGTTCAAGCATGTTCTAGTCAGTAGCGCTTAGAAAACAGGTTCTGAAATGCAACTGGTTAGACCTTAACAAATTATTCTGGTAAATTACATTTTTTGCTACTTTTTCGAGGAAAACAGCCGGGATTTTTTTTGTCATAAAAATATGTCTACAAGTAGTGAGACTTATCAAAATGTCTAATCCCAAATATCTTGCAATCTCACTGGCTGTATTGACTGAGCACTCCTCAGGACACCATATTTTTCAGCCTGCCAACAGCTCAATGAGTAACACAAACCACTGGAATGTAGAACAAATGACCCAAAGGAGGAATTTAGCAAAGAGGAATAGTAGCTGAGAAGATGTGGAAATTATTTATTTAGGAAAATTAAAGTTATATTATTCAGCTCTCCTGATGTTTTTAAATTATTTTTCCAACAGGAAGAAACCAGAATCATGTTGGATGGAAGATAAACACAGCATAGGATAAAAATTCAGAATAGTAGCATTCTTAAAACAGAATATGCCTTTTACTGAAATTATTGGAAATCTCTTGGGTCTAATGAATTTAACAGCGAACTTAGATTTACCGATAAAATAAGGGCCATTCTTGCTAATGGATTTTAAAATATAGCCTTCTGCAAAGTAGACAATGAAAGGATAAACAGTACGCTAGCTAGTATGAAAGAACATTTTGTACCAGAAAGAAGTTTATTGCACAGTCTAAATGCCATGTAGAAAATCCATAAAGACAAATCACATTCAATTATACAAACCTGAATGCAATTAAAGAAATCAAGTCCTGTAGACATGTTAAATGCCTTTCATCAATGTTTTTGCATTTTAAATTTTGAAATACTAAAGAAAGCATTTTAGCTGAGACATTTATTGAGTTTCAAGGATTAATCTTTTTTGTTTTAGGGACAAATTCTTACACTCATGCACACAATGGGACTATTCATGGAGTGAAACACAACTCAGACTGAGTAAAGATATCAAAATCTGGCCCTTAGCTGTGCTACAAAAAATGCAAGGCATGTTTACATGGCCCAATTTATTCTCCATTAATTGAAGTAAATAAGATGCCTTATGTTCTTAGAGTTAAAAATACATGCTTAAGTGCTGAATTACTCCTTTCAAATGGAGTTGAGAGCACTCAGCACCTCCAGTTGTTACTCAGCAACTTGCAGGATCAGGCAACTATTGTGGCCCTAATTCTAGAAACAGTCTGTGTTTGACTCCCAGTTGAGTCAGTGAAAGCACTGTATGTGCAGAGGGGATGGGCAAAGTCTCAGGAGAACACCCACATAAAATGTGATTGTGAATTTCTGCTCTTCAGAACTGCTGTTAACCTTGTAAACTGAAGTAATCCCACATGAGTATTGACACATTTTTGGTTCTTTTAACATTCAGCTAGTAATACCTTTTGTACTGTAATCACCACAGCAGACAAGAGGAGAGAATGAATGAATTCAACAATAAAAAAAAGTCAAAGGAAAAACATTTCAATACATACTTTCCCCCTTTGTTCATTTAACAAAAGAAATCTGTCCTGAAACTTCAATATATCAAAACTCCTAAGTCTTTTTACAATGTGTTACTCTTCCTGCTTATACAGCCAGAAATCTTTGTGACACTCTGCAGCAATCTGGTGTCTGGGGAATGCAAAGAAAGACTTAGAAATCTTCTAGAAGATCTTCCTACTGCAAGATCCAGGTCAGCATTAATTATAAATTACTAGTGTCACATAATGACTTTGCACCAGCTATGATAGTTACTATCTTTATCAAGATACACTTTAGCGAGTCCCGTATTCTCTGTAGAGGATATTGGGAGGGAAAATGCATCTTCCCATGATAGGGTGTGTAAACCTCACACTGAGCCAGCAGGGTTTAAAGACCTCCTCTGGGCACATCCAGCATTATCACACCACACCTGCAAGAGAGGCAGAGGCTGGAGGAAGAGTTATGAGGTCATGGAACAGCACACTTGTGGGCAAATCAGGGAAGAAAAAGGACCTGTATCTTTTAGTTCCGGGAACTGGGCTGTGGGGAGGCAACATCTCTTTCTCCACAATTGCCTGACGGTCCCACCCTAAGGGGAGGGAGGACCTCCTGCTACTATAGTCATAAGAGGCATTTCCACTGTTCACCTAGAAGCCCAGTTTATTGGTTTAATTCCCATGTGTTGTTTATGGGCTACCTCTGAAGGGGAGAGATTTGGAACTGACTTGGTTGGTGGGCCAAGGGGAGGCAGCTGCTGCCTCAAAATGGAGTGAGCTTGCATGCCATATCTGGCTGTGAAGAGGCAAAAAAACAAAACAAAACAAAAAGCAAGGAGTCCTGTGGCACTTAAAGACTAACAGATTTATTTTTCTCATGAGCTTTTGTGAGAGAAAATCCCACTTCATCAGATGCTTTGAAGATCAGGGAACTTACTGAATCGAAAGAAAATAAATGCAAGGGAGTGTAAAACATGGGATCAGGTCAGACAGCAAAAGCAAATCAGAGCAGGTTCAAACCCTTGGAAGGGTGCTCCCTATGACATTCTGTGAACTTGGACAATAGCAAGATGGTGGGAAGTTGTCCAGGAAGAGTAGCTTTATGGCACTCCTGAGTGCCAGATGCTTGTGTTGCCCCCACATGGCCCTGGGGTAGAGCACGGTGGAGTGGGAGGTCTTGGGCTCTCCAACTAAAAACCCACTCTGCATGTTGAAGGGCCTAAGCCCTTGTAGGACTAAAGAATTTGTACCATTGAACTGATTCAAATAGAAATTTCTACATAGAGTATTCATTGATAAAAATGTCATGCTCATTCATTCACTTGTAAGACCATATTGTAACCAAAACTCCACTTTGAACTGTTTACTTCATTTTGTATTGCTCAGTCTAAATTGTGCTGCAACTTTGTTTAGATGTGTGAACTTAGTTTGGATGTGTGAATGAGGGGGGTGTGTGTGTGATGGGATCAGACTCCAACCACCAACCTACCCAATTGACAAACTGCCAGTACCAACTTAATGGCTGAAGAACAATGCAGACAAACACTGCAAAAGCAAGAAGCATCCACCCTAGAAAGAAAGGGATAAAAAGCCCGATCACAAACAAGATCAAAGTCACATCTGCCAATAACTGATGGCTCACTGTCATACAGTATCCTAACGTAGCATGGCACAACATCCATGGACAAAGAGACATAAAAGATGGGTCAGAATGCATAGCTTTGAGTAATATTCTGCACAGCGTCCAAGAGTGTCAGTGCATAGCCATGTGCCTGACAAAGACCTCACTCTTCCTCATGCCTGGCTTCCCTGGCCAGGTAGCCGCCATGAGCTGTGAACTCCAGCAATGATCTCAAGCAACAATCAGGACTGGTAACTATACCCAACAAACTGCAGAACATATTCTGGTGGGGGGGCACATATGTGTGTATGCATAAGTACTAGGTAGTTATAAATTCTGTTTTCTTATAATAAATGTCGCATCTTGCCATGTCCACCTGAATAAGATCCTGTTAGTCCTTCCTTTTTTAAGTACAACACCCTGACCAGTAGGAAATGCTCCCCATGAACAAAGACCATTACTGCCCCAAATAGGAAAGATGTTTGTTATATTACACTTCTGTACACTAGAGTATTTTTTTTTCTGCATTCTCAGGCTGCGGTCTCTAATCCTATTTATGTCTAATTACTAAGAGACATGATTTATTTGTCAGGTCTAATAACTACCAATTCTAAGATTCATGAGACACTAGAACTTTGAGGATACAGCAGTGAAAGTTGGATTATATCAGTTACAGTACCAACACATCCAAAATAAAAAAAATTATCACCATAGAATACAAATTTAAGCTGCAGTCTGGTAAATTCTTATACATGAGTATGTTTACATTGGGAAATAGTCCCACTGTACTACTTACACACACAACTCTTCACACAGGAGTTTGTAGAATCAGGGCCTTCATTTCTCCTTCAATAGAAAGTCAAAATGACTCTGTTTTCCATTAAACAGAAACAATGAGTCAAATCCTAAAGACTTTATGAAATGGAAATTCTGCCTGGATAAGGTTCAAGAAAAAGCTGAGTGAAGATTTCAAGACATGGCCCAATAGGAGAAAGGTAAAAGGGCTCACATTGCTGGTAAAATAAGTACAGCAAACTTTCTCTAATATTATTACACATCAATTCAGATCTCAAGTAACTTAACATGAAGACTACTGTTCACTTAAATTGAAGAGGGATCACATTCTTTGTATCAGGGGATTGACTCACAACCTAGAGGAAATAGCCAGTGAGACCTATGAAAGTTTTAAGATTTAGTATGTAATAAACTGATCAACATAGTGATATCTTAGTCATTTTATAGAAAGGACTGTATTAACTATATTAGCAAACCTGAAAAGAGATAGCCTGAAGGAATCATTTATGTGGGAGAAAAAAAGAGATAATTAAAACATTAAACATAGTTAAGTCTAATGAGAATTACTTGAACATCATATATCATACTTTGATCAACTGAATTTGGAGATACAATCAGTATTCAAAGAGACTGAAGAAAAGGGACAGTGGCATCTCACTTAGGCTCAAATCCAACAGTCCTTCTCTGTGATTTTTCTGGCAATAATACCAGATTTCAACAGGCCAGCTCAATACACAAAGTAAAAGTAAAAACTCCATTAAAGTTTTATCAATGAGAATAGAGAATATTGTCCTCATCAATGCATTTTTCATAGGTGAGCTTTATAAAATTCAGCAACAACATGAGATCTTTGATAGATCTCATTTGGAATGTTCTGAGCATGTATTTCAAAAGGTGGAAACTAAACTTCTGAACACTAGAAATCAATTTAGCCCAGAAATGTTGATGGATGCCAAAGAGTTTGCATTATGAAGGCATATTTATTAATAAATACTCAGATAACATGGGAAGAGAGAACTCCTTGTATTCACGATTTGCAAACATCCTTTGCCAAGTGGAGTAAACTAATGCTTGCAAGAAGTCATCAAAATTACCAATCTCTTTTAAAATGTAGGTGAAATCTTGGCCCTTCTGAAGTCAATATGAGTTTTGTCATTGACTTCAATACAGCCAGAATTTCATCCTCTGTGTTCAGTAAACAATAATATTTTTAAAACACCAGTTATGATCAAGCGCTTTACATGGGATTGGAAAGACCATAAAGATAGAATATAGGCTCACTGAGAGGAGGTTTGGACTTTCCAAGCCTATATTTTGTAGCCTGTAGCTTGATCTAGATGGGTCAGCTGTCCAGTCCTGCCGTTATCACCTTTCTGTGGTTTTCTCTCAAGTTTATGGGGATGGTGCCTCTTTTTACTCAAACTAACCCAGTTGTTGCTATGCAGCAATTTTTAAAAAAATTTACTGAATTATGAAACATAATAAGGGGCTTTGAATAATGGCATAGATTGGGCAATGTAATATTAAAACTATCTTCTCAATGCCAACATGAAAGGGATTATTTTTATTGATGGGAAAGGGCTGGTATCAGCTTCTTTGCTCAACATATTTACCACAGGAAGGCAATCTAGATTCAGGAAGTATCAGAAATTTCAGCAGTCATTCCACTATATGATAAAGAACTCATGAAAGCACTTCCACTGAAGGCCCAGTTCCATGACATGCTGAGTATCTTCTGTTCAGTACAACCAGAAATGCTGGTTTCCGCTGCCTGCTTTTGAGGATTCTAGTGAAAGATGGGAAAACATGTTAAGTGTGCTTAGCTGTAGTATGCACTGTCCAAATATGTTTCACTGGAAAGGCAATAAGAGAGGCAACACTTAATTTCATATCATTTATAATCCTTTACAAGTTTCTAGGACCCCAACCCACTAATTCAACCATGGACTAGCAGATTACGGTGCATGATGGGCATGTAGCTATCAGGGTGGTTGTTCTTACACACAATTTGGACTTATTTTCAAATAGCTGTATAAGGGGTCAATCCATCAGATCTTGCTGATGTAAATAATCCTTATTTATGGGCATGGTGATCTGGTAGGGAAGCACAGGGGGTTTTGTGGTCTCATTTCGTTTTAACAAAAGCTACAAGAAATTAATAAACAAAAAACACAATGAAAAAGCGGTATCCACCCCTGCAAGTGCTTTAAAAGCATCATATCAGGTTCCATACCACAATGCCAAGAATAAAAAGTCTTATGCAACTAGGGAAAAATGGATTCTCCCAACTGCAGTTGTCATTTGCAGGATGATGCTTGGTGATGGTGTGGCAAATAAGTTAAAAACAATCTTGGGTCAGACAATCGGGTTAGCTGGTGAATCACTGCTGTTCAGAAAATATCAAGGCATAGCTGAATCCTTGATTGCTAGCTAGTTTATTTGCAATCCAATCAGCTGAAGCAACAGATATATCAAAATAAGCTAATTTAATTGCTTATGTTTGGTATTCACAAAACATCAGTACTGGAAGATTTTTTGTTCTAAAAGCCAATTGAGATGCATGCAACTGGCTCTGAATTGTCTAACATTTTAAACAACTTCCTAACATCGGACAAGTTGAAATGGGAAGCCTACATTGAAATCTATGCCTGGAGGTAGGGCAGGCTTGGAAACCAAACCATTTGAAATTGCTCTGTATACCATGGGTTCATTGTATCAAACTCTGAGAAGCCTTTGCAATTTGAAACATGGATCAAAAACTTACAGGTGTTCCGAGTTCTGCTATTAAGATTGTGAGCTTTATCAAGACATAGGCCACAAAGGCACATCTCTACAATACTTCTGTAGAAACAGGAGAGGATCATAATGCTTTGCTGGTTCACATGGAAATCAGGTAGCTCTCCAGGGAAAAATGTTGCAACATGTTTATCAACTGAGAAATGAAATTGGACTTTTCCTATTTGAACTGAATTTCAGCAATGCAGACTCGCTATGTGATCACCTTCTGGCTTGTGCTTTTGGCTTCCCTTGCTGATATTTTTGGCAAACTGAATTCTCTAAATGTCTCACTGTAAGGAGCGGAAAGTACTATTTTTGATCTGCACAACAAAATATTGGCATTCAAGAAAAAGCTGAATCTATGGAAAACAAAGATCAAAACTGGTTTATGCATTGCATTCCTGTTGTTAATTGATGGTATCAATGAAACAGAATCTGAACTATTGAGTGTTGTGGAACTAATCAATAATCATTTGATTTCTCTCCGAGTTAGTCTGGATGAATATTTTCCCAAAGTAAATGCACCCCTGAATGACTGGATTATCAGCCTTTTGTTGCTGAGGCTGTAGCCTTGTCCCATCTCTCAAATGATGTTCAGGAGAAGCTGAACTTCAGAGTGATAGGACACTGAACATTAATTTAAAAAAAAAACATTTTTGGAGATTTTTGATAAACATGGCTCAGAATATATCTGGTTTTGTTAAAGTGTACAATCAAAGCTCTTCTACTATTTGGTTCATCTTATTTGTGTGAAATCGAATTTTCTGCATTGACTATGCTACAGACAAAGTGCTGTTCAAGACTAGAAGTGGAGGATAACCTTAGGGTGTCTGTTTCAAAAACTCTCTCCACAAATTGATAAATTGTCTGCAGAGAAACAGGCACACTCTTCACATTAAGCATCTGTGTATTTGAAATTTACTGGTGTAGGCAATTCAATTCAAATTCTTTTGAGCCATATAAAGCTAACAGAGACCTATGAAGCATACTTTTGCATATATCTATTCTTCTCTGGGTGCAGTGGTGAGGGTTTGATCAAACTGTGACTCAAAGGGGGGATTCAGCTCCAGAGTTTGAAAACCACTGGTATAGAGGCTACCTATGCCCATGGGTTGGTTGTTCTGTCACTGCAGGTAAGCCACCTGTCTGTGAGGTGGTAGGTAGGACGATGGAAGAATTTTTCAGTCATCCTAGTTCTGTCCATGCAGGGACTTAGGTTGGTTTAACTCCATGGCTCATAGGTATGGATTGTCCACACCCCTGAAAGGCATTGCTAGGCTGAGCTAATTTTCTTATACAGACAAGCCCACAACTTACCTCAATTGTGACTGTTCATTAGAATTAATAATATGGTAGTGCATAGGGCTCCAGACCCATTATGCTAGGCCTTGAGGAGCTCACAAAAAGACAGATAGAAAAGACAAGGAAGAGCACAAAAAATGAGACTATTATGCTCAGTGTGCTGAGGTCAAAGTACATCAGATGCCTGACCAATGCAGCAGAGGAGAGTTTTAAAGAGGGGTTTGAACAAGGATTTGTTCAATAGTACAAATAGCATTTAAGGCATTAAAATATGGTTATTGTTGCTATATCTTCGACCAAAAAGTTAGATGGCCACCATCAACCTCAAGTGGGTTTCATGTGCTATATTTGCCTCTGAGACTCCCTATCCATTCCTGCCATTTTGCACTTTTCTCTTCCATGTTGCTGTGTCTCCATAACAATGTCTCTACAAATAAAAAAGTAATTGGACTAACTGTGCTGTGCAGGGGAGACGGTGAAATTGACCACCAGGGGCGTTGCTGGATAGCAAAAAGACCCGGGGCACAGGCCCACAGGCTTCACCTGTGCTAGACCCTGCCCCTGGCATGGGTCTGCCCCCAATAGGCCACACCCACAACAGACAACCTCTCCCCCCCATTACCCAATAGGCCCTACCCCTATCCTGGGCCCCACTTGAAACTGGAATTCACATGAAATATTTTGAAGTGGGGAAGTTCCACATGAAATAGAAATTTTGGAAACATGGAGATGTGATGTTTCTGAAAGGAAATATAGTCCCTGGAGCTATGCCAGCTGATGACTAAAATTGAAGCTGTCAGTTTCTAGCCAGCAGCTGTCTAGGCACCAATGCAGTCTGACCATGTCGATTTCCATGGATTATCCTGGTCCAGAGTGTTTAGCCTCTGTACCACTCTCCCACCACACAGAGGCCCCATGCCATGCTGTGATACGACTCCTCCTTCATACCCCTCTGCTCATTTTAGTTTTAATGCAATCATTCTCCTCCAGTGTTCCCTACAAATGAATCAAGGTGCTGGCAATATCCTTGTAAAAGCTCACAGACCATGTGAGGAGGACATATAAAAATTCTCCTCCTCTGACAAGGCATATCTTTCCCTATCTCCTATAGGTTTCTGTTGCTAAACATCAGGAGTCATGGAGATCAGAAAATAGGATTGGGAGGGAGGGTGGTGGATGAGACCATCCCTGGGACTTCCAGTCAACTTGTTTAGGGTCTCCAGGTACTGGAGAAGTGGATGGCATCTAGGAGCCCAGACGACAGATGACACCCTGCTGACCCACGCTGAAGACACCTACCACTGCAGTTCTCAAGCTTTTAAAATAGAGCCCACGCCTCTCCTGAACTTTGCTGTAATGCTTGCCCTCCACTTCAAGTGGCAGCATGAGATTGTGGAGCAGGGGAGTAGAAGGATGGTAGCACAGCAGCTGCAATTTGCCATGCTGGGCTGCTTATAATACAGGGCAGGAAATTTAAAAAGGCTCTGACCCTCTCCCAGCTTCTAGGTTTATACAACCCAGGTAGGGGAAGTTGGGGAGCTCATGAGGCAAGTAGGCAGGCTGGCTGGGGCTGCCAATGCAGTGCTGTGAGCACAGTCACACCAAACTGGCTGACCCAGCCAGACAGCCAGGCTGCCTGCCTTCTGCCTCCCCAGCAAATAGCCAAAGAGAGGACAACAAAGTGAACTGAAAACAAAGCAGAGAAGCCTCCTGCAGTATTCCTCCCACCCTGCCCTTAGCTCCTGCCAGACTCCCAATCCCCCTTCTGGGGAAACAAAGCAGCGAGGATTTAGCAGCAAAAACTAAGTAAGCCCACTCTTACAGGAAAGAGCGAGTCCAAACCAAAAATACAGCATCACTGGGATCACTATCCAATGCAAGACAGGCAACATTACAGGAATTCACAATGAAGTACAACAACTGTAAAACAAGAAAGGCACATTCAAAGAGTAACAAGTTTATTTATTGCTAGAGCTTTTGTGGGTGAAATCCCACTTTGTCTGACTCTCGAAAATGGTTTCCAAATAGGATTTTGCTCGTGTGATAAATAAATGTGTTACTCTTTAAAAGCACCACAGGACTCTTTGCTATTTTTACTGGATTAGACTAACGTGGCTACCCCCCCTGGAACTTTTCAGTAAAAGGGTGGTTAACTTTGTGGCATGCTGCCTGATGTGTACTTATGTTGTGCATTCATAGGAGGGCAAAACTGAAGAGCAGAATAAATAGTGACATTAAGTAGCAACATTATTGGTAGGTCAAGCCTCACTCATGATCTCCCAACAGAACTCTCAAATCTCAGGAATTTTTTCCCCAGGCCCAGTCTGTTAATATTTGCTCAGTCTTCTGTAGCCATAATCAGTGGTGGCTTTTAGGGTAGGCAAAGCAGGTGGCCACCTAGGGCCCCAAACAATAAGGGGCCCCGTCTTCAATCTGGTAGACAGAAATTAAAACATAGAAAAATATAGAAATTTTTCCCATATAGCAGAGCTAGGACTGGAAGCCTAAGTACTTTTCACTCTTGGCTCATCAAGGCAAGCTATCATTAGGATCTGTGCTTCATCTGAAATGCAGATTTCACCATTCTCTGCCCATCACCTTCATACTGACATGCTAACAAAGCAGGAGCAAGCAATAGACAGCACAATGACAGGAACTTTTACAGTGGCCTCAGCTTTTAATTCCTCAGTATGGCCATTTATTTTGGCATTTTTTAATTTTGTGAAATACTGCCCTTTTCTTTTCTTTTTTACCTGAACTTCTGCATTTTCCTTTGACTTTGTGGCAATTTTTACTTTGACTTTTTTTAGCTCAGGTTACCAGGTAGGTCCATATAAGCTGCTACATCTAAATACAGTGCTTTCCTTTGGCAATCATTACATCTGTGTGTGATGTCTGTGCAGTATGTCTTTCTTTTGATAAGTAATTTTTTAGCTTCCTTTGTACTTAACTATTTAATATTTTGAGGGGGCCAGAGTCTTATAAACTTGAGTACTTCAGAGAATTTCATTGAAATTTGGTGTTTTTCATTTATAGCTACACAGTAGAAAACCACTTTCCACTTATTTTTATTTGTATTAAATATCTCAAGTGCACATAAACCCAAGCCCATATGAAAAATTTGTAAGATTTGACTGCCAAAATTTTAAATGTGGTATTTTAGTTATTTTTGAGCCATCGTTAATGTTACCACTTCTTATTTATTAATTAATGCTCACACTTTTTTTAAAAAATTAAAATGTTCACTTCAACTTTGTAGTTCAGCATTAGCCGCTTTATGTTAAGTGAATGATGATCAACTTACAAGCTTCATGATGGGAAGATCTTTAAAAATACCATAGCCTAGAATAATTTATGAGTTCCAGAGGGATAATCATATTAGTTTGGTTCAGCAAAACAAACAACAAATCCTGGGGGTGATATGGGGCAGTTAAGAGTGCAGGGGGGACTGGAACCACAGGGAAGGTAGCAGTGGGGGCCAATAGTGGGCCCCACAATGGGTCTTGGACTAGGGCTCCCAACTGCCTCAGGCCACCTCTGGCTACAATGTAGGGGTGGCTCCTTTAATCAGAGATACCTGCATCATTTAGCTAGTTAGATGGTAATTGTGGTCAATCAATCAAGACAGGCTGGCAATTGAAACTGGCCCATTCACACATTTAAATGAACATACACAGCATATGCCTAAACCAGGTTTCACCAAGTATGCAAAATGGAATACAGTGTTTAAGCAGGAATTCCAAACTGGCAATATGGAGTCTTGTCTCAGGGTTACAGAATTATTTCACTTATGTCACTAAAGGACATATATCCAACATTAATTAACATGTAAACACAATTAACATTAACATTAACATTAACAGGTAAACACAATTAATTATCTCTGACCCTCCATATTATCTGTCCCTGCCCCACACCTCCAGTTACTTTCTGCTTAATGTAAAACAATCTCTCACACAAGAGAACAATTTCAAGCACAGGATAAATACTAGGCACAGCATATGGTGGTGTTCAGCAGAGTTCACCTTTACAAATAATAGCACTGTTTATGAGGTTACCCTCCCAGGCCACCTGCTGCCCCAGCCTCACAACTGAGGCAACAAGGCAAGGGGCAGGAGACCCCATGGTTGTTCCAGGCCAGCCCCACTTCCATGTGAGACCCTGTGGTCAGACCAGGCAGCTCCACCACCTGGGCATGTGGTGAGGGCAGGGGACCCCAGGCCAGGCCAGCCATGACACATGGGCATGGGCTGAGGGCAGGAGACTCTGGGTTGGCACCCGAGCCTCATCCCCTGAGCTGTGGGGGGCTGCCTGGCCAGGGCTGCACCACAGCAGCCTGGCTACCAACCTGATCCCCAGGGACCCATGGCTGAGGGTTGGTCCCTGGCTCACCAGCTTTCTGCTGGACTGACCCTGGCCTGGACAGAGGCTGAGGAACATCCCTTGGCCCACTTGGCGCTCAGGTGAGGAGCTCCATTTCCAGGCCACCCCCCCCCCCCGAGGCCCCTAGGCCATGGGGGGGGTCCCTCTGCAGGCACTGAGGACATGCTCTTGGACCCAGCTGGGACCTAGAGGCCATGGGGGGAATGCCCCCAGCCCAGGGGTACCCCTGCCAATCCCAGCTGGGCCCCAGAGATCTATGGGCACCCCCCGGTCCCACCCAGGGCCCAGAAGCTTACAGACCTGGGGACACCCCCACCAGTCTTACATGGGCCCCAGAGATTTCGGGGCACCGCTGCCCATTCCACCCGGGGCCTGGATGCCTATTGGCACCCCCACAGCCGCAGCCTGGGCCCAAAAGGCCTGGGAGAATCCCCTGACCCCATCCCACCTGGGGCCCAGAGGCCAGGGACTAATTCCCTGTTTCCACCCAGGGGCTGGAGCCCATGCAGGGAAGCCCCCCTCGGCCCCAGGCAGCCCCTCCTCTCCCCCCCGTCTGACCAGGGCCTCCAGCCCCCCCCCAACTCCTACCTGCTCGGTCCTGTGGAGAGAAGCCCATTCTGCCCCTCCCCTGGCTGAGTCACATACCTGGCTGCAGCACCTGGGCAGGGGAGGGGAAGCTGCAGCTCACAGTCACAGAGCTCTGCCGGGGTCCCAGCTCTCAGCGCCAGAACTGGGGGTCCAAAAAAGACTCGGGACTCCATGGGGGAGATTCGGGGCACGTGCCCAGGGGTGCCCAGTGCCAGCAACGCCACTGCTGACTGCAAAGTGCTGTCGTATGCACAAAGCAAACTGGAAAAATAAATGGAAAATTGATATTTCTTTAATCCTTTTCAGGATAATAATCTTGCACTCTGTTCATAAAAACACTAGGTAAACAATTTTCAGAGCGAAGTTTTTAAGAACATTTTAAGTCCCTTAAAATAATGAAAAAGTGGACAAATGGTACAATTGTTCTACAGTAGATAGAGGAAGCCAAGACTGATCTGTAAGAACAACTTAACTTTCTAATGGCAACCTTTTCAGATGTGTCCACTTAATCAGTTAGTCTCAGTGTATATTTAGCCTATCTCCAGTTAGGTACTGAAATACTTTTTAAATATGGCCAAATCGGTTAAAAGGCCAAAATTTTCTAATCCCTGTGGGCAGAGTTCATTAATCCTTTTGAAGAAAGTAGAGATACACACAGGAGTGTTATCTGAAATCCAGAACTATATTGGGAAGAAGGGATAAAACAACAGTCTAAGTTTACATGTTCCTTTGTCAGCTGGGTTATATTTATATTTTTATTCTATTGTTTCATGTTTTTGCTGCTTGTTTATTATAATTTCAAAAGCTTTAGCAAAGGCAATAAAAGAGCAAATGAAGGGTTTATGTATTTTTAAGTGACATTAATTTACTACTGCTTCATAATAGTTCTCTTTTTACAGATAGATAAATCCATAATGCTATGAAAGTTAGTAAGGAGCCAGCACTGGAGACTATGAACTAAGGAAGGGAACAAATAAATCAAAGTAAAGAGGACTGCCAAACTTGTACATGACATTGAAATGATCCTGGATGCCCTTCAGGACTTAAATCTATTTTTGTGTTTGCAAAAGCCCCTGCATATTAGAATGGTTCAGATAAATCTCTCTCCCACTGTCAGCCAGTTAATGCTGAACAATATAAACCTTATGTCACTCCATAAAGTGCTTCAGATATAAGCCTGGTAGCTTTTTCCAGTGAATTTCTGTCCTCACCGCTGATAAAAACATAGTAAAAATTATAAAGGTATCACATTCTAGGTGGTAGCAAGTTTTCAAACTGAAACAGGTGAGGGAAATAGGTCCCAGCCATCTGAAGCTTTTTTGCTGTCTTCATGAATGCAGTTTGTCTTCCACACATAGCCCCAGAGCAAGCACAACAATTGTTTCTAATATTTTCTGCATTTGTGAACTCATCTCTTTAAAAATATGGTCTCATTTAACAGACAAGGTTGCCTGCCAAAGACTATAGCTAAGTTACCACACCACAAAGCTTCACATTCAGACTCAGGAATGAAGGACCCATGAGTGTTCGCTGCCTGGGGGAAGGACCTGGGACACTGCCCAGGCCACGCCCCCTGGTCACAGGCCACGCCCCCGGCTGGGGACAGGGCCGGGAGCACCTGCTGCAGCCACAGGGCCGCCTGGCCTTGGGGAAGTGGCTGCTGTGGCCACGGGTGGCTGGGCCCTGGATCCCCGGCCGGGGACAGGGCTGGAGCAGCCGCCACTGCCGCGGGCAGCTGGGCCCCAGATCTCCAGCCCAATTGAGCCGGAGACTGGGAGAGGCAGGGCCCCCCAGGATCCGGGACACTGGTGCCAGGATTTGGGGCATGGGCCCTGTGTGCCCAGTGCCAGCAACGCCCTTGGAAGGACCTAAACCTCTTAGAAACTCCAATGACTATATAATAAGATTTACTTTGAGGGTGTGTGACAAATACTCCCATTTTATTTCTACTTATGACCTTCCATTTTAACTCTAGGCTTAGCATCAGTAACAGATGCGTTACATGGTCTAAAGCAGGAGCCTCAAACTCAAATCACCCTGAGGGCCACATCAGGACTAGTATGCTAGTCTGAGGACTGCACCACTGAAACCTTTTCATACAACACTATTGCAAATATTGGTAATAATTGTCTTGTTGCGGGCCGCAGGAAATAGCTTTAGGGGTGCATGCAGCCCACAGGCTGCGTGTTTGAGACCCCTGGTCCAAAGTGACATTAACAACAGGATATTCAAAAAATCTTGTGTATTTTGCCCTATATCTCAAGCTGCGTGAGTGCAGTTCCACAGCTACTAAAGAACTCAGCATTTATGTAAATACTACATTTGCAAGGCACTTGTATCATCTCTTCATCCCCAAACACAATGATACAAAACATTTTAATGTATTTTCTGCTGTCCTGCTTAGCTCCAACATACTTGAAAATAACTAAATTTGTAAGCAGCACACATTCCTAAAATCGTATGGCTAGATTGTGGCCATATGCAGAGCCTTCAGCAAGGGATGGTGTTTGAACTGCACCAATCGAGAAGGCACCTGTGGAGGGACTGCAAATTAGACACATCTGGGACCCACAGTTTCCTTCCTGCATCCATCTCGCATTGGGCACTAACAGTTTCCTAATATAGTTCCAAAGGGGCAACCATGTTAGTCTAGTTCAGCAAAAGAAGAAAGGAGTCAATGAGTACAGCCATTTGAAGTGGAAATCTATCAGCTTCATGAAACAAGTCGCACAGATTCAGACAGACATTATACCTAATGGACCAAAGGTAAAATATCCTTTACATACAGTATGACCTGATCCCATGTCTTACACTCCCTTGCATTTATTTTCATCCCATTCTGCAAGTTTCTCCATTTTCAAAGCGTCTGATGAAATGGGATTTTATCCCATGAAAGCTCATGAGATAAATAAATCAGTTTGCTAATATAGTCTATCATGACACCTCATTTCAAAGCCATAGCATGGTGATCTGGTGCCGAGGGCACATTCTGATTGGAAAATGCCCTTTGCCATTAGCAGTGCTTAGGGCCAGCACCACAAAACATGCCTTTTAATAGAGTGGCTCCATTGAGCCACTCTGGCTCACCTGGGGCAAAGCCTCGTTGGCCCCGCCGTAGTTATGGCCCTGCCTCATTTACACACATCAGCTGAGCATTTAAACTCCATATTCCACAAAGTACCTGACTAAACAGAGAAGTTGGCCAGGAGAGTCTCGTTCCAGAATCTGATAGCTGGTCAAAGTCACCCACCACGGTTCGGATGGACCACTAATGTGAGGTTAGCAAGGCCCACAATTTGGGGAGATGTTTTCAGAATTATCCCCCTGTACAGTAATATCTCCAAGAGGCTGGAAGAGTTGAGTAGACACAGTTCAAAGCACAAAGAGAATAAAAAAATCTGAAACCATGTTTTGCAACACAAAAGATGACAACATCAAGTCTAGAAACTCAGACCACCTGCCTGTACTACAAGGAGTTTGACCAGGTGCTCAGTCACAACCTAACTATAGAGCTTAGGTATCACAGAGCAAGAACTGTTGAGACCAAATGGGTTTCTTTTTGAAGTAGAGCCAGACAGACCCTGCTTAGTAGGAGGGCAGGACAGGATGAAAGAGACTGCACAATTCAAATAGAACATGCAAGCAGAGGAACTAACAAATGTCCTTTGCCCAGAATCCATGGAAGTGTTCAGGGAAAGGACCAGGGAACAAACTGGAGACGAAAGGGCATAAGAAGGGCCACAGCATAAGTGGGAGAGTTTTCCTGGTTTATGATCATTGCAATTACTGTTATGGAGGATATCATGTGTTGTGGCATAGACTTTGCTTCCACTTATGGTGGAAAACAAGCTTGTATCTTGATCTCCCTCATTTCCCTCCCAGACACATATGATCCAAGAGAGAATCCAAGTTGGTGGGGGGGGGGATGTCAGAATTAAACATGCATCTACAGCTGTACTTTAGCTTGCACATTATGTTCATATATGCACTGTCGTATGCATTCAAAACTGGGATTACCAGCTGAGATAAATTCAGATGGAATAGAGTGAAGAGGACATGCAAAGAGCCAGAAGTGTTTTAGTTTACTGTGTTGGTGAGGATGGGAACACCTCTGTACAGGACCTGAGAAAAACAAACCAGTTCTCCCACAATACACTGTGAAATAATTTGCAGATGACCACATCTTCTGCAGTATTAAGAACCATGGGATATGCCCCCAGAAATCCTAGCACTTAAGCTTAGTTACTGCAGTGCCTTCCTGGACATGAACATACAGGTATGATCTGAGGGCTGCTAAGAAGTGTGGATGCTCTTGCTCCAGTTTGACTGATCAAGGTATTCAAACTCTATTGTGAAGACACACTCAGAACCTACTTTCTCCAAAAAATAACATCAAATTTTCAAAGATGTTTAGGTGCCTAAAGCTGCAGATAGGTGCCTATCCTGCTTCGATACTTTTGTAAATCTCACTAGGCACACATCAGCATTTTTAGGCATCTAAATCCCTTTAAAAATTTGGCTCCTAGAACCAAGGTCCAGGTAAACCCACTCAGAGGAGTTCTTATTCCTCCTTACACCTTTAGATGTATAATCTGAGTCACAGTATAGATTTTGTCCATGCTGGCTAATTTCTTTATACAACGTGGTATAGATTCTATGAAGGTGCTCTCTTCTGCAATTATTCTACAGACTAAAAGCTGACTGGAAGGCATTTTCAGTGAACACCGGCGCCAAGCAGGAGCACACTTACTGAATAGTGTGAAACCATTACATGCAGCAGACTAAGGCATGTGTCAGGTAACACCATGGTTCCAATGTGCTAGTGTCATGGTCCTACCATGATAGTAGAGACAGGCAATAGAGTTATTCAAATACTCTTGGCTGTAATTTATATTGTCCATTCCATGTTATCACAGAAGGGGTTCAACTAAAACAGATATAGTTCCACTCTGGGGGATTGTGATTTTCCATCAATCTTCTGTAAGACAAACCAAAACTATACTTTAATTTAGTGCATGTGAAGAACTAAAACACATTTGATTCTTAACATATGCCACATATACTATCTCCTGTGTAACTGCTGATTGTAAGTCTATCTCATTTAGGTTATTTGTACTCCCTTTTCCTACCAATCTTACATGCTTCCTAAAAAGTTTCCATAAAGCAAATCTGACATGTGCTATATAAGCTTAATTATAAACATGTATGCTGACAGTGTAGTGTAAATTAATCTATTTTATATTTGTCCACAGGGCCTGCCACCATAATATCTATTTGCTCCTAAATGCTGTCCATTAAATACAATCCTTCAGGAAAAGAAACATTAAATTCACTGACTAATGAAAAAGATCATCATGGCAGATTGTCTTCCATCTGTAGAAATTAGGTTCAGTAATATTTCTGTAAAGATGGCAAATGATAAAGTCGTCCTTTGCTAATGATAAGTTGGCTTTTACATAATATCTAATTAATCATGGCAAACACAAGAGGTTGCTTCATTTGTCATATCTATTTCATTAGGAATGACCTACCACAATTTTAATGAGTTGTATTTATTACCATAATGTTAATACATTTTACTGAAGTAATTATAATAACATGACATCTAAAATAATAGTCTGAATACTGCACAGGAATTAAGCAGAACAGGTGATGCCTATGGCCTTTAATTAGTATTTTGGATCTAAAACACTCTGCTTCACCTTGGAGATGTACCTCCAGTTATTTCTCAATGCACTGCATGTGGAAAAAGAAATAATGAAATTTTGACACAACCAACCAAAGGAAGTCAATTATATTTGCAACGAATCTTCTATCTTCCTGAATTTCATCATATATAATTAAGTCAGGGGACCTGATGAATATTCTTCATTGAATAATTTATTCAAGAAAGAAACGTTAATAATATTGGTCAAATAATTTCCTTACGCATTTTTTTCCCCTGATAGTCAACCAACTCTAGAGGTAAGATAACTGTATATCCAAAGAAAAATATTATCATCAATAAAGTGAGGAAAATAGTAGGAGAATATAATGAAAAACCACATTCTCTGGTGGTAGATGAATTTCTCATTATAAAAAGCACTTTCCGGGTCCCTTTTTTGTAAGTGGACCTTCAATAAAACAGGAAACGGAGATTTCTTAGGATAGGCTCATTTCTAGTCTTGCAATCTTTTTCTTTAATGTAGAACTTCATCACCTTGAAGTGAAAAGAAGATAGGGAGAGCAGTAAAACAGGAGTTTTTTTAATACAAGGCCCCACAAGCCCAGTGGTACCCTATTCTGAAAGGGCAGACACCCAAGCAGTGCATCTGTACTGAAAAGTTGAGGAGTCCTGGGCATAAACTTTTAGTCTTGCAGTGAGTCTTTGGTGCTCCTGGTTGTTCTTGGCATTAATGAACTTCCCCCAACAAACCCCTCTGGTGCCTTCTTCTGCCACTCTCTGCGAACCCACACAGAGTGACACCACTCACTTAGCTAGCTGCAGCCTCCCTCCTTATTCCCTGTGCCGTCGCCAGCCCCAGCACTCACAGCCCCACATAGCTCTGGGCAGCAGTGGTACTGGATCCAGCTCCAGTTTGCCCTTCTCAGGTGATTCCTCCCTAGCACGGCACTCCTCCTGCTTCCTGTACTGAGGCATCCCTGGTCCACTGCTGTGCCCTTCCCATGCTTCACTCCACTCATTGTAGCTCTTCTTTCTGGAGTTACAGGCATACACTTCCTGTGGCTCTCCGCTCTCCTCATGCCTCCCCCAAACAGCACCCCCTCTTTCTGGAACAATCAACACTTCCCCTGCAGACCCAAGATTTAAAAGTGGCTATACTCTCTAAATCCCATATAGGTTATGTAAATAATAATAATAATTAATAATAACTATTCTGCTAACTCATGCTCCTGGGCAGGGTATTCATGCTATATTGACAATATTCCTAAATTATTTTTAACTCCATTGAATTTTGCTGGATTGCCAACATGGTATTCAATGACTATACTTTCTCTTTGCAAGGAAATTCTCCTTCGCTATAAACTCATAACCTTTTCAAATGTGTTGCCTCTTCAAAAAGAAAAGTAAAACAAATTAGACAGCTGGAACAGTAAGTCAAAGGATCTCTGTGTGTGGAGCTACCTCTTTTATAATTACTATTTTACTCAGCAGGGACTGATATACATCATCATGAAATCAAAAAATGCAAGTGTTTCTACTGTGTGCATGTCAGCCATGGTTAAATATATCTGATGCTAAAACAAGAACAAAATGGATACTAGAAGATTTCTTTATAGTTACAAACTTGGAAATGCAGGTTACTTATGAGTCTGCCTACAGGTATCATTCTCAGAATTTAATGCTGTGTGTTTTTTAAAATAGACTACAACCAATTATTTCAGAATATGAAGATGAATTTCGAGAGAGTCTCTTGTATTGTAGTTCCTTCTTGTTTTGATTCTAGCACCTACATAACTAATAAAAAAAAAGCAACAGCAGATTATGTTGTTACTTTCATTCAAGTGCCTAAATAAGTAACTAAGACTATGTCTACACTTGCAAGTTAGTTTGAATTAAAGAGCCTTGATTTGAACTTAGTCCCTGTCTACACTAGCCTTTTATTAGTTCAAACTAAGGAGTTCCTTAATTCGAACTAATGAAAGATTAGTTTGAACTAGTAAGACCTGCCAGTTCAAACTAAACCCTTAGTTCAATTGTTAGATCAAACTAAGGACGATGTAGACAAGGATTAACCCTTGTTCGAATTTAGTAAATTTAACCAAAAAGCTATTAGTTCAAATTAACAAAGTGGAGTAATTTGAACTAATGTTAGTTTGAATTAGTCCCCGTTGTCAATTCGAACTAATAAGGTTGAGTTTAGTTCTAACTAAACTCGAACTTATTAATTTGAATTAACAAATTCGAACTAACTTTTCCTAGTGTAGACGTAGCCTAGAAGATATAAAGGATAACTAATCCCTTTATTATATTGTATCTTTAATACGGTTATTTATTGTCTTTGTGGCCACTGCTCTTATATACCACAATAAATCACCTGAAGTGTTCAGATATTACAGAAGATTTTATGATGCTATTAATTATGTAGTTCAGTTGGAGGCCAAGTCAACCATTTCTTTTGCATGAACTGCATAAATATAGCCTTTAAGGATCTACACTGACACTAAAGAATGACATTTAATCAAACAGATTTTGGGGGGGAACTGAAGAAATGTTAGCCAATTCCAAATTTTACATGTAACTCTCCAAAAGAGCTTGACACATAGGTCCATTTTCAAACCTTCCTTTTTGCATGAGCTGCTCCAGAATCACTCACAGTTCTGTGCATATAATAAAGGCAGCAGCACTTTGTATCTAGGTATACCCTACTCCTCACTGTGATAGCTGGCAATCTTAAAAGCGATTTGCTGTTTCATTCAAAATAAGCAATGCAGCAAACAGGCAGTGCTGTAGGAAAGACAACTTGACAGTTGACAACTCAAGCCTCACAATATTTAACACTTTTTCTGCAGCCTCAGCACCTGGATCCATGTCATTCAGTGGGAATCTCAGTTTTCATTAAAATCATGACATTTCTAGCTCTCATGTCTCTGGAATAAAAGTCCTAAAAGGTGGACTCTAAAGGCTACAATAGTAGCCTCAGAGTACTTATTTTTAAAGTTGCCTGATTTTTAGGCAAATCTCATGATTTTTGGGACCAAGTCTTCACTTTTGACCACCTGAGTTTGGCAATATCATAGATATGCATAAAAACCTGTATTTCATGTTCCAAGGCCTGTGTTGTTTGGTAGCAGCCTGGCCCCAACTTGCATTTTGGATTCCGCTTGTCAAGTAGATACCTCCTAAAACTTGACACGCTTTCTCTCATTACATTCATCATACTACATATAGTAGCAACAGAGAACAATTTTGAAGCAAAATACTCTGCTGACCTTATTAATTGTGGGAGAAATCTTGAAGTCCTTTACTCAGTTTTTCTCTGTTCCATTAAAATTCAAGGGATTTTTATCTGAATAAGAACTGGTTAAAAACTGTGCGTCCAAGATTGCCTTTTGCTATGAAAATTAGCTGGAGAGGATTCCCTAGCATAATTTTTTCTGTATTAGTCTGTCCAGTGGCAGGGTTTGTTCTCTGCTGTAGAACAGGGAGGCAGTTTTACTCCCGAAGATCTGAATC
Organism: Podocnemis expansa; assembly: GCA_007922195.1. Lineage (NCBI taxonomy): Eukaryota > Metazoa > Chordata > Testudines > Podocnemididae > Podocnemis > Podocnemis expansa. Next base: position 6,473,360 of record ML681964.1, on the reverse strand, counting down.
TCAGGAGATCTGTCAGAGAGCAAAGCCATCTCCCCCAGGGTCCATTACAGCCTTTCTCTGCTCCAGGGCAGCCAAGGACTTTCCAGGCAGTGTGAGCAGAACTAATTTCACCCTTCTCTCAAGACAAGAACTAGAGTGTAGTGCTTAGAACATCCATCACAAAATATGCTGTTCAGAGTGCTGCAGCCTCTCCAGCCTTTGCTGTGGCACTGCAGCTCACAAAATCCAACCAAACAAGTCAATTGGTAGAGTTCATGAAACTTCATAGATTCAGAAGTTTTTCTCTATCTTGTAACATTACCTGTGAACAAAGAAGCCAAAATGAAATTTCTTATCCAAAATGTCAGATGGAGTTCTAGGGTTTTGTTAGGGTAAAATAAGAAGCATATCATACATAAGGTCTTTTTGACTGCAAAATTGGATTTTGGCTGTGCCATTGTAACCCATATATCAAAAGTAGCTATCTCGATTAGGGATCTCTTGAGACTGGGTTATGTTGCTGGACAGATTTGGCTGCTCAAGTTCAGAAACTTCTGGAGATTGAGTGGTTGCACTGAGCATGCTCCAGTAGGTTTTTTCTACTGCTGCTGTGGTCAAATTCTATGAACTGCAGCTTAAGAATTGTGGTGAGGAGAATCCATGTGCTTGGTGCCTAACTGGGAGAAGCTGAACCAGGAGTAGACAGCAAGATGTTTTCTCCCTGCTATGGAGCATTTTGCAGCAGAGATTTCTAATATGTGATTGATTACTGGTTAACCAGTAAACTGACTGGATGGTGCTGGTTCTAGAAGAGAAAGAAAAGCCTGCATGGATTCTTACCTAAGATCTCTGTAGCCAAAGAAGAGGATTGCTGCTTCTTGCAGCTCAAGCCTTTGGACTGGAATAGAGACAGCAACTGAGGTATGGGTGAACTCCACCTAAACTTTGGGGCTCTTTGGTTTCTTCCTCACAATGTTTTTGTGGGGACTGTTCTGTTTAAATTCACTTTTTTTAAATTATAAAGTTTATGAAGTTAGTAGTCAATGAAGTTCATTATGTTTGTTCTTAGAATTTTAATGTGGGGAGGGTAACTGAACAGTCTTCACTGTGAGTCTCTTACAGGCTGAATCCTGGGTCTGCAGTGGCTTCTCTGTAGGAGTCGGGGTTTAAATTTTTTTTCAGGCACTGGAGAAGGGCAACTAAATGAATTCTGGACCACTGGAGGATTACATTATGTCAGAAGCTTGTTATGTCATGGCACACCCTTGACTGCTCTGAGTTGATACCACCATCAACACAAATATCCCCACACTATGAAATAACTGTGTAACATGGTAGGCATAGTGAAACTCCTCACCTGCCCCTGTTAGCCTGGACGTGAGAGGCTAAGACTGGGCAGACAGTAGCTGAGAGCTGATTAGGTAGTAGCAGAAATCTGGCCTAATCAGGTGGATAAAGAGCTGAGGACCTGGCCACCCAGTCTGGCAGAGGAGGTGAGGGAAGGGATGGTGGCCAGCAAGGCAGAATAGGGATGCTGGCAGCAGTCCACTGGGAGCAGAGTTGGAACTATGAGCCTTCAAGCACCAAGGGCATTTGGGGCACAAGCTGGGAGTGGGGCTGTTACATCTGTAAATAAATGAACATATGGGTTGCACTGAAGGGTCTCTTTGGGTTGACTGCGGAGGAGAGATGACAGAGAAAAAGGGGCGGAAGAGTGTGCTCTGTGACAGGCTGTAACAAACAAATTAACCAACCTAAACAACAAATAAAAAAAAAATACCAAATGCCATTTTTAGCTGCCAGAGGTAGAAGAGCTGGAAACTCCATGAAGTCTGCTAGGGACTTAACTATTGCTACTGGTGTCATGGAGGAGGTAGGTAACAGAATGATCAGAGGCAGCTTTTGAGGTAGGGGAAGCAGGTGTGTGCCTGGGGCCTCAAGCAGAAACAGGCCCGGTTGCTTGCTTTGCCTACCCCAAAAACTATGTCTTCCTCAGTCAGTGGCAGGAGGAGCTGGACTCTGGGGCTGGGGCTGGCAGTGGGGTGGTCAGGATGGAGCCGGTGGCAGAGGAGCCAGGTTTGTGGTAGGGGAGCTGGGATGGGGGGCTTGTGGGCCTATAGGCCCCCCCTCACAATGGGCCTTTGCCTAGGGCCCCCAATAGCCAAAGGCTGCCTCTGAGAACGATGGGTGGTAGTACAAAGCCCTAGAATAGATAATGGTTCTGCTTGGGACAGGCCCTGTTGCTGGTAATTGCTGCTGTGACTGTTCCTGAGATGGGCAGGCTGTGAGAAATATTAGCTAGAGTGTTTTGACAAAAGACACTCCTTAAGGATATGGATACTTTACACAAAGTGCCTGTTCTGTGTTTCGTGTCTTGCCTGTATTTAGGTTGCTTGGAGGTTGGTCATTTGGTGTACAAGTGTGTGTACATGCATGCTGGATTATTTTAGGTTTTCTCAATTGTCTGTTTTGTCAGCTATTATGAATCTGGTCTTCACAGCACTGCTTTGTATGGCACAAGTCCATTCAGGAAGCTTATGCAAATGTGACACAAATTCTGTGGTATTCTAGTATCAGACTCAAAGTTCCAAGGCTGTCTAGTTTAAGAAATTTCTTTTTTTTTAAAAAAAAGTGACCAAACTACTTACTAAAATGAATAATCGATCAGTAGCTGGGAGAGAATTTAGAGTTAGGAGGAGGAGCTGGACAGCTCTGCTAAAATTGGAAACAATGGGCAATAGGTGAAGTCTGTGAAAAGTTCTAAAGAATTCACTCACTCCTTTCTCTCATTTATATACCAGCAGCCTCTGGTTCTGTTAAGGCCAATGGGAGTTTTGCCTTTGACTTCAATTTGCCCATTATTTGACATATAATGCATGAAGAATCGAGAGTTATTTAAACAACCTGCAGTATTTCTCTAAACTTGGATTATCTTAGTCTGAGTTTCTGTGCTGGATTTGTATTTTGGAGCTTTGTCAATTTAAGCTAGACTCTTACCACTATTGGATCTGCCTAATAAAACCAAAATGATTAATTCTAAGCGTTCAGCTATGCAGTTTAGTATGCACTAGTAAATGTGTACGTTAATATAACTATATGTAAGTGCAGTTCTTGTGTCTCACTACGTAACTCCAGTACAATTTGCGTTACTTACTGATAAGGTGCAGTGTAACTAATATTTCTAGTGTAGAGAAGAGGGGTCTGCACTCTGCAGAGCCATGTCAAGTGAGTTGCCTTCCAAAACACATGGATTTAGATGTGCATTGAGCATCAACAAGGATAGCCCTTTTTGAAAGAGGTGATAAGAAATAACATAAAAGACCAAACACCACCACATTGGCAGGGTCAAGAAGCAGCTCATAAATTCTGGGGACAAGTTCCAAAGAAAGTAAGAAATCACTTGATCAGCATCCTATAAAACAAACAGAAGATTTGCTTAAGTAATCTGACCTAATGCAGTGAAATGTAATCACAGAATTTATCTTCCTCTCTCATACTGTAAGCCTTTTTAAAAGCAAGTTTTCTCCAGTGGGGCTTCTGATGAAGATCATATGAAGAATGCATATTAGTTTTTTAAAAAGTGTTGTGGGACTCCTTGTTTGTTTTGCTGAATTCTGGGGAGCTGCAGCTCTTGTTCTTTCTTTTTTTTTTTTTTTTTTTTAGGAAGAGTTCCTTGTAATATGTACAACTACATCAGTAGCTTCCTGGATTTCTTTGAAGAATAACAGTAGCCTGACAACATGGAGAAAACAAATTTTCCTTGTGTTTTTCATGATGGACAGAAGTTCAGACCTTGTCCTAGGTTCTCGATATTCACTGAGGTTTTTGTGGAACTCGGAAGGACTTTTCTCTTGCATTCAAATCAAGACACGCATGAACATAGTATATTCTCTTGTTGATAACAAATGCTTATTCCTGATACATGCATACACATTGGAATGAAAGGGAACCTGAGATATCAAACCCTCACAATTTCTTTGGCAGCTACTTTGATTTTTGCCATTTAGCCATAATTTTTCCTATGATAGAATTAATTTGCAGTTTCAACTAATGGTTATATAGCAGCAGTAGTCACTCCATAGAAAGATTGTAGTAAACTCACCATAATAAGCTTGCTTTAAAGACCCTGTATCCCAACGTCTAAATTCTTTGAAATCTTGACTGCAGCATTTCTTTACAGGATAGAACTAGAGTTCTGCGGGAAAGCCACAGCAGCCTGCCTGGGAAAATTCAGACAAATGGGCAGATCTTCATCTGGTGGAAAGGAAATCGCCATAGTGCCTTTGATTCAATGGGACTACAGCAATATTTATCAGCTAAGGATCTCATCCATCCATTTACGTGCCATTAGTTGTTTGTTTAAGGGTGGTTTTTTTGTGGTGATGGTTCCAGGATATTAGAGAGACAAGATAGGTGAATTAATATTTATTGAACTAATAAAGGATGGTCAAATAAAAATTACCTCATTCACCTAGTCTTGTTTCTAAAAAACTTTTCCAACTGCATGTCTTGGTTCATCGTATTTGGAATGATTTTGTCTATAATCTCCTAATGGGCTTTACAAACAAGGAGTCCTATGGCACTTTTACAGACTAACATTAATGTATCACATGAGCTTTCATGGGAGAAAATCCCATTTGGTGAGATGCTTTGAAGATGGGGAACTTACAGAATGGGAGGCAAATAGATGCAGGGAAGTATAAGTCATAGGATCAGGCCAGACTGTTACAGCAATTCAATGCAGTAGTTTAGATTTAAACACTAGGAAACAGCATATAGAGCAGGGGTCTCAAACACGTGGCCCATGGGCCGCATGTGGCCCCTAAAGCTATTTCCTGCAGCCCACGATGACGATTGTTAGTGATCTTTGCAATATCATTGTATGAAAAGGTTTCAGTGGTGCGGCCCTTGGGCTAATGTACTAGTCTTCATGTGGCCCTCTACTAGTCCCCATGCGGCCCTCATGGTGATTTGAGTTTGAGACCCCTGATATAGAGGAAGGTGAAGTAAAATCGTGTGTTATAATGAGAAAAAGAATATCTAGTCCTTATTTAGTGACACAGGACTCTTTGTTTTGCTGAACTAGACAAACTCAGCTACACTTTCTAAGCTAATTGGTTTTGTTCTCTTAGCCTTGCTCAGGAGAAGTGTTTTAATACCTTTGGGGCTTAAGGCAAGACAGAGCCTTTTCTAAGGTGATAAGTAGCTGTGTGACCCTCGCAGCCCTGAAAGGAATTTGACTCAGAATTTTAGATCGACTTTAGACTCAGAAACCAGCCTCTCTGTTCAGGACAGCTTGTATTCAATGCAGCACCAGAGGTGTTAGGGAGGAAGATGGCTTTAAGCCATCTGTGCCACTCCCCTGTTCTTGGCCCTGTTGAGAACCCAAAGTCCAAGACAAAGCAGCCCCCATCCTGTAGCTTACATTCGGCTGCAACAGTCCCCAATGGGCCATGATTACAGCCAAGAATTACTAAAGGCCAGCTGTATTCCAGCCATGTCCCTCTCTCCTTGGCCACATTCCTAGTACATCTCTTGTGCCAGGAGCTGCCAGGAAGACTGGCATAATGCTGTTATTCTGGCTCTCCTCCATCTGGGGAACCCCCTTATCCCACGGGGGTATCTCTAGTCATGTTCCCTTTATGCTGCAGAAGTGGTGTAAGAATTGGATCTGCTTGGCAGAGATTCACGTGACTACATAGTTGTGTTGCAGTATAAAATCATGCTTATGATCTTTCAATCACTTGACAAACATTAACTAACCTCTACCCGGTGATTTATTTGCAAGTGGCAGGTTCAGGTCAGAGAACTCAAAGGACTGGAGCAGAACCAAATGACTGACGAATCTAAGAAATTTGTTTCGCACTTCTGTGCAATTTAGGGCAACATATATCCCGATGATTTGGCAATAAATTGAATGTTATAACATTATAAAAATTAAAACCAGTGACTGCAGCATGTAACTACCTACAGTTTCTAACACAAGTGCTCAGAGTTTAGAACAGGCATTTTATTATTTTACACTATTCTTGACCATGCACCTTTAATAACTGTCCCTCGTGTTGTGATTTTTTTTTTTTTACTTACACATGGGTTTTCAACTGTTTCCATATGGTTCAAAAGGTATGTTGTGTATGCTGCATGTCTTCCTACACAAGTGATGAGTCAAGAGAGAGGAAAAATGCTCAGATTTGTTAGTATTAGTATGATTGATTAAAGCACATTTAAAAAACAAGATGTAGCATGTGGCATTATGCCATTTACAGTGGCAGGACTCTAATATTGGGTGAATCCCCACAATATTGATGATAGAGGGGAACCTGAATTGCTTCCAATCTGTCTACACCTGCTTATGCTCCTGCTGCTGCAACTTCTGATGCCCTCAAAAATTCTGCTCTGTGTGTAGACCAGTGCCAATGCAATGCAATGGAGTCTGGAGAACATTCTAGATTTCCACATGCCAGAATGCAGATAATTAATTGCAATCTCCCTGGGAAACAAAACAGTGATTGGAAAAACAGCAGTGTACTGCCAGGTATTTTTCTGGCACTGGAAAATAGGATGAAAGAAATAGATAGGAATATGGGAATTACCAGACAGGATCCCACATCTGAGGAATTGCCCCCAGAAGATGGAAGATTGAACAGAAAACAAGTCCTTCACCTTTAAACTGAAATACAGAAAAGAGGAACTCAAACGCTATCAGGGGAAGTGAGCATTTTCCTTTATATGACTGAAGGAAATATGTTGGCAAGATCAGGCATGTATGCCTGCTGCCAAAAACCTCCTGCTTTTGCCTAACATGGCAGAGAACTTGTTGGATGGCTTGTATGTGTGAAAATGGAACCTCTGTAATGTTCACTGAGGAATCTGGAAATTTGCTGCTTTATAACAATGGCACAGTGCTTTCCATATGCAGTGTGTACCGTCTTTCATGGGAGGACATCAAATCATGTCGCAGATGCTGAGAAGGGGCTAATATTATTGTGCAGATGAGAAAACTGAGGTCGAAGGGGGGACTGTGACAGTCTCCTACATGGATGAAAGCGGGCGAGGTACCTAACTTCCATTTCCCTGGCCTACACGGGGGTCTGTCACTTGCCCTGTTTTTGTCCCCTGGCAGTACACATGGTCCTAAAATATGCAGGGAAGAGGTAGGGACATGACGGTCCACAGGCCTGCAGGGCAAACTCCCCAGAATGAGGGAACATGATGCACACAGTGAAAAGGGGGATGGACGTGCGCTACCACTTTGGTTAATGATCCCATGCCACAACTTGACCGTAAATAACTTGGTTGCGCATAGTCAGTTTTGAAATTAGGAATATAATCTGAAAATCTTCCTGGGCCAAATTCTGCTCAGTGCTATAGCTCTTCTATGCCACTCTTGCAGTTCACAGCAGTTGTAAAACCAGGATTCCCCTGGCACTGGGTAATCCAAAATTAGTACAGAGACTGTTTAGGGGATGCATTTGGTTGAGCCACAGCCAGAGTATACAGTTCTACAGTGATCCTCATCTGGCATAGCAGCCCTTTGTGACTGAAGCTATTCTAAATTCCAGAAAGGCTCACGTTGACCCATGGCTATCCATGGGCCAAGGGAGTGTAAAGGAACTTAGATGCACTGAATGATGTTCCAGCACAGGAAGGCATCTAGCCCATCTCTTGGGCTAATTAATAGCAGTGGTTGTTTCAGGGCCAGGTGCTCAGGATAAAGTACCCAAGTAGGCATTTGCATCTGGTCCCTTGATGGTTCCCAGAGTTCTGCACAACAGCTTGTTTCACATGTAATTTGCCCATTTTGGTAACTGGAACAAATCCCTCACTGAAGGCAGTGGCCCTGTTTGGCATAGGGCAGTGCAGTATGTATATAGCACTGCCAACACAAGCATTCAAAAATTGTGAGTCAGGCCCCAAAACATCATGAGAATACTTAGATTTTTAAAAAATGTTGGGTTCTTTTTATTTGCTGTCTGGTGTTGGATCCTTTTGAGTTCATGTTTTCATGCTTTTCCCCTCAGCTAGGTAGACTAGAAACTTTTTCTTTTCGTGGAAGATGAAATTTTTGCTTCATTTTTCACCTTTCTAGGAATGGGGGCTTTGCAGAAAATGCTATCATGAGACTTTCTGTTAAATCATGGGTGGTGTGTACATCTGCGTTGGCAGATCTTAGTCAGGCCACAGAAAGGCAGAAGTTAAGATTCTCATAATGATGTTAGAAACCCACAGTGCATATGTATGTGGTATTCCGCATTATTACTTAAAAAGTGGCTGGTTTAGCTTAAACTATATGATGGACCATGTTTTTTTTAAAATGTAGTGGCTGTGTTGCTGGCTTACACGTCCAGTCATTATTACCACATGTGGGAGCACAAACAATGAGGCCTTGATCTTGATTGGAGCCTCTGGCTGCTAATGTAATGCAAATATAATAATTACATATTTGCACACAGAGATGGTTAGATAGACTTTTAAAAGCCTTGTTACAGGTGCCAATATACAATTTGTGTCCAGAATTGCAGTAATAGAGCATGAAAATTTCAGTGTGAGATTCCACACACCTTTTGGGCCTCAGTGTATTAAAAATCTAGTTAGGTAGGTTCAGTGTGGTGGAGTTAACATTGCAATCAAACTTTGAACTTTGGCATTTTCCCAATTTTCATGTTTTTAAGTTTGCAAACTATGTTGCATGCAAGGTCTTGTATCTAATACGGCACTGAATTCTGTAACTGAAATCAGATACTCATTTCATTACAAGATTCTGCTATACATTTTCACACGTTTTAAAAAAAAAAAAAAGAAAAATTAGCCCTCCCTTGTCATGTAACTTCTCAGTGTGACTCAGATCTCTTGGGATAACCACCTGAATATGCAAAGATCAGGACAAGATACAAGAATGAAAGCCAAACTCAAACACTGAGGAGTGGCACTGAAGCCAGACTCCCAATCAACAGTAAATCACGCTTGTGACTTCCTACACTGGTTATCACAAAGCACCACAAAGTACAACTAGCCCCTTTTACTGCATTTCAGCCACTGGTCCCCAAGCAGCCACTGGCTTTAGTAAAGACATAGGTTGCTTAAAACTCCAAGCTCTTTACTCAGAAAGGTTTCTTCCAGCCTTAGAGAGTCAGCCACATTACACAGAACAATATAGGTTTGGCTCTTACCCAAAATACCATACTTCCAGCCAATCCATTAATAGCTAAAACTAAAGATTTATTATAAAAAGGAAGGAAAAAATATGAGAGATTGTAAAGGATTAAAGTGAATCACATACATACAAATGATTTAGAGTCCAGGTAGAGCAAGTTATTGGAAGAATTTGGAGTTTGCAGACTTGTTCAGTTCCTCTGGTAGACGCCCAGCACCTGAGTGGCCTTGGTCCTTTGGTCAGCTGTAGATGAATAGATCCAGAGGTAGGTGTTGACTGAAAGCAAAATGGAGCTGGATGCAGCTGCTTTTATCTCCCCTGGCCTTCAGCATGCTGTGTGGAATTTTTTTTAGAACCAAAATGGAGTTGAGTTACATGGCCATTCCGGGTGCCTCGCTGAGCAGGTTTCTCTTTAGGCCCATTTTTCCTGTGGTGTCCTTAATGGACCATTAGGTAGACAGTGGCAGTAGATATCCTGTCTGTGGTGTTACCCAGAATTATATAAGTTGAAATACAGATATAATAAATATATTCATAACTTCTGATACAGATATGAAATCTACATATAAACCTTATATTCATTCCTAATAAATTATAGCCTTTCTATTGGTACAAACATGGCATATCTCACATGGATTACTACAATTATAGAATTATTGATATGAAATAGTCATAAATGGTCTTCTATACCCAGAGAGCATCACACTCAGGATTTACTGTGCTCCTGTTTGCAACTCTGCCCTGGTAATAGTCCCCAAAAATGTGGTCACAACCCTCTTAGTTTTGAACAATTTGATCAGGATTAAAGTAAATCAAAAAACTGTTATCACATTTAAGTACATTATTAGCATTAGAAATTCTGAAGGTTGAAAGTTAACCTATTAAAATTAAAATTAAATTCCAGTTCATTTTAAGTTCCCAGTTAAATTGTTTCATTGTATTTTTCATTTGGAACTTTGTCATCCTCTGGCAATATAACAACAGAAATAAAGACATCTGAAAAAGACAAGTTATATTATGTACCACAACCTGAAGCACAAGACTACTAGCAACTTCTTAGAACAAATTAGCATTCAAAAATTAATTACTTGACACAGACACTACACATTTGGGGACAAATTTTCAAATGTGAGCCCTAGGTGATCGAAGTATCTGTGCATGCAAAGTGAGCATTTTTATGTGCAAATGGCTACCTAACTTTCATGCACAAGGGATTGTAAGCAGACATAACTTAGGTATGTACATTTGGAAATTTAATCTGATCTCTTCAGGGCAAATCTAAATTAACACTCGTGAATCAGAGGTCACAGTGGATTAATACCTTAACATTTTGTTGGTCATTACATGGCCCACAATGTCTCACAGACATGTTTTCTGATGCTTTTAGCCTGTCCAGCAGTAACACAACATGGATCTCCTGCTATTGCAGTACTAGTGGCACTGATGTTCTCTAGAAGAACCTATAAAATCTATCGTTGCCAGGAATGATTTATTCATGGTTCATAAAGTTACTTCTAGAAAGCAAGTGGTTTCACCCTTGAAATATAGTGATATCGTATGCTGACAGCAACTAACACAAAGCCCTCATGGTGCCCCAAGATTAGAGTTGGACCCTGGCCAATAGTTAGCGAGCACTAGACTTCAGAATCAAAATAACTGTTTGAATCTTGTTTAGGTGAAAGAGGAAAGAGTTTGTGTTATGCCCTACCTGTTCCCGCCAGTCTGTCCAAAATAACATCACTAAAATAATCTTCTTGGTTTACCCCTCAGATCACATCTTCATTTCTTTGAATCCATTCATTGTCTTCCTGTCCTTGGCTGCATAAAAATATCTTGAACTCTTGTTATCCAGCACTGCACTATTTTGCCAGCATCTATATTCCAGTTTTTATTTTTGCCTTTTCCTCCTCTCTTTCCCCATGCTCCTTCCAGTCTTACTTCTTGCAATTCCTACCCTCTTTGTTCCACCTAGTGTTACCTTTTTTAAATGCTTCCCCAACATTCGGTGAAGCCTCCCCATTCACCAAGTTTCCTCTGTTCACTCCTTGAAAGCCCTCCTAGAAACAACTGCTTTTTATAAAAGTACTCTTCCCAAAGCAGTCTTTCAGCCTATTCCTTGCTCACCAGAACTGCTTTCCTCTATTTTGGTCTGAGTTAAACAAATTCTTCAGGGGAACATTCCATGTCTGTCTTACTCAGTGTTTGTGAAAGCTCCATTTAATTGACAGTGCTGTATCAATCAATAATAGAACCAACTTCTGCAGCATATTTGTCCACTCAGAATATGTCAGATGGTGCCAATTCTGCGAAGAGCAGAGTCAAAACTGAGGAACAGTAGCAGAGCTGGGTACGATTGCTTGCATAACACATGCCATGCTATCCTTTTCCTGACTTCTACTGTGCTGTCCATCCCTCTCTTACAAGCAAGCAAAAATTTCCCTCCAAATATTGGAGTTGGATATATAAGCAGAGCTCAAGGTCAAAATGGTGAGCTACCTTAGTCTTCTTATCCTTTCAAAGAGTTTAAGGCTGTTGGAGACCATTAGATCATCTAGTATGTCATCTTGCACATCACAGGCCACTAAACTCCACCCATTTTCCCTTGCACTGAGTCCCAACAACCTGAACTAGATTGCAGCAAAGACTAAACTGCTGTGTGTCACCCACAGAGAACAGGAGGGATCAAGGTATACCATTGCCTAAGGCCTTTGCAATGGCATAAAAATTGATTTAGTGGGGTGGTGGGCTGAGAAGGAAAAAGTTTAGCTACTGTTATATAGTATTCCAGATGTGGTCTTATCACTGCATTCTACAGTGGCAGCAATAATTTCATGTTTCTACTGGAAATACCTCATCTGATATGTTCCAAGGTGGCATTTGCCCTTTTCACCAGAGCTGTAACTATGGCGGAGCTTTGCCACAGGGGTGCCAGAGTGGCTCAATAGAGCTGCTCTATTAAAGGGCTGATTTCATGGCGCTGGTTCCAAGTGCTGCTAATGGCAAGGGGCACATTCCAATAGGAACACGCCTGGGCGCCCAAACAGCAGTACTGCTCTGCTTTTCACCACCACATAACGTTTTCAATTTGATGATGGATTTTTCTCTTCTTGTCTTGAACTGCCATACAGATTTGCTGCAGAGCATTGCCACATTTCACCCTAGACATGATTGCTGTCCAGTGATATAGTTCTTTGTGGTCCATAATCACAATGGGAACTTTCAAATACTTAGATCATGTAGTTTAGAAGAAATTTTCCCATAATGTTAGGCTTTCATATTGTGCTGCCATGATCTAGCACCATGTTGACATGATTGGATAGGTTATTTTAAAATAGCTTTTGTTTATGTTGAAATATGAAAATGATTGTGTGAGTGTGTTTTTGAAAGCAGTATTTTATTTCACATTGGCCTTTCAGAAAAGCAAAGTATGAACCACATAAGTAGCATTTTGTTATCCACATCTGGTATAAAGGCATCAGTCAGTTTGGCCCCTGTGCCTAATGCTAAACTCTTTTTCTTCTGATTCATGGCAAAGCTTGAAATGACCTACAGAAACGATGTCTGCAAAGTGAATGTATTAGTCGGTAAGATATAATGACAAAAGGCTGAGCTAAATAGACAAAACAGACTTTGTACTCTTGGGGCTCATTATGATCTGAAGCTAGGGGCATCAGTGGCCCCAAAAAATGTTCAGGATCACCCATGCACACTGGCCCCACCCCCAGCTGCACCAGCCCTTCCCCCTGGGCCTGATCCAGCCCCAGTTCCTCTACCAGGGGACAAGGCTGGATCCAGCTTCTGCTGCTGGCAGCCCCGGCTCCTGCCACCATAGCAGCCCAGCCCCAGATCCCTGGCTGAGGTTGGGGCCAGACTGGGCTCCTGCCACCACAGCAGCCTGGCCCAGATTGTCCCTGATGTGCCCAGTACCACTGACACCCATATGTGAAACTGAGCACCAGCACTCTACTCCCTCCACTCCCATTGATTCACTGGGATTTGAGAGTGTTGAGCACCTTAGTCCCATGTAGGATCAGGCTTGTGGAGCAGGTGGTTACAGGGCATTTTGAAAAAAGCAGCAGTGGCAACTCCATAGAACAAGACATTTAAGAAAACCTTGATAAATGAAAGGAAAGAGACTGGCAGAAATGGAAATCAGATAATAGCCTGAATTCACTACTGGTGCGTGAGTTCTTCATTTCTTGATACCTTGAGCTGGGGCATGATTTGCAGAAGTGCTGGGCACTCCCAGATGTAACAGAAGGTAATGGGAGCTCTGCTTGACTACACAAAGTGTTACATAATGCTGAGTACTTGGAAAAATCAGGTCTTAGATGTCTCAGGGTCAGCACCCAAAACAGAAGATCTCTGGCAGACTCTCTCTGCCTCAGTTCCCCATGTGTAATATCAGCCTCTCATCTCATAGGCAAATAAATTCAGTGCTTCTGAAGCACTCAGATTTTATTCTGATGAACAACATAGAGAAGCCACTGAGAAAAATTAACAATTTTGTCATTAGAGCAGAGTTTGAATAGTGGGTTGTAAATAAACCTCGACCATATTTCAGCAATGAGCACAACAGAATATTGAATAGCTGCTCATTAAACAAGTATCATCCATTCATGCATTGAAAGAGGCGGAGATCCGGGGCAGGGGAAAGGTCTGTGACCACCTAATTAAAGACTGTATCATCATGCATATGCACAGACAAAGGGTCAAATTTAAACTGTGTAGCCAACCTTAATCTGTCATTTCCTTTCCAACCTTAAGAATGTTCTTTTAACACAGTTGGGGGGGGGGGGCACTTCTGGATCATAATCTCTACCCTGAACAGTAAAAAGCAACTGTCACACAGTTTACACAAAGAGCCCCTAGCATAGCAGCTGCCTTTTGTTTTCTGAAATCATTCTCTCTAAAACACCAAAGTCCCCATCCTTCTACCATTGAGAGAAGTGGTGAAATTCTCATTGAATTAAATGGGAGAAAGATCAGGCCGCAATCCAGCAAGAATTTTTTTCTTTTAAATTTATCCCGTTCCAGATTAAAATGGCAGCATTTACTGGATGCTAACAATCTATTTGGCCAAAAAAATTACCTGCTTTCAAGAATAATCAATTCAATATAGCATTACTGGAAAAATTGTATCATAGGCAGAGGTCGTAATGACACCTCTGGTTAGCATTGCCTAACATTTTCCTTTGCTCCCCTATATTTTGAATTTTTTTTCTTAGTTGAAGAAAAAAAATACAGCCTTTTTTGAGAATGAGGTTTGTGAAAAACAGATTGTTTTGCTAATGTTAATTTTTTTTCTGGTTTTCAACAGCTCTAACATGATCATGGTTTGGCATAAAGGCTTGAAGTTTGGCAGAGAGAGGCTCCTGAAATTTGACAGGTGCTTGCCTCTTTTCCCATGGAAATCCATCCAAATTTGTCCAAGTAATAAGCCACAGGAAGATCACGATCTACACATTTCTGGTAGGACTTGTTAGATGTTTGAGGTTAATTCTCTAAACATTCCAAATGATCAGTACATACTTTCCAGCCATTTTAATCTTCATGCATGTAGTCATATTATACACTCAGAGCTAGAGTTCCAGTCAGGACACAGTCAAAACCCCTCCTCCTCCTGCTGCTGCTGCTGCTGATTTACCACTTAAAATATCTTTTAGCCTATGGGAGGTACACTGGGCTGGGATCCAGAAGATCATGGTCTCTAGACTCACTACGATTAGTCCAGTGACTAATACGAATAATTCCACACACATTATAGTCTTTACTATCGATTCCTCGCCAAACCAGACATAATGTTGCTAAAGACCAACTTAATTTCTTTTATTATGTTAAAGGCATCTCCAAAAATGCTTTATAGATTTGTTTTTGTTTTAATCAAGGTACATTTGTGATGCAATATACCATTAATAAATGGGAATTGGTGGGGAACACAGTAAAATATACTATTCCCTTGCAAATCAGCTCTCTTAAAAAACAGAAAGAGTGACGTTCACAAAAGATGACTCCTCAGCTTTGTGGTTTGTTTTTATTGTGGTTGAATCCAAAAGCCATTATTCAAGCACAACTTTGGTTTTCAAGGCAGCATTGTTTTTTATGTAAATGTATAGCCGTGCTGTGTTGGCTGAGACAGGTAGACATAACCAGGATACAAAGTTAGTGCTGAATTGATGAGGTTCTAAGTGTCAACAAGAAGGTACTTACCAAGCAGGACTGGATCCTATGTGAGTGGTTCAGGCAGCAGTTGAACATCCTGATTCCCCATCTGCTAATGTTATTATTAAGCACAAATTGCATTACTGTACACTGTCTCCTCTTCTGTACTTTAGGGATGCATTCCCATTGTTTGATGTCAAAAGGCCAAATAAAATCCTGGCCTACAGAAGCACAACTCCCAAAATCAGTGAGGTTTTCACTCACTTTACAGCATAGCTGAATTTGTTCTCCAGCCTCCAAATACTATAATATTGCAGAACACAGACCCTACTTTTTCACTAGGCCAATGGTTTTCCCAGGAGCTCTGCTATTATTCTCTCTAGCATATTTAAAAACCCTACTAACATGACCAGAATTGTTTTATAGTAGTGAATATGGTATGGAAAAATAAAACAAATTAATTTACAGTGCTTTATTAAAAGTAGTGGTTATTTTGAGAAATATAGAGTGAGAAAATCGCAGTTGGTCTTTCAGAATATTGTAGGTTTGCTGCTTCAGTGAGCTTACTGCAGCATACCCAGTTACATAATGGCAAAGTATTGACCCACTAATGTAAGCAGGCACAGTTCCAAAAATATGTGGTTTGCTGAATACCATGATTCAAAGAATGGAGACTTAGTAAGCCCATTCCAAATGAACTTCAGTTTTACAAAGGGGGAAAAGTCTTTTCATTGTTCTAACCTGAGACATGCAGATTGATTCTTGAAAAACAGGTACCATAAATGGTAATTTAAAATTAATATTACCATTAATGTTAATGTTGCTTTGCTACAGAACTGACTGGCTAGGTAGCAGTTCTGCAGAAAGGGACTTGTGTGGGGGAGGGAGGTTACACTGGGCAAGAAATGTGATATGAGCCAATGGTGAGCCCTTATTGCCTGAAAGGCTAGCAGCATATTGGGCTGCCTTAGTAGGAGAACTGCCGGCAGATCGAGAGAAGTGATTCTTCATAGTAGGAAATGTATGTCTGTTTGTCATGTCACCATTTTTTACTTCTTTCACTACCTGGCCTCCCTTTTCCATATTTATTTGGCAGGCTTTCCCCCCCCCCCCCTTTTGCTGCTTTAAAACATCTTCATGCTTCTTTTTAACATCCCACTTTTTCATTTGATCATCTCTTCAGGTTTGCTTAGTACATAGTGTCTTGTAATTGTATGGCCATGTAAACGACCTCATATTCTAAGACTGCCATAAAGTCCCTGGCTGGATCACATGGGTGGGGCTTTGTGGAGAGAGTATCAGGCAGTAGGTAAAATGACTAAAGATGATGTTGGCAAGAATGGGTGGCTTTTGAAGATGTACATGTTCAGTTTTCCTCCAGGAGCAGAAACTTTGCTTTGGCAGAGCTTGTTCGCTGCACTGGAGCAGTCATGGCCAACTGTCTGTGATGGCTGAGCAGGATGGTCCTTAAATGCACTATTGGAGCTTTATAGGTGAGGTTGAGGATGATGTAAATTCCTAAGTCCTATCAGAATAGGGGCTCTGCTTCAGTAGGTATTAAGTGTTCCACAGAGCAGATACCCTCCCCCCCCATCACCATCCTACTCAGCTTTCACTTGAACAGCTCCTGAGAGGTCAGGCTTCCTCTATTCTAAGAGGTGATTTAAAGAGCAGCCAGAGGAAGCCATCTACAAAGTCCAGGAATTATGCTACATATTCTTGAGTGCCACCTGCTGGCGCCGTACTAGTTAGATGCAGTCCAACACAGGGCGTTACAAAACAAGCAAGGAGTCCTGTGGAGCTCCACCTCTTGAATGGCACCCAGGGCATGCTCATGCTGATACTACACAACCCCTGAGGAGCAAGGATAATTTAGAGCCAACTGGTGTCAGGAAAGCCCATGTTATAGATTAAGTAACCTTACAGGTGATTGTTTGTTTAATTTACTCATCGTATGTAGTCTCCCTTGGTCCCACCAGAAAATAGTAACTCAATTAAAGATCAAACAGAGGAAAAACGCCAAACAGAGACAATTGGGGAGAAAAGATTCCTGCTCAAATGACACAAGCTATGTCTTCATAGCACAGTTAATTCAAGTGATGTAATGTTGAGTGAACTCCTCTTGAGTTGGCTAGCTTGAATAAGAGCCACCATACTTGAGCTCACAATTAGAATAAGACAGTGTTTGCATTTGTGGCTGATGAGCTGTGTGGGGCTCTCAGACTTTTTGTGCCGGGATCCTATTTGAAAATATTTTAGATTGTGATGACTCCCCCCCCCCCCCATGATGATTTCCCCCAGACTGCATCATGCCACCCTTACCTACGTGCACAAGTGGGCAGACAGCTTGCAAACTACATCCCACCCCCGACATAGTAGTCTCACAACTCCCTGATGGGTCATGACCCCCAGTTTGAGAACACTTGTCCCTATCATTGACGGAGCAGCTAATTCAAGTGAAACACCACCATGTTCTAATTAAGAATTAGGTGAAAGAGTGGGACTCAGATTAGGGCCAGCACTTTGAAATATAAAGTGAGTTAACATCACAATGAAGACGAGACCACAGGGATAAAAATGCTTTCAGTTTGTCTACAGCAGGATTTCCACTGGTGGCAGCACCCATGGAACTGCACCAGTGCAGAAAATGACATTTTTTTGAAGTACAAATGCATCTTGAGGTTGATGGAAGGTTAAACAAACACCTGTCAGGTGGCTGAAGAGGGTACTTGGCCCTTCCATGAGTGCAGCAGACTGGACTTGATGACCTCTCATGGTCCCTTCCTGATTCTATGAATTGCACTAGCACTGGTGAGAGTGAATGGGTCTATGATGCATTGGTGCAGTGAGCCCCTTCAGAGCTCTTGTGTTCCATGTCTGCACACAACTGCTGGGCTTATATATAGAGCACATATATAATATATAGAGCACATTCGCATTCTGTTCACATTTAGACAAAGCTTAGATTAGCTGCACATTTTACACCAATGTCCCTTCCTTTAAGTTCTCTTTTGCAGCTCAAAGAAGAGTGGGAGTTGCAGCTGGGGCAGCAGCCAGGTGCCATGGCAACTCTTTATAAAGTAAATACAAAAGGACACTGTTAGATTGCTTGCACTTTGGGGTAGGAACAGTGTCTTCCTCTGTATTTGGGGTCAGGCATTAGAGGAGTACAGATAATATCTAGGAGCAAACATGCTTGTGCCTGTGTGTATACAGCCACATGTGATATGCCCTTTGAGCTTATTTTTGGTTTTCAGCTGAATCCTCCATATACAGAATATTTTAAATAAAGTTGCATTTTCAGTCTATTTCAGGGTCCTCCTTTACTGTCCTGGGAGTTTAGGAAGCCTACAGACAGAAGAACCAGATTTTGCAAAGAGCAGCTGGTACAGCTGGTCTCAGCTTGCTTTGAACAGTATGGAAAAGCTGGGTAGAGCTGTGAGTAACAGAGTCCCACTTCTGCTGTTCTCACTCCTGTCTTAGTCAGGGCATGGAGCAGAGCTAAAAGCAATCAAAATACTGTCTTGGATGTTTTCAGGCCAGTGTGCAGCCAGCAGCAGGTGTGTAATTTTGCAAACAGACTGCACAGGGAGAACCCAATGCATAGTTGCAATTGCTATCAGCACCTGCTGCTTCTAACAGCATTGTGAAGGTACAAGGCTACAGTGATGGATGACAACACTAGTGCAATCTAAGGAAACCTCCACTTTTGTTTGTGATTAGGAGGTGTGTTACAGGGATGATGGGGGGAAGGGGGTTACAGTGCTAACATTCTCAGGTCAGCAGGGCCTTACAGCAGTGTGAATCCAAAGTAATACCATTGACGCTCCCCATGTTCAAGCATCCAGTGAAGTGGGATTTTCTCCAAAGAAAGCTCATGTGATAAATCTGTTAGTCTTCAGAAGTGCCACCAGGCTTCTTGTTTGCTTTGCTGAACTAGTCTTACAAGGCTACCCCTCTGGAACTTGTCACCACCGAAGGTGATGAAGTTAGAGCAAAATAAGAGCTCAAAAACAGGCCCTTAGACTCTCATTCTGCTCAGCTGTGCCACTGAAGGCAGAATTACATCTGGAAAATGTCACCGATTCATGAGGAGGGAAAGCAAGTAAAGAAAAATCACTGCTGAAATTCTATCCATAAAATCCCAGATTTTGTTGCTGCATATGGGGTGCAGGCCAAACTCGGATTTCAAGGACTTATTTTTCCTTCTCAAATAATCTCATCAAAACTAGCAAAATAAGTAATATCAAGGACAAAACAGACCCCTTTCACATGGGAGAAGTAGGTTCAATGTAAGGAGGCTGCATGTTCTGCTACCAATAGAGCAATAGATGGAAAATATTAAACCCAAATATTAGCAGACAAAAGTGATCAAATGATTAATAAAAACAACCATGACTGTCGCGTGTTCATGGCCCATCAAAAGTCTTTTTTTCTTTCTTTCTCCTGCACTGCCATCTGGTGGTGTTTTGTAGAAAAATGACTCAGTACCTTATATAACTACACCTCCTTACATTCAGTTTAAATAGCTTTCTAAGAACACAATATCCTGGGTTTCAGTTGTTACTTTGTCTGAAGTTTTGCTGAGTTTTCAAAGTGTTTTATCTGCTGTAGCATAGACAATATGACTCTTTTGATCACATGGTTTTTTTTGGTGCTATCCATGAAGACCCTGAAATCTGATTTAATTTGTAGTTAGTTATTACTTCCTGGTGAAAGTTGTATGCATTTTAATTAGGATAGATTAAATGCTTCTTTTTTTCAAGTAGTCACTCAGGACCATAATTATCCTATCTTACATGACAAAAAGATGTACTTTTTTCCCTTAAAAAAAAATCAATGGGCAAAGTCCTGATCCCACTGAATTCAAGGGGAGGGGGCACTGATTTCAGTGAGGTCTCCCATGCACTTTTCTTCTCACCCTTCCAGCAGGGAAGAAGGAAGGCTTTGTCCCTCATGCTGTCAGATGGACAGGGAAATATAGCTCCCCTACAACGATGATGGTCTTGTTAGTCGCATAGCTTTCATCACACCCACCTTGTTGCCACTGACTTATTCATAGAATCATAGGGTTGGAAGGGACCCCACGAGGTCATCTAGTCCAACCCCCTGCCAAAAAAAGCAGGACCACTCCCATTAGATCATCCCAGTCAGGGTTTTGTCCAGCTGGGACTTGAACACCTCCAGAGATGGAGATTCCAC